>QAXI01000429.1:290346-310344 GCA_004335615.1 Chloroidium sp. JM
CCGGAAGAGAGGTCACCTTGCCAAATGTGGCCAGGGCTGCTGCTCGAAGGTCCCCTGCCTCATGCGAGCTGAAATGAAAGTACTGTAGCCTCTCCTGCTGTGTCCTGCCCAGCACTTGGAAAGCTCCATGGGAAGCCATGCGGCCATAGCTTCCCCACGTCACTGCCATCCAAGGATAGCTGATGGCGCTCAGAAGCAGGACGAGGGCGACCACTCCCGCCAGCAGGACCCGCTCCCGCAGCGCCACCCGGCAGCGCATCACCTGTGTTTGTGCCTCACAATGGAAGGTGGGCTGCCATAGCTGCTGAAGCAATCAAGCGGGTCACCGGCAAAGCGTGCCAGTATTTGTAACTTCCTATCACTTTCCTTGTGCTCGCAAGAGTTCATTGTAATGCTTCGCCACCAGACTTCCCTCTACACATACACACTTACTCGCTGCACGTACAATTCAACTCCCAGCCTTCCAGCTTCAGCAAGCTGCTTGTCTTATTCCAGGACTTGCCTGCCTCTCACCGCGCCGCTGCCCTTAATGGGGCAGGAAGCTTATTCCGATCGCTCTGCAAAGAAAATTGCGCGATTGTATCCTTGTAAGGGGCTGATCCCTAAGCATGCTCACTCGTCCGCTGGTAAGGCGATGACACGGCTTTCCTGAGATGGCATGATCATGTTCAAAGTTCTGTCGCTGAGTTCGTGAGCTGAGTGAACACTCGAAGCTGGGTCGTTCGATTCTAAAATGAGCCTACCCCGCAACCTTGGCGCCACCCCGGCTACCCGCCCCGAAACCCCTGCCACTTTTGGGAGTCCCAGCAGCTCTCCAAAAACCAATAAACATCTGGTTAAAAGGTTTGGAGTCTGCTCGGTCTGACTTGAACAGAAGACGCGGGACTCAGGTGGTGATGAGCTGGAGGAATCCCTTTATGCGGCAGGAGTGCACATTGAATCTGTACCATTCATTTGTGCCATTCCTCTGTAGGTGTGCAATGTGGCGCCTCTGAAACGGCAATGCTGCGCAAGAGGCAGTCAAGGGTTAAGAGTGTTGGAGTCTGGGAGGCTAGCTCCAGCAAGCAAGGAGAAGGGCAGCATTGTTAGCGCACACCTGGGGTCAAGGTGGATTTGTGGCAAATTTTAGGGCAAGGATGGCAACGGAACCCGCAGAGGTAAAAAAAATCATCCACTACTGTACAGCATTTTGATTTCAAGATTTTACCAAATGATAGCCTGCACCATTACGGTCTCAGCGGCATTCGATCGCAAAAATGAGCATCCCTACTAGCGAGCTTCCCCCTTGCCTTGATCTAAGGGCCTCCATCAGGCTCGGCAAACGATTGAGTGACAAATTCTCAGTACTGAATGCAAAGGAAGGACTCCATGGGCTCTTTTTTGACAAGATGACAAATCCAAAGCACAACGGTTGCGTCACAAATTATTAATTTGAACACATGCGGGACTGGTTGAGATCCACAGAAGTGTCATACAGAATATGCTGGTGCAAGGCCCATTTAGAGCTAGACTGCCGTCCATGCAGCAAACAGAAACACGGACATCAGAAATTCGGCGTCCCGATACAAATCAATAGCAGGTTTCACATGTCTACTAGTTACTACATCTGCCCCACAGGCAGGTGGTTTAGGTTCACAGTTCTACACCTAACAATTAGCTTTACTCAACTTCATGATCATTCAGAGGCTTCTGCACAGCAGGCTGACGTTCACGTTCAAGTTCAAGCATGTACTGGTCAAGTTTTAGGAGACCCAAAATTACATGGAGCAGCTCAAAGCTCAGATGTCTCTTCTCAGCTCATTGCGGATCGCATGTGATCTTTTACGTGCAGAGCACCCTAGTTTGTTTTGTCAAGAGCCTCAAAGCACTCAAGCAGGATTCCAGATTGCAACCAGAAGATTTGGAAACCCTATTCTATGAGTCAGGATTGTCGCACCACCCTCTGGATGATGAAGAGCTCAGGTGTCAGCGGGTCAGTAATGAAACGTGTGGCCTTCCTGCAACATTAATTAAGTCAACCTATGTCAATGGCCCCCCGCCTCCCCTCCTTACGTCTGTGCAAACATCCCCTCCGCCACAGATAAACATATATATATATATTGTGCCACCGAAACACAAATGCAGGCATACCAGCATGATGTACAGAATTTGGAATCACTTCCCAAGAAGAGGTCTTTGAGACATGAGTTTCCAAGGAAGAAGTTTGCAGATGCAACCTGATTGCTGAATGAGTTACGAAGTTGCCATCTGTGTTGTGGGTTTGGTTTTTTTCTCGATCAGGATTACACAGCACACCAGCCTCAAAAAGGACATGAAGCACTGTGCATCTAAGAGGAGATAGAAAGGGGAAGCTTCAATCTCCAGGTGCTTGAATAAGGAGGGTTTGCAAGGTAATTCCTTGTTGGACCGCTAACACAGCCACTGCTCTGAGACAGGAGCAGCCACATGGAGGGGCACCTGAACTTGTGGGGCTGAAAATGGCACCAATCAAAGTCCAGCCGCCCTGCTATGCCCTGGTAGACTGCCCGCCGCGCTCGGCTAGAGACGAGACTGGCCAAGCTCGCCAGCGGCATCCGCAACCATGCCCCTCTGCTCTTCATCCCTAAGCACGCAAGTCTGCAGACAACCACTTACACTGTGCTTGGCCTGCGGAACATAATTGGTACATTTCCTGTCATTTCCGCTCATGGAATTTCCCAGCCTTGCGCCTTTCCCGAGTGCAACAAACAGCCCCTCCCAACAGGAGAGCCCCAAGTCCAGACTCAAACCGCACTTTCTGTGAGGTGCAAGGCTATGCTGCCTTTTCCCTGCTTCACAGGGTAGAAATGCTTGTCCACCTGGGCATGACTCAAGAAAGAATTGTTCGCTGAGCCCAAGATTACACTCAGAGAACACCCACGACCATTCATTTATGGGATCACTGGACGAGGAGAAACTCCGCCAACAATTTGAATGGCTCCTTCAAATACAGTCAAATTCCCCATTGTCAGAGTTTGCTGTCAATGCCTGATTCAATTGAACATTCTTGTGACCCTCTGAAAACATCACACGAAGATTGATTGTGTCAGAGAGAATTGGGCAGTGAAGAGAGGACTGGAGGATGGTTACTGGCTGAAATTCTAGGTGCACCCGCTTCCTGTCAGCAACATAGGGGTGGGGGATGGGGGACTGGGGGACCAAACCCAGCATGCCGGGCTTGGCTGAAGCCCAGCTCATCCAGCTGCCTCAGCAGGCCGATTGCCCCCAGTGTGTACCCCGAGTACTCCAGGAGGTCAGGGTACACTTCCAGCATGATGACTCGCACACTTGTCCCCTCAAGGATATCCTGCAGCTGTCAAGAAAGTGAGAAGTCGTTGATTCAGATCACTCAAAGGAGCTGGTGTGCAGACAAACCTTTCACCCAAGGAAGAGCGCCACGACACAACCAAGCAGGAAATCTCTGTGACAGCATCACACTTCCGGCTGCATCGCTGAGCACGTGATGCCTTGATATTGCAATGCTCATCGTAGGGTGCAGGAGCGAGCGGTCTCAAATGCATCATGTCCTTTGCAGGACCTTTGGGAAGGGGGATGGGGGTCCAGGCCATGTCGACCTTGATCTCTTCGATCATCCTGCCTTCCAAGCCATGAGCACTGATGCGAACAGCGCCTACGTCTTTGCTGCCCAAGCCTGGGGCCTCCTTCCTCCAATGAGCCAGGATCTGCCTGGCGCGGTAGCCTGGATCTCTGCAAGGATCATCCATTGCGGAGGAAGTCGCGGCGCAGCCGTGGCTCCCAGGACTAAGTTTTCCTGGCCTCACCTGCATCTTTGGGGTTCAGGGCAATAGGAGAGGATCGGCTTCACTGCAAATGCAGCTTTGGCATCTGGTCCCACCCATCCCACTCACTCCTTCAGCCTGGGCCCCTGAGTTGAAAATAACTTGCCGCCTGAAGATCAACAATAGTCTGCACCTGAATCCTCACCCACTGAAATTAATAACGCGGAAATGGACATGTTTCCCTCTATCGGGGCAGTCCATGTATATGTTCCTGACAGTGGCAGCAGGTCGTCGGCTTTAGCGTAACCTCTTCAACATTTGAAAGATCCTGCTCCACTGGAGTTGGTTCTGCCCTGCATCTCTCCAGTCTACCTATAAACTTGCAAGTTTGCGTAATGATTGACTTGCAAAAAGGCAGGCCTGCTTGAGGAGGCAATATGAGAGTCACCGTGACTAGGTCAGTGAAATTGTTGTAGGCCACGCTGGCTTCGAGGGAGGCCAGATTTCTGGACCCAATCTCAATGGCCTCCACTGAGCGACCTGCCGCTGCTGCCGCCAAGCTGTAGAACCCCATGCCTGCTCCTATGTCCAACATGACCTGGAGCACGCACACACACAATCTGAGAGCACCAGACGCTTCTTCCGCATTTGAGGGCAGCTATGCGGGTTTGCTGTTGCAGATCTGACAGGTTTCAGCGAGGGCACCTGGAAGATGCTGTTGAAGTTCCTCACAGGACTGCAGCCGCCCAACTGTTATCGTCATTGACAATCTGTTTATGTGTTCAACATTGACATGCAAGATACCGTACTGGCGACTGACTCCTTCGGTACAACGGGGCAAAAATTGTATTTAATAATTTCTCGGTGGGCCAAATTCTCAGTAGAACTAGGAAAAACTATCTTCGGTTGAAATGGCCACTATTTTCGGTAGAAAAGGTCCAGGGCATCAATAGATTAGTCTCGGTCGTAGAACAAGGCAATTCTCGGAAAAAATGCTGTAGGGTTTGGGGTTTAGAAGGTTCCGAAGCGCAAACGCGGACTCGTCGATTCCAATGAGATTCTCGGTAGGCCAAGATCTCCACTCTAATCATTCTCGGGGTTTTCACATACTCGAAACTTCGGGCCAAAATTGTAATTAATTACCGAAGAATTCAGTCGCCAGTACGGTAAGCTGTGGGGCACAGAGGACAGGAGCAAAGGTGACAAAACAATTTAGGCAAGAACCTGCTTGGTGGAAGTGTCCACCGCACCCATCTTGCAAGTCATTCCAGCCCATTTACCACCACGTACCGGCAGCTGGCATGTTGGAAAGACTATCTTTCGCACAGCTCCTCTGCGGCTGGATGAATGTTTGTCCTACCATCACATCCCTCCTAATTACAGTGAGTGCGAATCTGGATCAAGTTTCATGGAGCACTGCACTGCACAGACAAGTCGGATGTGCACCGAGGGTGATTGCTGGAATTCTTTCCCAAATTTATAAGCTCAGACACTGAGGTTTGTCCAGCCAAAGGAACGATGTAGGAGCAATAAACGCTCTTCATTCCCCCCTATTCAGAAATAGGCAGGTTGAGGAAGGTGTTCAATTGGAAAGTATCATCAAAACACCGTGAGGATACCAAAGATAGGCCCATATTATCTTATTAAGGGTCGATGCTACACCCCTCTGCTCTAGCCAATAATGCCAATAAACACTTTTGCTCGTAAGAATCCGGCAGAATTAGGTCAGGTATTTTTGGGGACTCTTTCCAGTCCAATCAATCCAGTCAATCCGGTCAAATCCCAGTCCAGTCATTCCAGTCAATTTTCCGAGTCCATACATTTCCAGTCCAGTCAAATCCGCCTCAATTCCAGTCAATTCCAGTCTGACTTTAAAAGGAGCTTCATTTTCCAGTCAATATTATAATCCTCAAAAGTAATGTCATATTATATGTGTATAAAAATCTTGAGATTGATTGTCTCTTCAAGGTGAGATTGGGAAGAAGAGGTGAAAGAAGACAGACCTTGCCAGCGCCATCATATCCCAGCCATGCATCCATGAAACATTTCAAGATGGGACGCCTGGTTACGAATCTGCCAGGCACCAGTGGCGAACCCCATGTCGTCACCTGCGCTTCTACGCCTCCCACGCCCTGCAATATGGGGAATTCTAGATTTGCATTCTCAATCATCAGGCGAGAGAAAGTTCCGGATCATATCGAGTCTGAGAGTTTCTGGTAAAAGCAGCACCCTTCAGTCTTCGGTCCGAATCTCTCGAGCACACAGGGAATGATAATTCTGGCAGATGCACAGAGGCTCTCCTCCACATGCAGAATAAATTCTCCAGCAAAGGTTATAACTCCTGTTCCCTCTTCCTCCTCTCTCGTCCCACCACCTAAACGAGGTTCCGCAGGCAGGAAGGTCTGCAAACCCTGTGGCATGATTGGCTCATGCAGGCTCTCCTTCAGCTAGCGCGGTAAGATACGTTGCCTCTGTCTTTGTACTTGGAAATGATGGTGGGAAATCAGACCTCTGAAAGATGCGCACATTTGCATAAGGACCGGCAACAAAGTTGCCTCCTCTCAGCTATCCTATTTTTGCAATCATGATTCACTCACCTCCACCTTGCTGATCTGGCATTGGTGCTCTATCGTGACACCCCCGCCTTTTGCCCATGCTTTCCGCAGACTATCCTGCCCTCGTGGATGCACAGCAGGGGATTGTGGCTCACCTCGCGGTCCCCCTGCTCCATCAGGTGGGTCATGGCCGTGAAGGGGGGCTGGAAGGGCACGCTGACAGGGTACAGCACGTGGCCAACAACAGTGTCAGGGGGCCTGTGCAGGCTGGCCACGGCATCCCCCATCTCCAGTGCGGACAGAGTCCTCTTGAAGGTGTGAGATTTCCAAGAACCCATGTAAAGGTGGGCCACCACCCTGCACCACCACCGGTTTGGACGCGGTAACGATGACAAGGCAGACTGCTCAAACCAATGCCTATCAATGCTCGAAGTAGGTGTGGGTGGAAGAGATCGGCTTGAATTCCAAGCCCCTTTCCCTCTGCCAGGGGCTTCAGCGATTGCCCGTGTTCAAGTCACTTGGCGTTCAGTCTTCCCTGGCCACTGCAATTGCCCTGCATTCTCCAATTTTCCACATCAAACCTTGGGACTCTGTCGCCCAGTCCGACGCCACAGCATGGAGGCCAGCAAGCATTGCCAGGAGGCGACCAAGTCCCTCACCAAGCTGGAAGTCAGGGCACCTTGCATCTCTGCTATCCTTGAATTTGAGAGAAAGTGGAAAGGGCTATGGCGTTCACTCCCAACTGGCCATCATCCACAATGGGCTTGGGCTGTGATTGAAAGCTCCGAGCAGCCGCTCTGCAGACAGTGCACTGGAGCCTGACACCTTGCTCCAATGCACGGTGAGGCGACAATATGTCAATCTCTTTGAAGCAATCCCCCGCGAAGGTCAGCCACAGCCCAAAGCCTAGCCTCAAACTTCAGCCATGGGGAGGATGAAATTACGAGACGACTGAAAATTGAATGGGTGGAGAAAGCTGCTTGTACAATGCACTGCCCTCGCAGGGACGGACGGTCGTGTGGCTTGGAGGATGTGGGCTGTAAAATCTTGAACGCAGAGGGTTGAAGGACAAGGCGTCTGTCACAGAGTCTGCAGGGGTGGGATTGCCGGGAAGGCGCTGACCTGCCGGGCTCCTCCCAGGTCTTCATCCCGTCCTTGCCCCCCGGGAGCCCCCCCAGCACCACCCGTGGCATCAGCCGCGCCCGGGACCCCAGGCCGGGGTGCCTGCCCTCCATTTCTCGCAGCACGTGCCACAGCACTGCATCCGTGAAAGGCCCAGGCCCCGTGCGGTGCAGGGCATCCGTGGCGGAGTCCGTGAACGGGAACAACGCGTTGGCAGCCACTCTCTCACACAGATCCTGCAGCCACCGGCACCTGGGTGTGGGTATCCCTGGTACAAGCGCCCTGGAAGAGACAAGGTGTCAACCTGCCGAGGGGCTGGAGGAGCCAAGGGGTCATCGTGCTGCACAAGCCCTGGAAAACTACAGCCCAGGGCGACTGCCTTTTAGATAAGAGGCCTCCTGGCAGATCTTCTCCTTGGGGTCTATCCTGTGAGATTGTATTCGGAGGAGTCCCAATGATCAGACGATTGTTCCAATTTTGAAGATGCTGTCCAGGCTTTTGAAAATTTGTACCGTACACTTTGTGCTATTCACTTTGTGATCCTTCGTCTTTCCATATTTGGATCAATCCAAAATCAAATTTGGCAAGCGGACAGCCTCAAATTGCCAACTTGTCTGCATGACTAATCCCAAGAAGCGTGTGGATGGAGCAAGTTGGACAGTCGGAAACAACTCCAAACTGATCTCGATTTCGAGTCAAAATTGAAATAGGCTTGAAGTACTAGTTAGGCTGGGTCATGCAGAATAGGAATGCGGACAGGCCAAAAAATAAGTTTGCCTGAAAATCGGATAGCAGTGAGGAGAAGATTTGATGGTTGCACCTTTGGGTGCAACCACCATTTGGCAAGCCCATAATTCAGTGTCTCAAAAAGCTTTTTTTTTCCCAAACGTCATTTTGACTGCTAAATGTAATCGAGATGTCCTGATCAAAAATAGCTCAATTGAGAATGGGTGACAAAATTCAGCGAACATTCAAAGATCCTTTACATTCATTGGTCAATTTCATTGTCCATTAAATCGAAAAATCTCTTAGGAATCCTGCAAAAGCGTTCAGTTCAAGATCTTTTCGTGATCACACTTGTTGTCGAGATTATTCCCCTTGGGAAAGGACAGCTCCATGGCTTCCCACTAAAATTGCAATCCGCGAGCAGGATGTTGGCCAGAAACTAATTCACCTTGGAAAAATGAGAAAAATTTTCTCATCGAATCTAGGACAGTTCAAGCGATGTCTTTGGAAAGATAGGTTAAAAATTTTGAAGCGTCACTGCTATTTAGGTCATAATAGCAAATTCGAACTCAGGCGTTGGAATTAGCAAGCATTATCAATTCTTTTTGGGCAACTTCAGCGTCTATTCAATTGAGAGGGATTCTTGCAGGGAATCTTGTCTCAACCTTCATTCTCGACCTCATTTGTTGTCAAAAATTGGTCCCCTTTCCAATGAATGATTTCTCGCGGTGTTCCACTCTGTCTGCAACATTTTGGATGTTGAGATATACTACAGTCTAAAATTCAAGACACTTCAGACATAAATTGAGGCTGGTCAACATAAATTTTCAGAATTCTGGTCCAATATTCAGATAACCTTTACAGCCGGTCCAAGCTTTTAAATATGGTGCAAACATCAGTGCCAGAACAGAAAGTTTCTTGGCTGACTGTCATTAACCTCACAGTATTCCCTTCTGTGAAGTAAAGTATACCGTACCGACATTGAGTATTGATCCATAGAATTATGGGGGTTTTGGCCAGTCAAAAGCAAGGGCACATAAATAAAATTTGCTGGTCAAATTTAGTGCGCTTGACAATCAAGGGATTTCTGCGATCCACGCCGAGGGTTCGCTTTGGGGCTTGATTCTACTTCTAAAAAGCGAACATGAAAGTAGTCCTCTTGTGTATGGGCGATGGAAAACAAAATATATAATTGGATTTTCTAATTGCGGCTCGAGGCTGAGGGGTATAAAGGACAGTCTGATTCCAACGTGCCTCTGTTTGTGGGGAAGAGGTATTTCTTATTGTGGTGTTTGAGCTCAGGTGCATAAAAACTTATAAATGGATGGTGACTCTATGGCTGTGGAAAGTCGTTGCAGGCAAGCATTGACCAGTACAAGTACCAGGCCCCAAATCAAGGCCTGTGCAGTAATTCTGTTGCTTTCTTTTTTCCTGTAGTTTTGTTATGATGTCAGGTGTTCATTCCTGTGGCTAAAAATGAAAACTTCCTTGGTCTCAATTTAATTTGGCCTCAGACATTGAACCTGGGCCTGGTCAGATATTAACCCTAACACTCACAATTTGATTTAGAAGATATGGTCTAAGTTCTGGAATTTCCCTGACAGCTTAGTCCAATTTAAACGATTCAGAACTAATTATCAGTACGATCCAGCAAAATCATCATAGCCCCACACTCGTAGAATAGTCAAACGCTATTACCTCTGAGAAATCGGGCCATAAACATCTCTTAGCAATTTGCGGTGCTGCATGAAATATAGCGGAATGTCCCCACATAAAACACAAGAATCTGCCTGTTGGGTGCAAATTCCCACCGCGGGCATCCACTCCAAATTTCTTTTCAATTGCTCATGAGAATCACACATGCCTTGGTCAACAAATCTGGGAAATTGACATGTCACCCTTGAGAAAGCAAAGTATAGACAGCAGGGAAAAGCTTGGGATTGATGAAAGCAATTCACAAACCCATTCCACAACGACCAATTTATATGTTCAAGAGGCAAAACAACAGATTATTATACAACTTTAGGATGAGCGGTATCATAACATTCTCCTACATGAGGTGCGCATCACAATGGAAAGCATTTTTGTTTTCATAGGGCGCAATCCTGCGATTGTCTGAATCTCCACCTTTCAAAAATGGCAGCATGCGTGGACGAATTTATGCTTACTAAAGACCTGCATCTCAGCATCTGGCAGAACACCCCTGCTAAATGCGTTACCCATGCACAGTGCAATCACGATCGGGAGGCATGCACCACCCACCTGCAGCGCAGGATGGTCCGGGATGGCGGCAAACACCCACTGCAGGAGCTGCCTCTGCCGCGCAAACCGGTTGTCCACGGCCCCCTCCGCCGTCGCATACTCGTCCTCCCAGCCCGCCAACAGGGTGTCCCGTGGCTGGACCGTGTCCGCCATGGGTGAGCCGCACTCGGTGTCGACATCCGCGTACACGCCCCCATGGCGGAGCACCACCAGATACCTGCACCGTGCGTCCTGCTTGGCAGTGTCGGGGCTAGAGGGCGCCGCTGCTGTTTGACTTCAGCAGGATTGAACGGCATGGAGTGGCATTACCATGTGATGCTCAAATCAACTTGATGACCGTGGATGGCTGCGCCCGGGTGAATATGGTCTGTCCTTGGGTTTCCTGCACTCCGTTCACACATCCCTCCCCCCAAACAACCCCTTCCCCCTCAACCTTCGACATGTGGGAGAAGGCTGTGGCATGGAATACTGCAAGACACGCAGGGCGGCCATACCTTGCGTGTTTGCGTAAGCAGGAGAGGGAGCAGGAGAGGAGTACCTGAAGAAATCTGCCCTCTCCACAGCCAAGGGCAACGCTTTGTAAGCATCCAGCCACTGCGGGAATTCCCGCTCCACAAATTTCCAGCAATCTTCGTCGTCGTAGAACCGATAGTCCCAGCCGGGATTGTTCAGCTTCCAGCTCTGGATTGCAGCCTCGTGTCTGTCTGTGATCCTGCGTGTCTGGTAGGTCTGGTGGAGGATCCTGGGGATCAGCTGGGGTGGCAGCTCCTTGACCCAGGCCTGGCCCCCGGGGAACAAAGCAGACCCTGCAGAATGAGGACATGGGCGCTCAAGTGGCTGTATGATCCAGTGAGTCGTGAAGAGAGCGCAGTGAGGATGCACAACGGATACTCGAAGTGACAAATGTCACTGTGTGGGTTCGCTTGTGCATCGCAAATATGCTCACCAGCCTGCAAAATAGGTCCCTCCTTGTAGCTGAGATTCAGCTTGAAAATGAAGACAGCTAAAGTCGAGCAGGCGATTATAGCTGTGTAGAGCAGCGTTAGTGCGCTGTTCGAAAATTTTCGCATGGAGCGAGTTCGCTTGATCCGACGCTAGCACAGACTCATGCTGAAGCTACGATCTCACAACAGATTTTCTACATCGACCTTTGTATGCGATAATTGAGACGAAGCAATAATGTAACATTTCAGCACTGTGCCCTAACCTTGGACAATTCTTCGGGGGGGAATTTCCAAGTGCAAGGGATTATTGCTGTGGGGCAGCTCAGCACCCAGACAATGCGTCCTCCTTCTTGCGGCAGAGCGCCACTTTCCGGTCAACCTGCTCGGTAAGCCTGCACTCTCGCCCTTCGCGAGGGGAGTCAATTCTTATGGATCCGTCGATTCTATGCCATTGACCGACATCGCCTGCAGCTTCCTCTCCTTTGCAAGTACTTGGGCCCTCCTTGTTTCATTCGATCTTATACCATTGCTGTAGCATGCCAGTGTCAATGCTCACAAGCAGTATCCCTCAAACGTGACTGAATGGCATCTACACATCAGCTTTCTGAGAGCGCAATCAGTCTGAGGCGAGCTACCATGTGATCTCTGGACGGGGAGAGGGATTCTTTGCTACACAACCCGCTGTAGACGTCTGCATGCTTCAACCTTGAAGAATTTGGTTCATTTTGATGGCAGCAATCATGCTCCATGCAATCCTCTGCATTTCCGCATGGGAGAATTAACTTCGTACTCCCGCACAGCAGGGATTCCTTCACAGTTTCTGCATGTCCCCAGCACCAAAAAATAAAACAAGGCTATCTGCACAATGATACAAATCAGGTGCGGCAAAGGCAGAGCAGCGATACCTTTTCCACACTCCTGGCACTTCCCTGCGACTAAGACAGCCTTGAAACTAAATTTGCGTAAACAAATGTAATCAAAGGGAGCATTCAGCGTGCCCGAGTTGGTGACTGAACCCAAGAAGGTTCGGAAAAACGTGGGCAGTTCAATTTTCAATTCTCGTTCACTGGCAGGTGGCCTTGTGACCCTGCCTTTAGAACACATCGTTCCTAAATGTTCACTGCTCATTCAAATTAAAAAGCTTATGAGGATTAACTAGTTCTACCCCAACCCCATCGCTACCGGACCAGCTCGTGCTCATGGTCTTGGGCTCCCACTTTTTGGAAGATAAAAAGCTCTGAGGCTAGGACGCTAGTGATGTGGTCCGATGCAGCCCTGCACACCACCACTTTCAAATACGTTTCTTGCACCTGGAAATGTATATGTTGCTGGGCTGGAGGCGCAGCGCTTCCACATGCTCATCTTAGCAGGCCAAGAAAAATGTCGTGGATGTCCCAGAAAATTTCCTCATCTCGTTCAATGACAAGTGCGATCCAACACCGCATATGTTTTCTGAAGCCTGTGTGATTGTTCACAGCGTGAACGTTCTGGCAGACTGGAGATTCTCAAGTAGGAGGAATAGTGAGCAGCTCAGGCTACGCGAAGGACTCGTAGGATCTGATGCAATACTTGAGCAGTAGCAATGACCACCGCAAGAGGCAGCCTTCACCTGTGCAGCACTCAAAACGCGTACACCTTGACAACTTATGGGATCTCCCACCTGAACTCCTCCTGTCGATAGGTGCACCACTGGAAGTCAGGCTGCCCTGCAAGATGCTGCTCGATCAACCGCTGCTTCCAGCTGGACCACAGGCTCAGAAGGCTCGAGATGGGCATTTGCATCCAAGCTTCTTTGCTCCGCATCCTCATGCATGCAAGCCTGGACACGCACAAACGCTTCAGCCATGTCAAATCGCCATTCGTGAGCAGCCACAGCTTCAAGGCTCGGTCAAGAGTCACATCGAAGAGCACCACGCAACATCCAAGACCCCGTACGCATTGTGGAGGAGCTCACAATCCCACATTCTCGGGACAAGGACCTTCCGCCAATGGCACTTGCCAGAACAGATAAATTGGGATGATGTGGCGCATTCATGCTGATGAGTCCTGGAGGCTCTATCTAGCAAGTAAGACCACAGACAATGAGGTGGAGGGGGCAGAAGGGTGTGAGGCTCCAGGAAGAGCTCGGGAATACCCAACGTGCTGGACCTTGCTGAAGCCCAAAACCTTCAGCTCAGTCAAAACATTTGCAGTGCCCAGCTCGTACCCCGACTGTGCTAGCAAGTGGGGGTACAGCTCCAGCATCACGACTTGCACCCTGGGCCTCCGCAGGGTTGCCTGCACGATCCACACAACAGTTCCCTAGACCCAAATCGACTTCTGCTCGTCGCAAATCGGTTTTACAATGAAGATGGAGACCTGAGCAGATGAATTGGGGGAAAGAGCGATTGCCAGAGATGTGTTGCCACACATGCTTGGTGGAATGGGCAGTTGCCCTCGACCAACATCAAATTCCATCCTTTGGGTCAAGGATCACATGGGTGAATCTGCTTGCATTCGGCGTCTGACCTTCAGGGCATCAAGTATCCAGCCCTCCCAGCCGAAGGTCGCTATCCGGACAGCTCCAACATCAATGCTGCCCAGCCCTGGGGCCATTTCTTTCCAGTAGGCCAGACCCTGTCTGCCGCGATTGAAGGGATTGTTGCAGACATCCCCGTCAGAGAATGCGGTCTTCATGCAGTCTTTCCTCCTCAACGGTTCTGTGCTCGATCTCACCTGCATGCAGCAAGACCAACTCAAAACACGATTACCTAGTTGTGCAGAGGAGGGATACCTGGAGAAGTGAGTGGGTGATCAAGCCCAAAGGCAGCTATTCAATCAGCAAAGCATTACCTCGTCATCTCCTGGCAAAGGGTGGTTGCTCGGCAGGGTTATTGCTGGTTTGCCCGCTGAGAATCTTTGGAAAAGACTCCAGATATGTCTCAAGCGCAGATCAAGGAGTCTGGCAGAGTTCAATCGACAGAAATGGGTATGATTTCAATGATAGAGATTGGGCTCAAGTCACATGGGGTGTGGATGTCTTACATTGATCACATCTGAGAAATTATTACTGACAACGCCGGCTCGAAGGGCGACCAGATTCTTCGGCCCTGTCTCGAAGGCCTCCACCGAGCGGCCCGCCGCCGCTGCCGCCAGGCTGTAGAAACCAATGCCGGCACCAATGTCCACGAGCACCTGTCCAACCGGTTCACCTCTGATGGGAAGCAGGCAGGCAATGTCCGAGCAAAACCGCTGAGAAGTTGTCAGCCTTGGCACACTGTTCGAATCGACTTGACCTCGAAATGTATGCAAGGAATATGCACTACTTTTCAGCTTCGCATCATGCTCTCATAGGGGCGCCACTTTGCTATGCTTGGGGGAAATGTTGGTTGCCATGAAAACAAGGAGTCTGATCAGCTCAGACTCGTGAATTATTTCAAAGAAATGCACTACTAGCACACCCAGAAGTTTGAATACGAGATCGCTGAATATAGGTACTTGACGAAAATAAACTTGAAAAATAATTACATTAGATTGACGAGGGTACCTTTTTCAATTACGATAATTCCAAGGTCTAATTTATCGTAAGATCATTCACTGCACAGGTGAAATGAACCCGCTATGTGACGTGCAGCACTTCTGTCCAGCTTTCTCCAATTAGCTGGCCAAAGCTATGGTGTGCTATCGGATCCATTTGAAGCAGAGAGTAATGAATATACATGATGGCATTTTGCACCATGCCATCACACGACTCCGTGGAAACTCAAGATTGGGGCATGGGCTCACCTGCCCAGCCGCAGCTTTGCCATGCCAGGCTTCCATGAAGATTTCCATTGGAGAGTGCCTGGTAATGTATTCACCAGGCACAAGGGGTGCGCCCCACGTTGTGATTTGTGTCTCTACCCCCGCCACACCCTGCAGTACCAACAGTCTGTTGTCATGTTCATGACGCTCGGTGAACCTCCCCATCCTCCAGAACTTTTTATTGATACACAGTCTATCCAGGGCTCAACTCCGATTCCTCCAGGCTCCAGATCCAAGTTCTCCTTAAAACAACCACAAGTAGACCATTTGGATGTCACGACTCCAAAGCAATCCTGTGTTGCTTGAAGCCACTGCCACCGCAAAACCATTCAAGAGCAAGCAGTCAGCCGATCCGCTTGTCTTGAGCAGTGTCCCTGATGAGACAGTGCAGATTACTGTGATGAGAATTGAGCGGTCTTGAGGAGCACCAATGCTTCCTTCCCTTCACAGACCGCAAAGGGAAGCAGTGACTTTGATGACGGACTGAATCTCCGGGAGGGCACCTTGTGCCGTCCCGTCACAAGGCACTCCTCCTAACTTGCAGGAATCAGCAAAAGAACAGGTCTGCACACCTGGCAATCGCCCTGGCCTTTCAGGTGCGTCATCACGGTGAACGGGGGCCTGAATGGGACGCTGACAGGGTAGAGCGTCCTTCCAAACTCCCCTTTCGTGGGGCCATGGATCCTAATGATGGCCCTTTGCCTCGCCAGCTTGGACATCTCTCTTCTCTTGAAGCTGCTGATCTTCCAAGACCCCATGTGCAGGTGAGCCACCACCCTGCATCCCAATTGACACCTCAAGATGGCGACTGTCTCAAATTTCAAAATGTCCTGCAGCGCACTGCGCCGATCAAATCATCTCACAAATCTCTAAATTTCTAGAATGCTTAGCATCACCCAGCTTGGTAGATGCACAAGCACAGATCAGCAATTGCTGTAGTAGAGCACAGCATCCAGTACATATAGGTCAGATCAAGTGCTCTCCTGCAGATATTTCCCTTCAATGGAGAGTGCCAAATAGTTCCGGCCATTGAAAACATTTGAGGTGTCTCAGCGAATATATGAATGCAGCTCAAAGAATTATCCCACAAATCTCAGGCGTGAGACTGAGTCAGCAAGAGAAAGGCCACGATGTACCTGCTGGGTTCCTCCCAGACCTTCAGGTAGTCCCTCCCCCCTGGCAGGCCACCCAACACTACTCGGGGCAGCAGTCGCATTTTAGGGGCTGCTGATGAATCTACCACTTGTCTCATTGCATGCTTCACAATAATATCTGTGAAGGGGCCGGGCCCAGTGCGAAACAGGGCGTCTGTGGTGGTGTCTGCTATTGGCAGGATTGCATTTGCTGCAACCTGCTCACAAAGCTCCTGCAGGATGCGCCTGGTCATTTGACAGCAGCTGAGGAGGAGGCTGGAGGCTGGGTGATGGATATCTGTGTGTATTGTGTTGTTGGGGGCAAGGCAATTTTTTGCCCGATGGGCAAACTGCCTGTTGGTCCGAGACAGCTTTGGCAGGAATCTTGCTGACACCAAAATCTGCCAAGCTTCAAGCTTCCACCACATATTCAGGTTCTGGCTATAACTTGTATGAATGGCATAAATACCATCTCATCAACTCTTGAGGCAAGATGTCATCCAATATACGCTCAAAGCAGCTGGAAGTGTATGCACACTGTTCTCCGCCAGGTACAGACCAGACGGTGCAAGGATTAGCAACAGCCATGAGCATCCAAATCTCAACATTTTTCGAGCTGTCAAGCTCTATCTATCTCCCTCCCAGACCTCAACCTCCTCCCCAAGTTATAGTCAATTTTGGAGCTATTTGATCAGAGGCTGGACATCTCCTCCAGGGTGATGGTACACTCACCAGAAGGGCAGGGTGTCCAGGTGTGGCAGCAAAGACCCACTGCAAAAGCTGCCTCTGCCGCGAAAACTTGTAATCCAGGGCAGCATCAGCAGTTGCATACTCGTCCTCCCAGCCTGCCAAGAACGTGTCGTCCGGCAGAATGATGTTGTCAAGGGGAGAGCCACACTCTGTGTCGACATCTGCGTACACACCCCCATAGCGGAGTACCACCATGTACCTGCGCATGGACAGAATGCCGATGATTATGCTGTATCAAAAATACCATGGCCGAAGAATGAATGAGAATAGGTCAGGACCTAAAGGATGCACATGCCAGATTCTCTGCTCAAGTGGTTGTAAAAGGAAAGTTCTGAAGCTCCTGCGAATGAAGATTTGCAGTACAGAGAACGGAGGACATTGCAACTGAAATATCAGCGCCTCCGAGCTATCGATCTCCAAGTTGCTGTGGATTCTGAAGTATCAACATCACAGCTGGAATGCAGACCTTGTCAATAAGGTGGAGAGAAAATTACAAATACAGTGAATAGGAGAAATGAAATTGTACTCTCGACCCCAGGTCAGCAACAGAAGCTACTGCAGAAGGTCAAAATTGTCTTGCGTGGAGCGGATGGGTATGAGTTCACCGGAAAAAGTCAGCCCTTTCCACAGCAAGTGGCAGCGACACATAAGCGTCAAACCACTGTGGGTATTCCTGGGCCACAAAGCCCTGGCAATCCGAATCGTCATAGAACTTGTACGTCCATGCTGGATTATTCAGCCTCCAGGTCTTTGTCGTCAGCTGATGTCTGGTCTCCAACTTCTGGCTCTTGTATGTCTGATGAATAATCCTGGGTATCAGCTTGGGGGATTGCTCCCGGATCTGTTGTTCAGTAACCAGATAAAAGCGCTCAGCACCTGCCCAAGACCAAGAGATGTTTGAACTCCAAACAGCTGCCAGCGATTGAAAGCATTGATAGTAAGGTCTGCCGGGCAAGGTCAAAGACACAGAGTCGTCGTGAGATCATGCTCTGCATCATCAAAATCTAAAAAGTGCAGATCCAGCATGGTCCAGCTTCACATGTAATCAATCGGCACAATTTTGTCCAAAAATGGCTGACGAGCAGGAAATGAGACTGACCAGATGCAAACGCAAGTCGTTGCTCATAAAGCAGCTGATGACGTACAAGAGTTATTACGGACACCACAGAAAACACAAAGATGGCAAGAAAGAGCGCTTTCAAGGTCTGTCGGGAGTATGCACGCATAGTATACGAGGGATTATCATTGGTCCGCTGTCATTTGCAGCCCCTCATTCGGTTCAAACCAACGAGGCCGAGAAACCACCAGCCTGGCGCCACAATTCAAACGAGCTGCAAGGTGGGTGATCACAGGGTCAGGAGGGCGGACGATAAGAGAACAACCATAATGAAACCTTGATGAAATCGATGTAATTAGCTAGACGGGGAGGAGAGTTTTGATTTATACGACAAATTCAAGAAATTCAAATTGCCCTTCAGAAGGCAGGGTTGGGGAGAAAAGCGATAAGCTTTTAGCGAGAAACCGGAGGAAAGAGGATTTCTACCTTCCAGAGACGGGGGGGTATTCCCTTCTGATTTTCTCTCACCTTCTTTCCAGACAGAACCCACAAAAGTTTTCTCCCTCCTTCCCACTGCATCCTCTTCACCTGCTGTAAGACAAATGGTCATGACACAGCTCACATCGCAGCCGTTGGAGGGCTCTGGTCCTGACTGACCTGGAGCATGATAAGCTTGCTAGGCAGACCTAAGGATGAGAGGATTCTTTTGTTCCAGTGTCTTCTTTATGCTGTGCTTGCACCTCAGCTGCAGCACCACCTATTTTCCTGGTTGATTGTCCACTGCCACCGCTCAATTAGATGTGTGGAAAATGCAGCCTGCCCAGCTCAACTTATAATGCTGATGTAACAAATGGGTCTGGATTACCCATTTTTGCTTATTGTGCAAGTTTCAGGTGATTTTGAAACCCTCAGGGATTTCTCCAGCTTTTCTCCTCCTCAGAATGTCACTTCCTCCTCAAAAGCTTTTTCTTCCCTTAATGCCTTGGGTAATTCGAGTAGCCCATCAGAAGCGCATTTTCAAGACCTTTCTTTTGATATACTTTCCTTAGTTTTCTTTGGCCTCTAAGGTTTTCTCCCAGGTTTCCTTCAGGTTTTCTCTTCTCCCTCAACCATCCAGACTTTTCTCTCCATCCCTGGCCCTTCTGCTGGAAGCCTCATCTAGGCTCTTACAATAAGCTGCGAATCCCCTGCTTAATGACCACATCCCTCCTGGATGCTGAGGCAGTCTGATTCTCCTTAAATGATTGTACTTTTCTTCAGAATATTAAATCTTAAACGAACATGGCCCCTGCGCGTCCGCCGGCAAGGCAATGCAGCTCTACTGGCTCACTCCTTCCAAAATACCGCCTGAGTCCCAACAGATGCCACATCTCCCTACCTTTGATTCATGGCTAGGACCTGACAGGACGGATCCATTCTTGGCCTAAGGTCTTGGCCCATGTTGGCCATCTCCTATGCTTGGCCCCAGGAACATGTTCCCCTGTCTCCTCCGTTCTTGCCATGCTTTTCAGTTCTTTGATCATCTTAGGATAAATATATCTAGAAAATTACCAGATGTGTTAAGTTTTCCTAATGACACTCCAGCTGGTGGTGGAGCCGTCCAGCACCTCTAAACCAGAATTGCTCTCCATATCTTATTCATCAAAACTCCTCAAATCGTTCCATGTCTTCATCAATCTTGAAAATTTCATTCTGTCCTTGAAGCACTGGAACACTCTGCAATTGATTGCAAATTGTATCAACATCATGCATGGGGAAATTTCTAATATTTGGATATGCCTTGACAATTACGTCTTCCTTCTATCAAGCTCATCAAGTGCTCTTCAAAAAATCCACCACACAGCTACTCAGATGTAACAAATTTGATCTAAAATTACCCCAAAATTCTCAATCCATCCCCCTCCCCCC
>QAXI01000429.1:310838-349499 GCA_004335615.1 Chloroidium sp. JM
CCCCCCCACACACACACACTTTTGTCTCATTTTCGTTAAAGGGATGGGTGGGTGGGAAAATTCAAGATCACTTTTGCGAACGACATCTTTGGCTTTCTGATCCTAAATTGTTTTCAGATTGTCAATGAATTGACTACCACTGTACAATTACAGGGAGCTCTCCCTCCATCTGACTAAGCATACCATTAGCCCTGTTGTGCTAATGCCTCCACTTTTGCTGACACTGCATGCAGCTCTACATTTACTTGGTCAAAGCCGTACTGAACTGCTCAGAAAACCCAGAAAAAATGCTATGGTGCATTTTTTGGGGCTTTTAATTTCACCAGGACTCGTATGGGTACCAATAAAGTACATCAAGTGATCCTCCAGGAACAATCAAACCTTTTGATGGCCAAAACTTGAATTTTCATGCAGTTCATGGCTTGATGGTAGCCTAGAGAGAGGGGTAGGGGTACATGAAGCAAGCAGAAGGCACTTCTACCGGTCCACTCGCATAGACAAGGTAACAAATGCTCTTCTTGAGCGCAACAGGTCTGTCTCTCCCTGTTTGATCCATGGACAGCTCTGTACTACCATGCTTGGGGTAGAATGGGGAATTACTGGGATTTTCTGCGGGTTTTCTCCAGATTTCTCTGATTTTCTCCAGTTTTCTCCCTCTAATCAGTCATGATCCTTCCAAGAGCCACTTTGTTTTCTCTTTTTATCATACCTTTTATAAGGCTGTATCAGATGAAACCATGATACATCACTTATCACCCACTTGGTCATCTGCGAGGACGACCAAAATTTTACCAAATTGTGATTGTTAACGATCCTCAAGCTGTGCACTGCTGCTTGCCTGGCCTTTGCTATAGGGTGGTGCCAAACTCTTCGAGTAGCCAAGACCCTCTTCGAGCCTTATGTTTCGTAAAAGATACTTCCTCTTGCACCCGTAAACGTTCCTGCAGTGCGGATAGCTGAATCTGACTGACCACTGCTCGTCTGCAGGATTGAGGCAGGTAGGGGAAAGAGAGGCAAACCTCTTTGCCAGGAGCAAGACTGCTTTGAAAATTTACAAGGATGACTTCAAAGCTTTCATCAATTTTCCTTTGCAGGTATAGCGAAGTCAGGGATGGAATTTTCACGTGAAGCAAGGGAGTAATTGCCTGTATGTCATGCTCAGAGGTGCTCTTGATGGCAACGTAGTCATGTCAAGTATGGTGCAGAGTCTTGCACTGCATGACGTGAGGAGACAGTGGATGATTGAGGACTTCACAGATTGTGGCAACATCTGAATCTGAAGCCCGATCTACCGAGTATAATAATCAAGATTTGGCAATTGCAAACCCATGCAGGTCTAAACGACAATATACAGAAACCCAATGGTGACCAGAAAACCTAACGGTCAGAAACTTCAAATCAAACGCACAGTCCTTCGCAGGACACCCTTCTCCTAAAAACAGTCAGGCCCAAGCAAGTGCTCATTGAATCCTTGCTGAATGCTGTACTGAACAATTGCTCACAATTGCACCAGAGAAATCAACATATTCCTTGTGAGAAATGAAACATGAATATCCAAAAGGAAACTCCATACTGATCAATGTATGAAGATATCACCTTGACGTTGCATCTGGTACCAAATTAGATTATTGGCTACCAATACAAGAAAATTGGCTAGTTGCCAATCAAAAACAAGCACAGCCACCTCTACTGATCAAAGGGGTCGTCCATGCTTTCATCAGTCAAAAACTCGTCACAGGCCTCGTCATACTTTCTCAGATGTTTCAAATAAGCCACAGTTGGCTGGACATTGAACGTTTGCTGCTCATAGTTTTCCCTAGTACCTGTGATAAAGTGCATGTAGAACAAGCGGGTATGCAATGGTCTGAAAATGAGCTTGTCGGCGTAGTGCCTTGATTGCAACACATCCTTACTCTCACTTTCTATCCGCCGGTGGTTGAACCTCTCAAGGTAAGACTTCGACAATGCCTGGTCGTCCTTCTCTCCACAATCATCCCTGTATGCATATCTATACACCCCTATGGCAGCGTGAGAAGGGGGAAACACGTGGTGCAACCATTTCTGTAACCCCTTGTCTCCTGTGAATCTGTGATCTTTGAGCATCAGGAATTCGTCGACATCAAATCCCATGATAAAATCAAACCTGTGGCGATTGTAGTATGTGCAGTCATTCAGCATTGTCGTTTGGCTGTAGAGGTATCTATCTTCCAAGCTCAGGTGCCTGAATTGCACCCATCGCACACCTGGATAGGGGAGCGGCGAAGGCACGCTCTCTTTTCGGTCCTGCTCAGGCCTTATTGAGGAGTTGGTCCAATATATGTCGAAGCCTTCTACCCCAAGCAGCGTGTGGTGGTTGAACCACTGGTACATCAGCTCCGATTTTTCGGTGTAGATCACTCCTGCACATGCCCCTAGGGTCCCTTTCCTCTCCATGCTCACCTACAATTAACAAGAGAACATGTTCACGCATCATCCGCTCAATTTGAAAGAGCTGGTTTGACCATAGCCTTGACTGCAGAAGAAGATATTCCTCCATAGGTCAAGTGTGACAACTCACCTGCTCGACCCTGATCCGAGCCCCGACATCTTCACCGTTGACCCTGAGCGCCAGCCATTTGGGCATTTTCTTCAAAATGGGAAGAGGGTCAGGGCATTTGATTATGTACCTGCATCAAGAAGGAGTGTTTACATCCAAAAATTTCTCACTCCAGCTAAAGTCTTCAGCAATTCCTCTAAGCACAGGCTCGTCCTTCACAAATTCTGCTCCACAGGAAGAGCGGGGCCGGGTGGGGCCCTACGGTGAGTACGTCTGCTTGTCATCAAAAATTTCATCTACTGCAGCCTCAAGCTGCAATTCCTCCCCAGTGGAGAAGCCGTCCTCCCAGAAGATGCAGTGCACCTCAAAATCTCCCTCCTGTGTCTTCAGATCCGCGAAGACAGCCACCTGTGTGGTGTTCCATCTATGAGTGATTCACTTGTCAAGCAGTTTATATGTCAAAGCATCATTTGACAATTTGAAGCAACAGAAGAGGGTCTAGAAGGAGTTTTCATGACTGCTTGGCAGGGCATCTTTTGTCACGTTGTCAACCATCATTTACATCCACCAGAAATTTTT
This sequence comes from Chloroidium sp. JM, assembly GCA_004335615.1. Lineage (NCBI taxonomy): Eukaryota > Viridiplantae > Chlorophyta > Trebouxiophyceae > Watanabeales > Watanabeaceae > Chloroidium > Chloroidium sp. JM. The sequence continues at coordinate 313,954 of QAXI01000429.1, forward strand.
ATCATGTGAGCTTCTCACCTCATTCAAAGTCGGATCGTGGAGTGCAGAGTAAAGGAACCCTTTTCCTTCTTCGCCTGGTAGGCAACCAGCTTCAGCGGGGCAGGGCAGCACATGACGCTCTTGTCGTTGTTGATAGCTCCTGCAAATTAGCAGACAATTATAAGAAAATGACAGCAATTTCTGCTGGAATCACTTCGCATCAATGAAGGTTTGGAGTATTAAAGCGTACCCCGAGGCGCAGAGCACGGTCCCAAGCAGCAGCGCTCCCAGTACCCACATGGTCCGCGTCCTGAAAGAATTTAGCTATGACTGGCTCCTTCAATGCTCCATGTTAGAAAATGAAATTTGCAAGCGAAATTACTACACGAAACAAATGTTCTTTGATCAAAGTGATCAAAGTGATGTTCTCTTAAATAATGAACATTTTAAACCCCGGTGGGCTTCCTCGAAGGGACGGGTGATCATTCTAATTCCCCACTCCATTTCACACTTCTCTCGTACGTTGTTCACCTCTGAAGATGTGCTTTCCCGCCGGCACTTCCGTCCCTTCTTGTATATTACTGATTATGCTCCAAGTGCACATGTAGCTGTTCCCTTCTTGGCGAAGGGCAACCTTGACCTTCGCTCTTGGCATTCTCGTGGCGTTGCAATCCTTTCTCCGCCTGCCATACAATGACCCTTCCTCGCTTTCCCCTGGCACACTCAACAGATGGAGGATTCCCCCTGTGATTATGAGCAGCCCAAATCCACAAATCATTGGGATGGCTGAGGATTTGACCCTTCATCACAATCGGACAGAAGCGGGACCAGACCTGCAGGTGGGCATGGCAGCGGTACCGATGCACCGACCCTTTGGTGTACCCCTCAGGGTCAGATGTCTTACAAAGTTTCTTTGATCAAGAACATGAAAAATCTGATGGACGATCATCAAGGGACCCCCCACCTACAGGAGGACTTCTGGGCTCTGTCCTCGGTGAGAACTTTGATACAATTACCGTAAACAGAGCAGAACACTGGCAATCTGCATCGCCGTGCACCTCCTCATTCGTCCATTACTCCTTTGGGAAAGAATGGATGCTTCTATTGAAAGTGATGGAGGGCAGTGTGCAAATTGCAATTGTGTCTCTTGTATCTCTGGAAGTGCCCTACTGTCAATGTCCACAGGGTTGAAGCATAGCCCTACATGGGCCCAAACGGTGGTCAACAAGGCCATGCATGTCTCAAATCTCCACTGGATCTGAGTCCATCGCCATACTTTGAATTCTATCTCGTTTGGCAATGCAAAAGCACACATCCTCTGATCTCTAGGTCTCCATTTAGACCTGCTGTAGACACTGCTACAGCCACAATTACCACTTCCAGCTGCCCTACCATACAGATGAGTCCAGGGCAGCATCCTGGTCCACTATCTCAGAGATGATCTCAGCTCGAGACCACCATCAAGAGTGGTGGATACGACTGGCTGGACGGTGACATGGTCATCACCAATACAGGAACCAAGGTCGACAGCATGTCAGGACATAGATATTGCAAATGCCAGGCACTGCATTATCATCAATTTTCATGGGCCTGTGAGAGCGCCCTTGAATTCTTGGACAAGATCTAAAGTGGGAAGCATTTGGATGATACTTTGTTACTGGTGAAGCACCAAAACTTCATCACCCTCTTTGAAGCCTATGAGGCACTACAAAATCAGACCCTGAATTGTGTTCTGCCAGGCTGAGGGTTGTCCTCACAGAGCCCATGTGATAGGAACGGACATACACATTTGTTCTCTCTCATCTCATCTGTCTCACTCTCACTACTTGTATTTCATTTCTGCAACAGCCCAGTTCTGGCATGTTCAATTGGCTTGTTCTCGGCAGCAGAAAAAACCACCAGCAGACAGCTGGGAGGTCCTACTACAGGAGTCTGATTGCAAAAACACATTCCAAAACTTCCTTGAAACTTGCTGGCCAGAACCTGAGCTCCCGACTGCTCTCACACAACTGCATTATCGACCTTTTCCTACTGAGACCCTTCCATGATGCCTGACTCCCCTATTGAAAATATGGCTGCGGAACAGAATTACAAAATAAAAAGGCAACTGGGGCACTTTGGGAATTGGTGCTTCCACAGAGCGTCCCAAAAACACAAAGACAGCAACTATCTATTGATTGGTCCGAAACCCAGATTTGATTATGCCGTGGTCGAGTCAGAATGGCTTTTGTTATTGCGCTCATTCAAATATACATATTTTTTCACAGGGTGAAATGGTGAATGTCATGGTGCGTTGTGCATGACATTCTCGCCTGATGAGCAGCATTGAGACGGCTGCTTCCAGCCGCAGCAAGCATGCTGCTGATGGCATGTTAACTGTCAAATCCCCTGAACGCGCCCAGCACTGTCAACGTGTAGGAATGCGTATTCCACAAAATCTGCATTTCAAAGTCAACCATGGCTCATCCATTCAGTCATGTACCACAGCAATTGGAGTGCTTGAAACCAAATCGAATTGCACTCCGGCTTCGACGTTCCACAGAAGAGCGCACCTTTGCCATTGGCTCCCCACCTGCGAAGGAATTTGAAATTTAGGTCTGATCTGAAACTATCAATGGGAATGCAGGGCTTGGTAGAAGGAGCTCAGCAACAGAAATTCCCAACTCTGGCCTTAAGCAAAGAATATCATTTCCACCAGTGTCTCTTCGGCGGTGACACAGATCTACTGGGCAATTTTCTGACTGCTTGACCAACATTGATCAACTATCAACTCCCAAGAAAAAGATATCAAAATGTGCCACCAAGTTACGGTCAATTTCCTCATTGCCAGGCAAGCCCAAACACGAAATTTGCCCAGGAGAATGCCCAAGATTGTGGGCTGACCTCCTCATTACTTCTTGCGTTTGGAATTGACTTACCATAGATTAGGTTCGCTGTGGAAGGGTCGCATGTTTCCCCTCCCAGTCAAATTCACCATGGTATCAAAGATGTACTGCGGGCTTGTCTGATTCAGAAAATGGTGAAACTCGACCTGCGCATTGTGCTCGGCTTATCGGTCAGTCACATGACTTTTACTGAGGGAGACTCTGACGCCTGTGTCAAGATTCAATGCATGTCTAAAGCAGGCAGGCAATCACCCCACCTTCAGCCCCATTGCTCACAACCAAAGAGCATTAATGAAGCCTGTTCTACCGTATACTCGCAAACACCTCCATTGTGAATGGCAGACGAGCGAGACTGAGTAAGACATGGTGATGCTATGACCCGAAGTTGGGTTGCAGGGATTTTAAGGCCCTCGGCAGCATATGCTTCCAAAAATGGGTACTCGGCGCCCTCGACATCGACCTGCATGGATTCTGTTTCGTCACTCCTCCCCTGGGCATCTGAAAGTGCTGAACGGAGAAGGCATCTGGGCAAACTTAGGGCATGCTACAAAACTTCTTGAAGTTGAAATGAATTGAGCTGAGGGAATTTTTGCTCATGCATTCTTTCCAAGGTATGTATGTGAGAACTGCAATCCTGCAGTTCGATGGGACGCGATCCTATGTACCCAGCGAGGACAGGAAGGTAAGTGTGAGTTTCAGTCGAAGCCAAGTGCGTGTGAGAAGAGGGGCAACCTTGAGAATGTCGATCCAGGAGTGGCCAAGCTCCTGCAGGATGGTATGTTCCTGAAAAGGTGTCATACTATTGGGGCACACGTTATCATCTCCATCGCTGAAATATTAAGTGATGTTCTAATCTGATTGAACAATACATGCGACTCAAAGCGGCAGCAATTGAGTCTGTCTGTCTGTCCCAAATTCTGCAGACGCGCTGGCAATGCAAGCAACGCAAGGCAGAGGCACAGCAGGGAGATCTGGATGCTTGGCTCTTGCATTGCCGCATGCTTTATGTCAATGGTTAAACCGCATAATCGAGAATGATTCAAATGTGCAGATCAGGTCACATATGGGTCACTTACTCTCATAATAGTTTGCAGTCTCTTGACAGCTATCGTGCGTTTCCCGCTATTCCATAACCACGGAAAAGAGAACGCTCTTTCGGATGCGTCCTGGGACTTGTCGTTGTACTGTTTTGTGGCCTCATTCATGGGCAACAGCCCGTCAGATCTGCCCAAACCATAACGATGAAATGTGACACCTTGCAGAGCAGTATTATACGTTTGAAATATTGAACACGGCAAGACAGACCAGAACCTGATAATTTTGCTTTGCAAGCTGCTTTGAGTTACCCAAGTGTTGCTTCCAACCACAACTGTGACTGGGTGCGTTTCACCTTTTGACACCACCGCTTCAGACATGAGGTTAGGAAAGGTGGGAAGCAAACAGTAAGCAAAGCACCCGATGCTCACCTTTCACTGCCTCGACCTTCTTGATGCTTTCTTTATCCATCGTGGGGTCAAAAACGTGCACGGCACAATCGGCGCGCTTGATGATATCCTCCTCGAATGATATCTGGCCATTGCTGCCGAATGAATACACCAAGCACGCCTGCTTTCTTTTCCTCAGCAACGGAGACCCACACACATACTTCGCTGCACAAGGAGCGCTGTATGGGAATGCTGCGCTTCTTGTGTTCCAAGCACTTCAAGGAAATGTAAGATATGCCTCCAGGGCTAGGCAACTTCTTCGTTTGATGCCAGCGGTGAATAAACGCCCAAAAAAACCAAAAATATGTGCTGAGAACTGTAGCAAAGATATGCTGAGGATGTCAAGCAAAACTCCGGTGCATTTGGACGGTGCACAATTGGCTCCATGCTTGCCATGCAATGTTGTTTTAATGCTTGACTTGTCTGGGAAGCTCTGCATTGCCAATTGTAAGGGCTTGCATCAGTCTACTGACGCTTCTTTAATTTTGAAACCGCCCTCAGGAAAACTTATGCCATGATTGCATGTGTGACTCCAATGGTCGAATTGATCCTTTCATGAAAACCAGCAAGGCCAGTGTGTCTAGATGTGATGCCAAGGGGACTGCTGACCTCCATCGCCTGTTTCGGACAAACGCCCGACCTGCCACACTAGAGGGCATGGATAGAGCGGTGGGAAGAAATCCCACAGCAGCTTGCCGTCACCTCCATACACGCTCATGGTATTGCCGTCATGAAAATTGTTGAACCTCCCTCCAGCAGTAGAATTAAATTCGTCCCCATTGAGAGAGGCAATTTCTTGCAAGATTTTGGCATTCTGTTCCTGCCAAGCTGCTTCCAAAACGCGCTGCTGCTCCTCCACAAAAAGGTGCCCAGGCTTGAACTGCACCACAAAGGCTGTCACTGCTCTCAATGATAGGAAATGAGCAAGTACTAAGCTGTGCCTTGCAAGTGAGCCTCACAATTCGAAAATTCAACGCAGCATGGTCGTTTTTCAGCAGGATTTCAACCTAATTTCCGATGCATCAACGCTCTTTCAACAGAGGAAAGCTAATATATATATATATATATTGCAACGATGCATTGGTGCTGGTCGCGGGGAAAACGAGAAATCAGTTGGTGCGCCAGCCTTCAAGAGCAAAGCTCACCCTATCTCGCGTTGCCCTGGACCCTCGCAAAGCTTGTGAAAGAAGAGCATCAGAGACGAGCAGTGACAGAAATAGTGCGAAGCGACTCTTCATAACAAGGAGAACTCCTCCGACGTCCAGCGGTGCTGCCGTAAGCTAGGCACAGTCTGATCTGGATGGCAAACGAGCTCGCTCAGCGCGGATCGCGAGCTTTCATCTCACTGCTACTCGAGGTCGCACCTCCCGACGAGGGCAGCTGGAGGAGAGAAGGGGGTCGAGGACACCTTGGAGCAGCATCATGGCATCCCCCCCCCCCCCCCCCCCCCCCTAGGCGACTTCGAGCAACAATAATTGTTCGGTATTGTGAGTCGATGTCGCTCTTGACAAGAGCGAAAGTCTTGTCATTTTTGACCGGTGCGGGAGTGGCTGGAGGAGCATACTTAACGACTCAGGTTTATCCCATCAATAATATTTCTATTTGCTGCGTTGTTGCTGCGAGGTTTTGGAGTTCGAGATGCACGGAGTTTGGGCATCATTGCTCACGTCTTTGCAGAACTATTTGTGGAGCTCTTCAGCAAAACTTGCTTCAACCTTCCCGAATTCGCCCTCTCCTTCCCTAATTACCCAGGTAATGCCTTTCTTGTGGCTGTGGGACATGCTTCAGATTGGTGCTGCATGAGAGAATCCAGATCTCCGCATATGATCAGCCTCCCACAAAGCAGTGCACATGCTGCAGGATCAGACGTTGCTGCTTGGCCAGCACACACGGACAGCAGTGGCCCAAAGTTGGAACCAGGCACGTTGCTGCCTCCCACACCACCCCCGACTGAGCATGGCTGCTAAATCTCAGGCCCCAAAAGGTGTCGGGCATCATGCACCTCCTCTGTACCGTGTTCAGATGAGATGGGGAGCTGTCAGGTGATCTGACATGATTGGAGTGATAATTCATCCATTTTATCATTTTGCAGGCCATTGATGCTGTCTTCAAGCGTCTTATAGCTGTCACATCTGTATCAAGAGAAGGAGAGAATAACACAGCCACAGCAAGCATGGGCGGCAGAGGTGGCGAGTCGTGAAAGGAGGCAAGACAGCTCCAAGGAGAGACCGCCCAAGTCACATATTCGGCTTTGACGCCCAAAGAGGGTGCCTTGAAGACCAGACTTTGAAGAGGCATCCTGTGAGTATGCTTTAGATAGGAAATAGGATAGGAAATTTGGGTTGACTGGATTTCGGGCATTCCCTAAGTCTGCAGCTTTATATATGAGAATCAAATTGGCTTGTGAGAGAAAGTTTGTGCACTCGCTTTCCAGGATACGCCTGGCAAGTGCAGGCATTCACTGGCTGGCAAGGTGTGTCTTGAAGTGGAGGGCAATTTCCGCGGTGATGAAGAGACATTTATGCCAGGACAACTTGGCAATTGCCAGCTTCATCAGCTTCTCCCAAGTAGAGGGTTTTGGGTTTTCAGTGATCGGTTAGCTTGCTCTCTTCTTTTCTTTCTTTCACTCAGTGGTTGTAAAACTTCGCAGAAGACATTCTTGCAAGCAAGTCGCTCCTCGGATCACTGCTTTGAGGAGTTAAATAAAGAATGGGCTGCTGCACCGGTGCGCTCTGCAGGAAACCTCTCCTCGCGTTGCAGTCCTGCTTCCCCAATATCGAAAATTGGCACGGTTGGAAGTCTACTCAAATGCCAAATCAGGTCCCTAGCATTTATCGCTGTGTCCTCAGCACGAGAGTAGCGAGAAGCTGATTCTTCCCTGCAGACGTTCTCTGCCTGCCCTGCAATTTGATCAACAGTTGTATTGATGCTCTGGTGGTGGTGCTATGCTGCCCTTGCCGTTGCTGTTGTGGCTGTCCTGCCACAAGCACTGAGGGAGTAGTACGAGCTTAAGCACAGCCCTGATGAGGGGAGGTGAGCCACACTGTTACACAAAGTCTTTGCTCTTTTTATCTGAATCACTCAAGTGCTGCAGATGCCTTCAAACTTATGATCTCGGGTCGCATCAGGCTTACAACATGACTTCAAACTCACCATGCTCTCACTACTCACTGGTATGCCATATCCTGCAGGATCATGGACGGCAGAGAAGCCAGCCATTTGGACGGCACGACATGAGCTGGCTTGCTGGCCTGTGTGCAAGTCCAACCGCGAGCATAGAGCAAATTGATATACTTTGAGAATTGTAGCATGAGAGTGCCTAATTTAAGATCATGTGATGATTGTGGTGGACTGATTACTGCTTTCTCTGCCAGCGCTTTCTGTACATCATGCACATAATCTGATCCGGGGAAAACGATGAAGGCCTCACGCAGTGTACTACCTATTGTTGAGTCGTGTTTCTGTTAATGCTGTCAAGAGTCCAGGCGCTCACAACGGGCTCCTATTCATCTCTTCCTCCGTATGCGTAAGACCAGACCTACCATAGTGTCCTGGAGTGGTATACCATGAGATAATTCACATGAATATCACCAAGTCAATGAGCTACACTTTGCCAACTCCCCAAGGCGCTGCTGCTAGATCCTCTCGTCGCAAGGTCTTCAGCAAATTTGCCACCTCAATGGCAGTGACAGCGCATTCAAAACCTTTGTTCCCACTCTTGCCACCAGCACGATCAAGAGCCTGCAAGCCAGAGAAGAACGGAAGGACAATAAGCAATTGGGGGATGGTAAACTGTACATGGGAGAGGTACAAAGTCTCACATTGCATCGCATGAGTGTCATGAACAGCACACAGACCCGTTCATCGCTCTTCCAAGGACAAGGTGTGAAAGATTCTCGATTTCACCCCCTCCTCTCAAACTCCCAAAATTGTGGGCTTTGCAGTACCGACTGTACTTTCAAGCCCTCCTTTGACATTCATCGCCAGCTATTCTGCAGCTTTGTGACATTTCAGCGATTTCATCAGGTGCAAGCAAAAGAGGGTACCTGCTCCATGTTCTCGGTGGTGAGCACCCCGAACACAACAGGCACACCTGTCTCCATTCCCGCACTCAGAGTGCCCCCCGTTGCGGAGTTCACCACTGCTTCATAATGGGTCGTAGCTCCCCTGACCTGCATACGCCCCAGAGTCACTCGAGTACATGTCACTGGCCAATAGCAAAACAGTCGTTACATCTGCCCAAAGGCTTGCAATGTACAAAATCACAAGCGAGATGCTCACCACAGCACCGATGGTCAACACTGCATCGAAACGCCCACTCTTGGCCATTGCTTTGGCCACCAATGGGAGCTCGAAGCTACCAGGCACCCACACAACCTGCGTGATACAGGTCAAAACAGCTCAGTGGGGCTGATTTTGAAATAGAATCCATCCTTGATTGCAAGGTCTCCTGCTGGACCATTGTTGCCTACTGACGGAATGCATCTTGGGACAGAGGCTGCATCACTGACCTCTGATTCGGCACCACCATGTCGGCTGAATGCATCAAGAGCTCCTTCAAGTAGCAGCTTGGTCACAAGCTCATTGAATCGCGCTACAACCACTCCTATCCTCAAGCCGCTGGCGTCCAGGCTGCCTACTCGGCTGTGGGCTGTGCTGGCGTGCACCCTGCAGCTCCGGGCTCCCTTCCCTTGTATTCGAGCTGCCTTTGCAGGAGTCCACCGCCGATGCTCTGACAGACCTGCTGAAAGTCATATCTGGCTGAGTGGCTGCTCCTCTGTTCTGTACATTTCAGGAAAAGACAGCCAATTTGCGTTGAAGCTTTTCAAAGTTCCAAAGCAGGCTGTATTCTGGTGATTCTCCTTCTTGCTGGTGGCGCACCTTCTTCTAGCTGGCACCGCAACTCACCCCGACAGCTGTGTCTTACAAGCGGCTGCAACGAGCAAAAGGACTGAGACTTGGAGGGAAGCATTGCCCTTTCCATGATGCTCAGCTCGATGCGCGATTGGAGAGAGAGGGCGTGTGCGTAACCAACAAGCTCCTGCTGAATAAAACGTTAGTCATGCTCTTGTTTCTCAGGTGCTATTGATTAATGCAAGCAGATTGAGATAAACCTCACAGTGATCATCAGAGTGCCGTTCAGATCTTGACAGGATTTGCAGTAGCGGAGCCAGGAGTGCTAATCTAAGTTTGCCATGCACACGCATGTAAGCAGCACAGTTCAACAGCACCGTCTACACACCAGAAGTAAGAGGACAATTTCCCAATCTGCACCGCGGGCATTATTTCAGGACCTTTTCAAGAGGTTGGTCATCTATACGAAACGGCCAATACCGGCAGCATTTGAAACTGCGAGCGTTGGGCACCAAGGATCTCTTTGTGCTTGCAGAGGGACAAGAGGGAAGGATCTGGCGGTCAGAGAGCGAGACTTGATTGATCTTGGCCCTTTCAAAGTGTCACCATTGGGCCTAGGTACGCATACACCTGTGGCTATGAGTATGCCAGCAATACAGACCTTGATAATATTGACCTCTTCTCTTGCGCAAACCGCCACAAAAAAGATGATCTGATTCTTGACTTCGTTGCATTCTAGTGCAGGCACATGGGCGTGGGGCAACAAGCTCTTGTGGTATTACTGCACTCCCCAGGTCTTGCAAATTGCTCACAGGCTCAGAAGAGTGTTCCCCTCAGATATATTTACCACCTGCAGGGGCTACGATGAGCGTCAAGACAGTGCCCTCCAGGAAGTGTTCAATCATGCCACAGATAGAGGGATCAACCTATGGGACACAGCCGACTCCTACGGTGCTTCCTGCCTCTCCATGAGCAGGGACTCATGGCTGGCTGCTTTGAGTTTGAGTTTCAATTCTCATCTGGGCAAAGCAGCATGATAGTACCTCGTTTCTCATTCATGTCAACCTGCAGGAACCGGAGCACTGAACGGTCGCAGTGAGATTGCCTCTGCAATGCAAGATAGATTTCACAATCATGAGGATTCAACAGGCTGTGCTTTGCTTGCCATTGACACAACCCTTCCATAAGAACAATGCACTCTGCGTGCTGTGCTTGAAGAGAGCTCAAGTTTGGGTCATGCACTGAGCGATGTCAACAGCACCTTGTACAGTGTTTTTGACATCTGCACTTTGCTCTGCCGACATGATCACTGAAAGATTGTTAGGCTTTAAAAAGTCTTCGATTTTGCAGGTGAAGAGCTGCTGGGGAGATTTAAAAGGGAATATGCTGGGAAAAGCTCTATTCGGAGCAACATTCGTATTGCCACAAAATTTGCACCATATCCGTGGAGGTGACTCCCTTCCGTCACCTGCACCTGTATTGATGATACGTGGTGCATCATCAATCGTTGTTCTTGACAAAAGGAGTTCTTATATCTGATGGTCCTGTGCAGGGTCACATCGCAGCAATTCGAGTCAGCATGCAGGTGCACAACCACGCAATCGACCACACCAGTGCCGTTTGTCTTCGATGCCAGCAACTCAGTGCACGTCTTTGATAGTATGAGGTCGGACAAAGCCCACCGCCTGGATGCAGGGGGTCGCTCAGGCGCCTGAGCAGTGACGATCTTGCAATCGGTCAGCTGCACTGGTCCACTGCCAACTACCAGCCACTCCAGGAGAGGGCGCTCTGGGATGGACTGGTCCGCATGTACGATCAGGTAAAACCCCTGCCGTCATCCCCGCACCTTCCTGCATCATGCAGTTAAATCCTGAACCTGAACGTGATCATCAAGCGGCATGTGGTTGGCAGGGGCTGGTGCAGGCTGTCGGCGTCTCAAACTATGGCCCACAGCAGATGCAGAAGATTGCCAGGTACCTGGCTGAGCGGGGGGTCCCATTGGTGACAGCTCAGGTGGCTCCTCTCTTCCCTGCGATGAACATGCCTCCTGTGCCCTGATGAGATCTGCTGCTCTTATGTGGATGCGGTTGCTGCTTGGAGGAGGTCGCTCTTATGTGAAGTCTTCAATCATCCCAACCTCAGTGAGTAGGAGAAGGGTCTCTGTGTCACACTCCTCCATGAAACTGACTTGCACCCATTTTGATGTGGTTGAGGGGTAGAATCTGGGGTCCGAAAGGTGAAGTCATCTAAATCTCCCGTGACACATCAACCAGTTCGAGTACCTGTGGTTTCCACTGCGCAAAGCAAGGTCACAAAGTCCTACTTGAATCCGCTGGACATAAGCTGCTTCCCACTAGATAGAGGGAAGTTATTGTATTGCATGTCAAGCTGCGCGACGCATCTTTGGATGCATTTCTCTATGGGATTTCACCTGTCAAGTGTTGACAACCAACAGCTCCACCTCGGATCCAAAGAGACTTAATTTGAAGTCAGTGGACTGAAATTGCCACTCTTTACGCCGGAAGCGCAACTTCCGGCTTGGCAAAAGCAGGACACACAATTCTGAGTGTGACTGTATCCGCAACAACCACATACTAGGAAGTGATTGGAGTTTGAATTGGACAATTTCATACCTGTTGATCTGCTGTGACAGCTTGGTGAGAGTTTGAGTCAAAAGCACCTTTCTGGCAAGCTGACCCTCAACCTCTGATTGATCGCCAAACTCCTTGACTCCAACAATTGTTCCTGAAAGCAGATTCTCAGCAGCTACCTCCTAGTGCAGGTGCAATACAGTTTGGTGAGCCGCGGCCCACAGCAGCAGGCCATCAGATCCGTGTGTAACGACCTCGGGGTCCAGCTCATTTCCTATTCTCCCCTTGGCTTGGGCCTTCTCACGGGGAAATATGATGTCGACAAGAATGTGCTGCCTACTGGGCCCAGGGCACTGCTTTTCCGACAGATTCTTCCAGGACTTCAACCCCTGGTCACGGAAATGCGTAGAATAGCTGATGATCGGAGGAAGAGCGTGCCACAGGTTAGCGGCTCTGGCCCCTCGAGGCTTTTCCCCTGTCCTTGTGTGTGAAAAGCTATTAAAGCTTGATTTGCTAATTATGAAATACGGAAAATTGTGCATGCTGTCTCTCAGGTGGCTGGTTTTTTTGCCACTGTAACCACCTGCTGTGAGAGGAGATGGCTCCTGAAGGTCTGTTGAACCTGCAGGTGGCAATCAACTGGTGTCTCTGTCAGGGCACCATACCTATACCAGGTGCAAGATCTTTTGGGCAAGTAGATGAGGCTCTTGGAGCCCTGGGGTGGCGGATGTCTGCAAGTGAGTGTGATGCACTGGAAGCTGCTGCAGATGCAGCACCTAGGACCATGCTGCAGAATATATTTCAGACAAAATGAGATTCCTGCAGTGATTAGCGATTTTGACCGGTGAATGCGAGACAATGCTTTGTTCTTGGCAGCTGATGGTTATTTGCCACACAACGTCGTAGGATGTGAAATGACAGCCGTACAGATATCTGTCTATCTGTTGCTCAAGCACGGGAGGAATACACTGTCATGTGAAACACTCCCAGGGTGGTGTCTCTTCTTTGCATCACAAGCATCAGCAACCTTAAGCCTGAGCTTGCCAAACCTTGCGAATGCAACCACATCGAGGAAGTCGTGCTTGATAAGCTGCATTATGGGGATTTTTGGACTCTGTATTCCACACTGATTCACACACAATCAAACGTATTTCAATGCGGAGCACTGTCGAATTAGCCCTGGGAGAGTAATCTACATGAGAATTCCTCCTACATGTCTGTCACATGTGCTTGTCTGCGAGTGATGGTGCGCCAAATCCTGCATTGAAGGGGGAAGGAAGGGAAGTTGGCTTGGATTTGTATTATTGTTCCGGTCAAATGTTACACACACGAGCATTACATTGTTGACCCATCTTGAATCATAGGTCAAAGGCATGCTTGTTGGGGCAGAACAGAAGCAAATTGTCAAAAAAGGTGTACATGCAATTCCTACCTACTGACAAGCAGTGCGCAATCATGCAAGGGAGATATATCTCAGTCCATGGCCAGCATGTCTCATCAACTTTTGCTGAAGGGTAGGCTCGAGGACTATCCAGTGTCAGCCTAATGTGTTGTCCACCCAACAGCCCACACAGCATCTGCTTCAGCTGAGATGCCAAATAGCCATACTAGGGTGCACATTCCTTCCCCAAGCATGCAAATCTCGGCACTTCGACGTCCAGGGGCTTGGGGCTCAGGAAAGAACCAACCAGACGACACGTGCAATTCGGGCTCATTTTGAAGGGCAATTAAATAAGGCATACTTGGGACATTTGGTGCTACAGACACACGCCCCCTGATTCAACAGTCGGGCTCTCAATCGTGGATGTGCTGGGCGTCATTCTAACAAATCAAATCAGACTACATCAAGCAGAGACATGCCTAGGCCTTTCCTCACTCTATGCAAGGAGGCGCCACAAATACCCCGTTGCCATCGTGATTGCAGGTGAGTGGAGCAACGCATGGGGTGACAGCATTTCCAGGTGCGTAAGGGCAGCCGTAGTATTCTGGCGGGAAAACGTCCGGCGTTGTACCGGACTCTAGAATGAGGGGCACAGCGGCGCTTGGGTAGTCTACGTCCACATAGCGCAACTGCAAACATCACCATTTATATAAAGACTCCTTGTTTGGACTTGTGTACAACATTTACTACTGCATTGACCAGCAATGTGAGGGAATTCCAAAAATCCTGCCTTTTCGGCCTTTTCCCCCTTGTCTCCCCATACGCAACGGCCTCACTGCTTGTTGACAGAGATGGCCACACCAGGGTGAGGATAAAAGGGGAGGCATATTCCCTCTGGAAGACAGTACTGACGAATGAGCAAGAGATGTACCTCTGCATATACGTTGCCATCCCCTGTGTGACCTTCGTGATTGTGTAGATTCTTCTCGGGGCTCTGGTCAAGGGCATCCAGATTGTACTTGAGGTAGCAATTTCTGAAATTAGCAGGGTCACCACCTGCAAGTAGTCACAGAAGTTGGTCAAATTAATTTGGTAAGTGCTCTGTCTAGATTTGCTGTGAACGCAGGCAGGCAGACATAAGATATGGTCAAGTAAATGAGGAGGTACCTGCCACACGCGTCCACGCTACACACTGCGGATCATTTTGGCACTGGTGGCAGCATTCTCCAAAGTTTGGGGTATCTTTGATGGTCCTGTTGTAGTACAGGGTCGTATTGGCAAAGCCTGTGTGGTAACGAAGAACCTTGCAGCCGCCAAAACCTCCAAGACCTGTCGCACAATAGCTTATTGTCAGCCATGCCTCCTGTGATGCAAACAGACAGCAGTTGCCATGATCTGTGGAAGATTCATCTCAATGTCTGGACTGTGCACAGGTGTGCCACTGCTGGCCAAAAACAAACGATGTGCATATGATCTTCTCATTATCTGTCCAGATAGTGCAAAGAAAATAGTGTTGCCGGTGTTTGTCTGACGTTGGTGTACCTGACATGGGGGAAGGTGCAGGTGAAGGCCCAGAACGGGAACCAGAAGGTGTGGGTGCATTTGGCGACGGCGGCAGAGAAGGGGCAGCACTGGGGCTTGAAGCGTCTGATATGTGAGACAGCTTTCTGCCCGCCCGTGTGTCATCTGCCCAATTGGCATACATTTGCATCCTGCATGGTTGAAACCAGCCTTGGCACATACTTATTTATGGAACTTGAATAGCTTGCCATTCTGTGCATCACAGGCACATGATGGAATTGTGTATATTAGATTAAGATTAATAATCCATGCATGAATGACAGCAAGAAAGCACAATCCGATCAGGTTCTACCTGTCTTCAAAGCTGTCCTGTTCCTGGCTCCTCGTGCTCAAGCCTGCAATGCGCTAATACTAAATTATAGTTTCCAGGGAGACTTCCTCTTCTTGTACTGCAGACTCCAAAACTTCAAAGTACGGCACCCCCCCAAAAAAAGGCCAGGTCCAAGTCGGCGCCAAGTCCGAGTTTGGCGTACTAAATCCTCACTAGGCTATGATTATGATTGAAGATTCACGCAGGGGTGCCTCACCGCTTCCTTGCGCTCCTCCCCAAGCTCCGATGAAGGTGGCGATGAACAGTGCGATAACTCCTTGTGAAAGCTTCATCACTCCGTCAATCGACGATAGTCCCTGCAGCATGTGAACAAGCCTTCTTGGGGGGGTTCTTTGGCCCGAAAGAGCACGGAAAAGGAGTGCTGCCTTTCCGTCGAGGTGGAAATGCATGAAAGCGAGTTAGAAAGGTCTTAAAGAGCGCAGATCACCTTTGCTTAGCTCTGCGTTCCTTTCGCCCCGAGCGGCAACTTCAAAAGAGATGAAGACGAGGGGAGCACGTAACCGTTTGCGGGAGGTGTTCTTAGGTCGTATGCCTCTCTGCTTTGCAAGAATGACTTAAAAGGTAGAAACTCGTTATTATTGTGGGAGAGCGGTCAAGATGGAAGGCGATATTATGCGAAATGAAGGTGGGAGGAAAAGGGAGGTGCGATTGTAGTGATCGTTATTGATCAAAAAGTTCTTCGTGATCAAAATAGGGCTCGTCCCCCATCCCGTTTTTGGCTTCAAGCAGCTCATGTGGGCATCGAATTACTTTGTGCAGCACTTTATTCTGCAAAATCCATCCTGAATGACTGCTTTGCCTGAGGGCAGTCATTCTGCAAGTACAGAATTGTTTTTCAATTAATATGGTGCAATAAAAGTCGCCCACCATAAAAGCTGATGAAAAAGAAATCAGCTGTTTGGTTTCTGAAGCCACGTTCAGAATGAAAGTTTCCGGTCCACCAATTTGACCTGAAGCACTGCATGCGGCATCAATGGCATGGTCATCGAGGCTACGGTCATTTTTGTGAATATTGGGATGCATCATGTCAGCCAGCCAGATTGCAATCTACATCTAGCCACGGTGGATACCGTACAGTATTACTCCTCAAGTGTGCAATAATACACATGTAAGAAATGACCTCCTCTAAGCGGGCTGCCTCTAAGCAGCTTTTCCCTCTCAGCGACCATCAAAATCTGCGATTGGGGCCGCTGCCATACAAAAAGGCCCCCCAGAAGCCACTAGCCGCCGCCACTGAGCGACCAGGTCAGAATCAAATCCAAAACGCTAGGAGGGGCGACGTGCCAGAACGCTTGCAGCCAGACAAGGGGAGGCTCTGTCCTTGTATCTGCTCCCTCCAGCTGTCTGGCTGCAAGCGTCATGGCCCCTCTAAGCAGGTATGGGACGAAGGACAGAACAGTATGGGCATTCAGCAAGCCTTGCTGCTTACAGTATTGAGAGATCTGCTAAAGAAGCAGCTTTGCGAGGCAGAAAGAGACCATCCACACTCGCAATTACCCAGTTGATCCTTCTTATCAGAAGGATGCGGCTGCTGATCTCCAGACAGATTCTAATGCATCAATGTTAGTCTACCCACAATATAGTACGACGAGTTGCACCACTAGGGAAACCTTGCAAATGCCAAATGGCTGGTTTGCTGTCTTTTTCCTCAGGGAGTGAAAATCCAGGCGGGCTCTCCTTGCATTGCTGGCAGCCTCTCGATGGTGCTGGATCGTGCTTCAAATAGGCTGAGAAGGAAGAAGCAGAGGAGAAGGAGGATGAGAAGGAGGCAGCGGATGACCCCAACTAGGAGCCTTATCCTCCAGTCACCATGCAGCAGGCCGTGCAGCGGGCAGGGGGGCTGGCCTTCCCTGTAAGCGACGAGAGGGGAGAGAAGGCCAAGAAGAAGATCTGACATCAAGGGCTAGGCACTGTTCTCAGGGCTTCAAGATTGCCTATCCGCTCTGCCAGATGTGACAGACTGATGGAGCCAGTTGCCAACTCAGCTCAACGCCGAGTACCGCTTTCGCGACCAGCCTGGCAAGTAAGCACCCCTTTCCGACACCGGCAGCAATTGGGCATTCGGCTCTTACTGATTATATCCCACAACCCCTTGCGGACCTCCACAAGAACATAGTTGGCTGCCTCCTGCTTCTCAGAGGTACTGTTATCTTGCATCCTCGTCGGATTGAACATGTGTTTGCTTTGGAGGGGAGTTCGCCGTAAATCCCTTGCGTTGACGACTTTAATTTTCACATCCGCTGCATTCCACACCGAGAATTGGAGGAGGGGGTTTGCAGTACTGGTTCCGGACTAGGCGATCTGTCCGCTCAGGAACAGCTTCTGCACAGGAACAGGGTAGAAAAAAGAGACCACAGAGCTGCCGGGGACTTTTGTTCATGTCACATTTGGAATTGCGGATTAGTAGTTGTAGACACAGTTTCCGTCCCCTCTCATCCCCACCCACCACTGCAGCACTAGCTGGATTCAGTGTATCAGACCGTGCAGGACATTGCAAGGATGGCTACCATGCCAAACAAGGCGCCCTTTGCTGCATTCAAGATTGCAGTGGTGACGGTCGCCTTCTTCGCCTTCCTGGCTTGGCTGCTGGTTCTGAGCGGCATCTCTGCCCTGGAGGCTGTGTGCAACGGTGGGTGCCGGTCATTGTACGGGCTGTCCTGGTTCATCATCTGGTGAGTCCTCTGCGACAAGCAAGCTACAGACATCCTGCGTCCGTGACATGGCCTTTGGAGAAGCGTCTGTGTCTTGTGCCTCTGAGCTGCCGCAGTGCTGCATGGTGAAGAATTGGAGGTCCTGCCCAGCTGGCCGCCTTGATCAAACACCTTCGAGACGAGAACTCTGCTCCTGAAAGCTTTGGAGTTGCTTGTGTGCATCAACGCCGCTCTTGAACTTTTCTTCCCCCGTTTCCAGGTTCCAGTTCATCCTCATCGTTCCTGCCGTATTCGTGGAGTTTTTTGACCGCGCCGCCGCCTGGAGGAGCACCATCATGCTGTTGCTGGCAATCAACACCGTGCTCTCCATCCTGCAAGTCGAGAAGCTTTTGGACCGGAAGGACGTGGCCGGGAGCAGCTCGCGGCTGAACGCCGCCATCGCTGGCTTCATCATCCAGTCCATCTTCAACCTGCTGCTCATACTGCTCAGCGGCAGCCGCACCGCCATGAACACTGCCTATGGAGAGGACAGGGATGTGGGGGTGGCCAGCTACCCTGCCAAGACCCGGGCTCCCACCCCCACCACCACCACCCCGCAAGTCACCGTGGTGAGCCCCTTATCTTCTCCGAGGGCCAGCCAAGAAAATTGTATCTCGACGCTCTGTTGAGATTCCACTCTGCATGTGGCATCGATGTAAGGGCCTGCCGGATCATGGCACTGCTCTTTCTAATACAGAGTGGAGGTGTGTGTCTAGTGGCCCTCAAGCTTGCTGACAGATTCATGAGTCTCCTGTCCAGCCTGAAAGATTAATCTTTTCACTTCTGATCCTTTTACTCTGTGCAGCCGCCACCCCAGTCCACCTACGGGACCACCGGAACCACCGCTGTCTGAAGGGGACGCACAACACAAGCCACCCAGCATTACCTTGGCACCTGTTTTTGACATCTGACAATTGTCCTCCACATCAATGGAGATGAGAGGGCTCAAGATTTTTGGATGGTCATTGATCTTGCTGATGCCAGTGACGAGGAACAATGTCAATCAATTTTCTCTGACAAATAAATACATCCTGCCAAGCAACACAGCATCTGATGTTTTGCAAGTAGGAGCCACCATCTTAATGCTTGAACTGCAATGTCATGTTATCACCAAGATGAAAATTATCTTGCAGGCTCCCAGGAAGGTCCATTTGAACGCGATCTAGCAACCCTTGTAGGGACCATTCTGCACAAGGCCTGTAGATCAAGTGTTGCACAATTCTCCACTCAAATCTACCGAATTCATTCAGGCGTTATGTGTGATTCACACAGCAGATCCGCCAGGCTCAGAGATGCGGACTGGCTGGCTGACCACATTTCCTGTGTTTGCTGCAATGGGGGTGGCTCCAGTCCCTGCACCTTCGATTCTTTAGAGCCTGCTTACACACTTCTCACTCGGCATGGCAGAATTGGCCAGAGTCATCCACTCGACTTCAGAAATTTCTCCTTCCATGTGTAGATGAATCTCCACGTGCAAATAAATAGTACAATAGCATTCAGCATGCAGTTCAATGTCCACCAAAGATCCTGGCAGAGGGTGGAGCTCACCAGGTGCGGTCTTGCTTGGCATGGTTGGGGCTGCAGCAGTGCCAGGGGACCTGCTTGTGACTGCAGCCTGCATGCCTTGCACACAGCTGTCATCTAGCCCCAGAATGATGATGAGCAGCAGGTTCATGGTGGCCGTGATCAGGAATCCTGGAAGCACAGTGCTTCAACGCACCTCGCGTCCCCAAGTAAGAGACGCCAAAGCTGGAAAGGCGGCTCTTACTTGTCCGCCAGTGAGAGCACCAAACTCCATTGGTCTTCATGTTTAGTTCAGAATGCAAAAATCAAGCCTGGGGTTATGGGCCATATCGGTGGTGGGCAGCTTGCAGTGCACGACAGTCAGCAGTCTGTCGCTCCATCTTTTCCAGGATGACAGAAGGAGGCACCGGCGAGCACAGTGTTGAAGCGGCCCTTGGAGGGCTGGACCGCAGAGAAGCCACACCAGTAGTCTGTCATCATGATGCTCAGCACTGCCGATATTGCCAGCAGTGTCTGCAGGGTGGGGGTGGTGACAGGCACAGGGGTCGCCCTCTTCAGGACCTGCAGACGAGCGTTTGAGTCCCAAAGAACAGCGCCTGTCAGGCACAGGCTCTCCAGAAGAAATTTTGCATTGCCTGTGTCTTGCTTGTGTTGGCTGGCCACAGAAGGTGGAGGATCATGGTTCTTGTTCTTAATCTTGTAGCATAGAAAGTGGGAGTGGTGTTGCAAGCGGAGAAGGCAGCATGCCACAGCAGTGATAAGGGAGATCTACCGCCCAAGGGATGGTGAAGATGAGGACCACGCATTGCAGGCTGAGGATAAACCTGCGAGGAAATGTATTCAGCAATCATGGCCAAGACCGTGGCAACGGATGGGTGTAATCTCCAAGAAGGGAGAGAGAAGTGCTGTACAAAGACAAAGGAAAGTGTCGTATGGCTGCAGATTGGCTTATCTTTGCGGCGACAGTGGTGTTTTTTCACCTCGCTCGATGTACACAGGAATGAAACCTCACCAGGGCAACCCCAAGACAGAGCGGACATTTTTTCCAAAACTGTCTTGCACCGCTGATATGCCGGCTAGAAGGATGTAAAAGGAGGAGCATGCTACAGCATAGACCGCCAGGTAGAGGGTGTTGGTTGTAGCCATCGCAGTAACTGAGCCTGCAAACAAAAAGAGAGGAAGCCTTGGTGGCATTGGAAAGAGAGGGACGTTCAGGGTGGTACTGCTGCTTGTTGCTCCTTTCGAGCTTTGCTAATCTACATTTCTGACAGCAAGTATAAAGCTTGCCATGTGCTACGTAGTCTCTGCGGATCTTCTCACCAATCGTCGAGAGAGTTGCATAGAATTGCGGACTTGGGCCGAGAAATTGTCTTACAAGCCTGCCGACAAGAGGAGTACTGAGAGGTGAGCAGCAATTTTACCTTTCCACAGTTTTTTCAGACTAGTTAACAAAACTGCAGCGACGTTTGGCTGTCAGCTGGCTGTCTTTTCTTTGTTATGAGCAAATACGAGGAAAGGAACGTTGTCTCTCCTTTGCGAAAACCCAAAAAGAGCGATTGTGTGACGTACCACGGAAAGGAGGTGGAGTTACACTTGGTCAATTTGAGGCGAGATTATGGTCAGTCTCTATAGTCATTAGGCTCCCAAGCAAAGAAAACGCTGGAAGGCTTGAAGATCTGTCACTATGCACACGACAAACTATGCCCTAGACAGGGTGCGCAAAATCTGCATCGACTTCCGAAATTCCTACTTCTTCCTTCCAAACAGCCCAAACAAGCCCCCACCCTTCTTGGCGGCCTCCTCCTCCTCCTGCCTCCTCCGCTCCGCCTCGGCGTCGTGGAGAACGGATTGCTTCAGGTCGCCGGCCACCTCCTTGGTGAAGCTGCCCACCTCCTTGCCCTTGGCCAGGACCACCTCCCCGGCGTCCGTCGCCTTCTCTGCCACGACTTCTGCAGCCTGTGATGTCTTGTCCTGTGAAAAGGAGATCCCAGTCAGCCCGCGACTTTGCTTGCTGGTCGATGTGGCTGGTGGCACCAAAAGGGAAATGTGTGGCTTGCTTTCTTGCCAGTCACATCCGCTGTTCTAAAAATGAGAGGGTCCTGAGTTGGTTTGGGAGAAGGTACAGCGTGTTGCATCCATCGGCAGAAAGCGCAGAGTCAAGAGTGAGGGCAGGGTCGAGCATCGAGCTGTGAACACAGCAGTTGTCATCAAGCCTGATGTGCAAGCTCAGGTCGGCAGCGCCAGCTCACCGTGAGGATGGCCACGTCTTGCCGCAGCCGCTTCTGGCCGGTCTTGCCCGACAGCACGTTGACCACCACGTACACGGCGATGCCACTCAGGGCAGTCCTGGCGATCTTGCCCAGGAGGCGACCCAGGCCAGACTTCTGCTGGGGCATGCGCAAAGTCCTCTGCAGCTGCTCCGCCAGAGTGGACCTGTGCACGGGCCTGCACCCACCATCCTCTCGCATCCCAGTGCTTGCAAGCGATTATGGACGCCGTCTCCCGAACAGTCGACATGATGTCCAGGGGCTAATACTCTGCATGCAATACTGCATGCCTGCTGCAACCAACTGCACGAAGGGCAGCTAGACTGTAGACAAGGATGCATGCAATCAGATGCCGAGACAGGACTGACTGCCAAAGCTGCCGACCAGGCCTTCAATTTCCCAAGTGACCAACGAGATTCTCGCTTTTGGGAAGAGGCGAGGGATGGCAGGAGGGGGCCACCTGTTGGGGTCGTCCAGGTTGAAGAGGGTGTTCTGCCGGAACTTGTGGTACCTCTGCTCGGTGTGCTCCTTCAACTCCTCAAAAACCACCTCAAACAGCAGTTTCTTCAGGGCGGAGAGGTCGCTATGCCTGCTGGAGAGGGCCTCGCAATTGCCCCAGTCGTAGCTGCGGATCGGCCAGAACCTGTGGTTGCACCTCTATCTTGGTGTATAGCAAATAAGAAGATTGCCAGCCATCTGCTGGAGGAGATTGGAAACAAGCTGCTTTTGGATTGTGATGCACAGCCCGTGAAACTGCCCTCAACACAGCCTGAGCTTTGCCAGTGGACAATTGACTGCACACATTGACTATGCAGCTGCTTCCCGCAGCAAGATGAAAGACTGCAAGATGCAAATGTTCTGACCTGCCCACGGACATGTCCATGGTATTCGAGGCCACGATGGCAAATGGGGGGACTCCCGGCCTTGCTCCTGCCTCCTGCAGCGCCTCCTCGCTGAACTGGTAGGGCACCTGCCGTTTGGCATTCTTGCTGGCCTGCACAGGATGGCAGGAGCTTCGATACTATTGTGCAGCTGGCTACTTTTCGATGTGGGCGTCACACCAACTCTGCTGGATCCGCTTCCTGCACTTCACCAATTTCTCCTAGACCTGACACAGAATACCAAAACCCTTGCCTTCATCAGCACTTCCTTTCCCATGTCTGCAAGCCGCAGCTGCCCTCCCCCCTCTCAGTATCCCCCCTCAGTAGAAGAGCGCCGACCTGCACGAGGGCGTCCCGCACGCCCTTCCTGAAGTGTTCCAGCTCGGCGGTGGTCATGCTGTCGGCCTTGGCCAGCACCGGCACCAGGGGCACCAGCGCGCTCAGCTCCGTCATGAACTTGAGGTCGATGGGCTTGATGCGGTGGGGCGAGAGGAAGTAGATGCAGATGTCCACACGGGGGTCGTCGTCCGAGGCCAGGGGTGTGGTGCGCTTGGCGTCCTGGTCGCGCGCCAGGGCCTTCTCGTTGCAGGCGTGGATGTGCTCCAGGATGGGATCCATGTTCACCTGCAGAGGCAGCCATGGTTTGCGCGCTGGATTCCTGGGCGACAGGTGTGCTTGATTGACAGAACAGGCCCTGCTACACTGCAACCCGAAAGACATAGCGTGACTCGGGTCCAGCCACACATTTTCAGCCCCTAGGCAAGATGCTTGTACAGACCTTTGTGCAGGAAATTTTTTTTAAATCCGACTCATGAGATCACAAGTATGGCCCAACTCAATGCTCAGGGCATGAGGGGGGCAAAATGGATGGGTGGCCAACCTCCATGCTGTCGTAGCCCGGTGTGTCCTGCACCTTGTAATGGTACCTGCAGCAGCTCATCGTTTCAGCGGACTTCAGCACTGTGACCCCTCAGTACGGAAGAACCAGCACAGTGAACACACCTTTCCCCCCGTCGCTTGTGCACCTGGAGGTACCTGGTCTGGGTGGTGGGGTCTGAGACGACGATCTCCGTGCATAGCTTCTCTGGGCTGTGCACGAACTCGTCCTTGCTGGTCGGGGCTGACACGTCGTTGATCTTGAGATCGGCGTCCTGGGCGTAGCTGGCAAACATGTTCTTGATGAAGGTTGTCTTGCCTGCAAGATGGCACAGGCAGCTTGAGGAACTGAGAGTCTTCAGTGGAAGGATGCATGCTGCAACGATATTGCTCTGAAAGCAGAAAATGAAGCAATTCAAATTTTCATCACCATGAAGCAAAAGTGGATTTGTGTCTTCCCAAACCAGTAGACTTCCACCCAACAAAGCCCCCAAATGGCTCCATTTTACCCCTTGGCATCACTTTCTTTGTAGATACCGGTCTGCACTACTGCTCGAGTCTGTACGCTTTGTGGCAATCCCATCTCCACCACATACACCTGTTGACACAGGATTGCAAGCAGGCCTTGGGGGCGGGAGGAAGGGGAAGTGAGACAGCCCACAAAATAGGGAAGGCAGAGAAGGTGCGGTCACCCACCTTGCCCAGTCTCGCCAACAATTAAGAGCTTCATGTATCTGTCCTGCCATCGAGCCTTGGGGCGCGGCACACTGCTGAATGCCCCCCTCAGGTCCTTCACGTACTGGGCGTCATTGAATTCCGCCTTTGCACTGCCCATGGAGGGGTGTTCCCCAGCGTCTATGACGTGCCTTGTCTCATGAGTGGTGCTGGGATCCACAGTCACAAAATCTGAATTGCCGCCAGGGAAGCTCCTGCAGATGGTGTGTTTTGGGGGTCAATTCTGATGAATTGTGCTTGGAACCCTTCAGGTCAGGGTACTGCCTAGTACAAATAGGCCAAAGTGGATGTTGCACGGGGAATTACCTTTCACTGCCAGCAGAGGTATCGTGTGTGCCATTGCCACCTGCGTAATTAGCACAAACAGCTTGGTAAATTGGTTGACCACATGCATCCTTTCGACCGAAAGGCCCGACACCAAAGCTAATGCAAGTCGTGACTGCAGTTTACAATTGTAATGAGCAGTGATATCAGGTGACATCTGACCACAGGCAGGTCGACGTGTACTTGATGCACAAGTATTCCTTTTGAGACGAAGCAACCGCCAGAGAACTCACCAGCATGCGGCTGCTGCATGGTTTCGTACACAGACATCAATCGTATTTCTGCAAATTTATCGTCCAAATAAAGGTTGACCTTCCAAGTTGGCGTTTCCTCTTGGCTTCCGCAGCGTTTCCCCCCCAACCGCTTTTGGAGTGGAATAAGCAAGGAAAGCATTTTGTCCATAATGGTGATGTGGTCAGAACAAGCGTAGAGCAAGCTTTACAGACGCATCTGCATCTACAATTCACATCTCTCCAAAATTTCCTCCTCAGCACCACCAACACAACCAACGGGCAATGTCATTCTTGTTCTTCACACCAGTACCGACCATAATCCAAAATCGTCAGCTGCTCAATCTCTGCCTAGGGCAGCCGTCTACAGCATCGCGGCGCAGCAGCAGGGTGCGCCAGGCTACTGGGTGAGGAGGAGATAGCCCACAGAAACAACTGTGAAGCCCGAAAGCCCAATCACAAAGAAGAGGGGGTCGATGCTGCGAGACAGAGCAGTCCCTGCAAAAGAGCATACTGTGTGCACTGCCATCGCATGAGGTCTCTCCGGTTCCCGGCACATTTGCCTTCTGTCCATTGCAATTTGCGGTTTGCACAACCCAATTTTTCATGCTGCCTGCACTTTTGGGGAGTTGCTGCTAGTTTGTGTATAGGTTTGGCATTATTGGACAATCTCAGGCAAGGGCCGAGCTGCACAATAGGTCGAATTCGAAGCACAGACTTTGCTTTGCAGCTCGGGCACAAGGCAGATCAACCCGAAATGCCACCCCCAGCAAGGTTTCATTCGTTGGCCTGTCTTCAGGTGGCAAGGGTCGAGACTCAAGCCAAAGGAAGATGTCTTTACATTACAAAGCCCGTGAGGATTGCATACAATGTTCGGAACAATTGTTTGATCCCGAAATGCCCCTGATGCTGCTTTCGTTGTCAAAATCTGGGAAGGAGTGGATGATGTATCATCTGGGATTATCGATTGTTGCAGGTAATTGTGCACCGAGAGTGTAGATCTCTGTTCAATTCACAGACACCCAGGTCGTATGAAGACAACGCCAACCTTCCATCTTGGGTCCAATCTTGCGCTTCTGGTAGGGTTCTCCAGCTCCAAAGCCCCCCTCACGCCTCACATTGCGGGCAGCATCCAGCTTGGCTCCAATGCGAGGCTTCTGCTCCAGCCTGTTACAGGACGCTCTTTCAGGATCCTCGCGCTCATGATAGACTGACGTCAAAATACCAGGAGAAATATCAACACGAAGGACTTAAGAGCAGCAAGTTAGCAGACCACAAGCTGCGGCAATCGGGAGTTTGCTCACTTCTTGGGATCCTTGGGGACCAGCTTTCCCTTCTTCACTGTCTCTGATTTCTTGAACCTCTCCACCTGTACAGATCAGGCATGTTTAAAATGTACAGATCTTTTCAATCAACCATTCCAGCATGAATGCAGGTCAATGAATTTGCAAACGACCCTTGACGCAGCAGCGAGGGATGACCACTTCAGAAACATTTTCATGACTGGTAAGGAGCTGCTTGCCTCATTCTTGTCAGCCTTCTTCAGCTTGCTGAAGAGAGCCTGTGTGGTGACAACCCTGGGCCTGGAGGTCAGGCCTGCACCAACAGTCAACTCAGCGTATTCGATAAGATATCGCTGTGGGTGATTTCCCTGCCCTTATTCCTCTGCAGAGAAGCATCCATCCAGTACTCAACACCGCGACATCCATGTCCAAATGGGAGACGAGGCAAGCGCAACCTCGATACCAACTAGAATTCGAGCACCTGATCTGACAGGATGCGGCATGTTGTGAAAGTACTGTGTGTCAGAGGCCTACTGATAGCTTCTGGGCGTGACGAGTGCAAGTATGTATGCCGTGCGCACTGTTGTTGTGATTACCTGCTGTTCGGCTGCCCGTGAGACGGGATCCTAAGAAAGACTTCTTCTCCATCATCGCAGTTGCCATCGTGCAATCTTCTCTTGATTGTCTGTATGCGAAATTTGCAGTTCTCACGAGTTTGGAATCCAATTTTGTCGCGGTAGAGGGGGTGCCTGGATAGGGTATCGTATCCCTGACCTGGGAGACAAGGGGCACAGCTACCACAAAGCTTTTCCTACGGAATCACCAACAAACGGTCCTTAATGACCACAGCAGCTCCTCAGGGTCGCTCAGGGTGTGACCTGTCAAACAGCCCTTTTGTTTTGCACAAGCACAGCCTCAAAGTCTCTGCAACGGGCGTCATGATGACTTGCAAGCATGTGGTCCGTCAAAGCTTGCTGAAAGGCTGTGGCATTCGCCGTTCCCTATGTGCCGCCATCACCTCAAGGAGATCATGCGACAGGGCTTGAGAGGAGTTCCACAGTGCCACATGCCCCAGTCCTTCTTGCACAGCATGATCCCTGCACAGCAGCACGATCAGATCTTTGGGACCTCACTCATCGAGCCCACCCGAGCAGTCGATGTAGGGTCACCGGACCCCACCCTGCCTGCCCTCGGGGGCTGTCTTCAATCGGGCGGTGTCGATCTATGTACTCAGGGGAAGGAGGGGGGGGGTAGTAGTCAAGGAGCAGTTCACCTTGCATGCTGCAAGCAAGCCTTGATGCCGGTCACTGCTATGGGAGACTTGCTGGCAATCACACTGGCCAGCTGCATTGCCCTTGCTTCCAAGGCTTGCACATCTTCGCAGACCTCCGAGACGAGGCCCATGGCTTTCGCATCTGCTGCTGCAATGGTCCGCGCTGTGAGGGCCAGCTCCATCGCTCGTCCTTCACCATCAATCTTGCTCAGTCTTGCTGACCACCAAGAGCACTAACGGTTGCTGATCATTGAGGAGCCTCATTGTTTGGGACTCCACTAGCCAGAGGGAATTATTGGATACGGACCCCAAAAGGCATGGGAACGAGTTTGCTTCTGCCGGTGCTGATCTGAATTGCACAGGCCATCTGCCTGGAGGAATCACCGTATCCTATCAGATGAGGCAGCCTCTGCAAGCTTCCAAGGTCCGCAGTGATCGCAAGATCCACCTCCTGCAGCATAGATGCATCTCCCTGTCAAGATCAGTTGTCCTCACTGAATCTTGAGTAGGAGTCATGATCAATGCATTGTCCCAAGGCCTGCAATTCTTCTGTGAGCCACTCCTGCGGATAGCACCTTCACGCAGAAGGTTGCGTCGGCACTGCAGATCCTCAGGTCAGCCGCTGCTATCAGGTCGACTCCTCCCCCCACGCATGCACCTGGGTAGGCAAGTACGATTGCAGCCCTGTGAGGAGTGAGGGACACATATATCACACAAGTTGCTGTGTGTGGAGAGGTCTGGATTGCACCTTGGACGGCTGCAATGCAAGGCCATCGGCAAGCTTCAATTGCATTGAAGCTATCCTGGGGACAAGAATCCGTCTCTGTCTTTTCCTGCCTCCATGAGACATCGCAAAGAAGAAAAGTGTGCATATCTCCTGGACTGCCACAAACGCCTTTCTTATGCAAATATAGTGGGCAGTCGAGAGCTCGCCTGCAGGGCGAGAATCTTCCGCCGAAAGGCAACATTTCCACGTGCTGGGTCTTTGGCCTCCATGAGCTTGGCCACACTGCCCAAAGTTTCCAAATCTATTCCAGCGCAGAAGTTCCTCCCACAACTCATTATCAACACCTACACTGAAAAATTGACAATTCAAAATTCCCCCACAATCTATCAACACGTTTTCACAGTGCTGCAGCTTCATTATCAGATATGCGCAAAGCTCGAGAGGTAAAAGCTCGGCCGGGACTCACCACTCCCACTTCATCTGACTGATGCAGGTACTTCATGGCCTGCACAAAGGCAAACGCTGACACCAAATGCCTGTTGAGATTTGCTACAGTATCAGTTGTGCTGAGAAGTCATTTCCCCCTTCTAAAGATTAATTTGATATCTTCAGCCCTGCGGCAAGGTTGGCAAGAGTCTCTGGAAGCAAGGATTTTGGAAGCTGTACTTCTGCAAACTCCTTCCACATGAGGTCGTTGAAGGCATTCGAATAATTCGGCCGATTTAAAATCAAAAATCCGATCCGATTTGACAGCTTCAATTCCAGTGTGGAGAACACCTCCGGCAACATCGCAGTTTAAGTCTGTCTTGGCGAAAAATCGTATTTGTTTCCTCACTGATCTCTGTTAGTCACTGAAGTCAGATTTGTTGACTCCAGAGCAGAGAAAAATTGTATGATCAATTGACAGCATCAAGTTATCTGCTGGGCACCATAGTGCGCAAATAGTGGATGGTTGTGGTTTGTAAATGAGCTCTGGGGTGAGAAGTGTAGGTCCATCACAATCATTGGAAGCCCCTAGGGCAGGCAGGCCCAAAAGAGAGTGAGCCAGAGTTCACAGAATGTTGTAGAGGGTATGGATGGTCATGAGGGAGATGACTTTTGCAATTAGTGTGCTTGTCCTCTTTGCTTACTGGGCCAATACTCTCGTCGTCTTTTGTCAAATCCCAGGCCCACAGGAGGTCCTTGCACAGCTGCAAGCTCTCGAGAATCGAAAGGATGTATTACATTCCCACAAGAGCTTATTTAGGGCTGTCTGGATTCCGGGCTACAGCACTCATCCATACCTGAGTCATCTAGAGAAGCATGAAAATAAGGAGGTGAGGTAATCATTCCGAGAGGTCCCATCCCATTCTTTAGCCTTTATTGCCAGAAAATAATCTACAATAGCTTTTCATATCAGGTTTTATGATGCCATCCAGGACCCCCTCACTCTGTCCCAGTATTTAGCGAATTGTATGTCCAGAGCTCAACCCCTTCCTCCCATGACAGTACCTGCTGTACAGATCCACAGGGCAAAGCAGGCTGCCGTGGCGGCATCATTTAAAGCCCGGCTACATGAGATTGTGGCAGCGCTTTCTGCTGCCGCCCCCTCCGTGCAGTGCCTTTGGGATAGCACGCTGCTGGATCACGCCTACCCATTGCTGCAGACCAGGTTCATGCTGGCAGCAAACTTCAAGGACAGCTCTCACATCTTGCCGCAGGTAAAAGGCTCGAGTATGAGAGCTTGTCAGGGTGGAGTCGTCTTGAGATTTACCGTCAGAGCATGATGGAGCAGCTAAATTGATATCAATCCTGCACTCATGCATTCCCCTCGCACAGGAGCTTTTTTCCAGATTCAAATGTACAGCAGACGCAGAGAGGCTTCATGATCTTGGTATCCTGCAAAGTGAATGCATAAGCATCGGATTGTGAGCTGAAGTCATTTTTTCTAGCCGCTTCTACAGTATTGGTCTCACTATGGGCGTGATCATATTTCTTCCCAACGCAATACGAAATGTGGAGATCGATTCCAGAACGGAGTGCCTGGTCTTGCAGGTGATAAGAGAGGTGTGGATGTTGGCCTCAATTATGCCCTCCCACAACCTGTTTGTCTCCATCTATGAGAGCGGAAGTGAGGACACAAGGACCGGTGAGATTTCGGCATTCCCAAACATAAAACTCTTACCAGCTCCCTACCTTGCTGAATGAGTGTAAGTTCTGGGCGTTAGAGCCCTCCTGAGGCCCTCTGAATCAGGCAGCAAAGCAGCACCACATCATCATGTCCCC
This sequence comes from Chloroidium sp. JM, assembly GCA_004335615.1. Classification (NCBI taxonomy): domain Eukaryota; kingdom Viridiplantae; phylum Chlorophyta; class Trebouxiophyceae; order Watanabeales; family Watanabeaceae; genus Chloroidium; species Chloroidium sp. JM. The sequence goes on from QAXI01000429.1 coordinate 344,115, forward strand.
ATCGTTCATGAGCATATCAAGATTGAAGGGTAGCTGCGGGCAAGACTCCCTGAAGCTGCAGTGCATCTCCGGGAAGCATACTTGAACAGCCCTTCATGCCTTGGGTGCTGCAGGCCAGTGGCTGGAGGTGCTGAGCCGGGTGCTGACCCTCCTTGACGTTCACCACCGTATTGTGACAGGCATGTCACCAGCCGCCACTGTATTCCCATCTGCTTTCCTGTCCTTGCACGTCTCCTTGGCCTGGTGTGATTCCTTCCAAGTGGACTCTCCACTGCAGACGGCGACGTACAGAGGGGCCCTGCAGACCTGGACCGCATATCCTTCCTCTCCCAAGTCCGCAACAAGCCGCTGGAGCCCCTCTGGGCCTCCCACGACACCCAGCATCGCGACTCCACACCCTGGCCCGCCAACCGGGTGCTGTACATGAACGATGTGCTTGCCTGTGCCGGCGACTTTGTGCGCCTCATGCTGAACCCGGCCGACATGGTTTGCGCGGTAGACTACTGGATGCGCAACAAGGTTGCTTCCCAAGCTGGATGCTGTGCTGTGACTTAAAGGAACACAAATCATGGAGTAGAGGGTTATCTGCGGGCAAGCAACGCGACCATTTGCCAGTTCTCGTGACATTGTGCATGTATGATCGACAGAGAGAAGCAAGCGCCCATCACCAACGCATACTGGCCCCCAAAATCCCTTTGATTTTCCTGCTTTGGCCATAGCTTCAAAGCCCTGAGGAGGATTGGTGGCTTGCAGACACAGGTGTATTCTGACCCACGAATGCGAGGGGAGAAAGTTCATTCCTTCACTGGGAGGCATTTGATGGTGCGGCCCTCTCCTTCCCCGTCCTCTCTTAGCTAAAATATTCAGGATTGACTGCTCTGGTCATCCTGGACACCTTGAAATCACTGGGGAGGACCCTGTCCTACTACTTCCTATTGCGAGCAAGAATATTACAGTATGTGCAATATGGCAGCCAGCGTGAGCAGCCAATTCTTGTGGCTGAGCCTCCTCAGCCTAAAAGTCGACACATTTGGTGACGCTGCAGGCCCAGCTGTATGATGCATGGGTGATGAGGGACGGGGACGGGCACATGTTTGATCTGACGCCACCTTTCACAAACATGCACAGCAGCTACACGCGCGAGCGCCTGATTAAAGGGCTGCCTTTCCCGGTCACCACCTGCTGGAATGGCATGGTGGTCATGCCTGCTCAACCTTTCAGAGATGGGCTCCGCATGAGGTGATGAACTTATGCCCTACAATGAGAGGGATTGCATGCATACAATTGCACTTCCTGTGATATCATGATGCTACCAATGCTCAACGCAACTACCATTCTCCTGTGAGTGTCTTGTGATCACCATGTGACTTGGCAGCCATGGGTTGTCTAGACATAGAGAACGAATGCCCGGAGGAAGCCCAGCTCCCGATCGACTCTTACTGAATCTGACGGTGCAATGCATGCTTGGCATGTAGGAGCCACATGAAGGGAGAATGCCGTGCATCTGAGTGCAGCCTGCTTTGTCATGATCTGCACAGACTTGGGTATGGCAAAATCATGGTGGACCCTGGAGTACAGCTAGCCTATGACTACTGGGATGCCGCTGGGCTGCGTGTCCCCAGCGTGGTGAGATCAACATGTTTTGGTCTGTTTTCATTGAATAATTCAAGGTTCTTCGGCACGTACAAACTGCTGCGCAGCAGACCCTGAAATGCTCTTTAAAAGGGATTCTGAAGCATCCGGTAATCATGGTGCATTGTCAGAGGTCTAAAGCGCATGCTTGACCACTGTCCATTTGCGATGCTGCACAGGGCATGATGGCGGGAACAGTTTTCATTGGCAGCATGATGTGATAAAGTGGGGATGCAGGTGGGTGTTCAGAGGACAACCTGGCTTGACGTGATTCAAGGCGAAGGAATTGATCAAACCAGGTTCAAGCAGGACAGCGAGCAGTGTTGTCACATGGACGAATTGGACTGGACAAACCTGAACTGCAGCATGCAAAGCTTTATGCAGCCAAATTATACTGCTTCGTTCCTCTCTGCAGGCCAGGCAGCTGTGTCACAAGGCAGATGACTTTTGGCTGCGACTTTCTGCTTCAGTTTTGTTCAGGAACGGGTAAATCATTTAGGAATATAGCAGATGCTGGTTGCTTGAGGTTAGCTGTTGCCATACTTGTTAGGTAATATTTTGTAACACCAGAACTGCGAGGTCGTGTGGTTGTGCATGCATCCAATCATCTTCCAATCATTGACTGCAAAATTTTGGCCCAGGCTAATGAAAGTCATTAAGGCTTCAACTGAACTGCTCTTGTATGAAGCAACATAGCGATTGGGGCAGCAAACGCGAGCCTGGCGAGTCGAGCGTGAAACAAGCTTCCTTTGGGTTCAATGCGAAAGCCAAAGAGTTCGTTCCGATATTCTCAGACGGTAGTTCTCCTTCCTGATCCCGTAAGACCCAAGACATCTATGTTCCTAATATGTACTTGAAGCAACTCGGCCTTCCTTCTTGCATCACCCTGCCACATGCGCACAAAGTGAAGATTGGCTCTCAGTAATTCAAGATGAAAGGGTAACATGGATACTTTTGTACACTTTGTACAAGCATTTGACCTTTAGAGCATCATTCTTGCTGACAGGTGACAAGCCACCAAGCCAGCAGCGGCAGGACAGGAGCACAAACCAGCACAGGAAGTGGGTAGGCTTTTTTGATCTGGAATGTTCCAATCACATTCCAAGGATTGCATAAAGACCTGTGATCGACACCATCTGGCGGCATTTTCATGCGCCTTGATTGTATGTAGCCCTGCAGGGAGAGGGGTTTGGGCAGACCAGGCAGGGCGGCATCGCTCAGGCATTGAGATCGAGCAAAAGTCGGAGTGGCGGGGGCAGTGGGAGGGAGCCGAACCATCACACGGGCCACCGCTCTGCCCCCGCCATCCCAGAAGCCTCGCCGTTGGGTCGCAGCCCGTCCCGGAAATTCGTCCCCGCCAATCACCTGCTGAACTTCCGCCATGACAAGCCTGGGGCAAGGCCCTGCCACTGCCCTGTCTCATGCTTGCAAACTGCCGCCGTTCTTTGTCCTCCACTTAGCGCTGTTTGCTGAGGTACCTGAAAGCAGGCGAGTCAGGCGTTTGGAAGCAGCTGTACCTGGACGCCTGCCCTGCAGTAGGAGGTGGGGCAGAACAATCGATGGGCCAGATGCCAGGCATGAGAGGAGGTGTGCTGCGGTATAGTGCTGGCAGGTTCCTGGCGTCTCTTCAATCATGCTCCATGAAGGAGTGTGATCATAGAACCGCCTCATGTGCAGGCGCATGGAAATTCTGGTGGGGCGAAGGGCTGGGGTAGGGGCGGCCGCAGGCCAGGGGGCCGTCCGGAACCGTACGACCGCGACAAATTCATGCAGGCCAACTTCCGCTTCCTGGTGAGCGATGCGGCAGACCTGAGGGCCCACTGCGGCAATGCGGACCTCATGCTGGACTGGGGAGACGTGCTGGAGGAGGGCCCATCTCCATGCTTCCCACCCCTCACAACTTGCATAATCTGTGTGCTGTTCAGCACAGCCTGTCTCACAGCTGTTCCTCGCTTGGCATGCCGTCGAAGAGATGCGGCTCAGAATATTTGTCTGGGGTCACTTAAAAGTGCAGAATTTGATTTCTAAGGATACTGCAAGCACTGTAAAGATTAGACCAAAATAATTGGGCGGTCAAAATTAATGCGCATTAAAAATCATTACTTTCGTTGGTCAACTTCAGTGTCCTTTAAAATCTAGAGTTCCTTAGGATATCTGCGATAGCGCTCGGCTCGACGCTCTTCCTCGCCCTCGAATATCGTCGGAAATTATTCCCCTTCCGAATGGTTAAATTCTCGAGGCATTCCGCTCTATTTGCAACCTCGAGAAGAATGGTCCAAATTATGAATTACCTCAGGAAATGGACCTGGTCAAAATTAAAGTTTAAAAAGCGACTAAAAATAATGGTCTAAATTTCAGAAAATCCTGACAGCTGGTTCAAATTCAAAATGTGGTCTAATCTTTAAAGCGCTTACGGTATATGAGAGATTGAATTTCAGGGAGGAGAAGCCGAGGCTGATCCTGTGTCGAGAAGCTGAACTGTATGAGACCACTGTATTTGCTGACTCAATCCTCGGCCGCCCAAAAAAGGGGGTCAGCCACTGCACCGAGCCACGGGATGAGCCTGGCCTGGGGCCTGCAGGTGGAGATGCTGGTTGACGCACCCCTGAAGTGCCCCATCTCCCTGGAGGTGCCCCCCCTGTGTCCCCAGATCACCCCCTGCGGCCACGTCTTTGCCTTCCCCAGCATCATGGCCCACCTCATCCACCACGGGGGGGAGGCCCTGCGCAAAGCCTCCCCCTGCCCCATGTGCAATGCGCCCGTGGTTGCCAGGGAGCTGCGCCTGGTGCGGAGCCATGTCCTGCCCCTGCCAAAGGTGTGTCCTTGCGCAGCACTTGGCTGATAAAAAGCGGTGTCTGCTGCAGGCGATATGGATGCGACGCCAGTCAAAAAGGGAATTGGATTAGGAGCCGCTGGAGTGCTTGTGTGACTCGGATGTTCCTGGTACGACCTGGTGGCACAGAAAGGAGTGCTGTCAGTGCAAGATTCCAGACCAATTGAATTTCACGCTCTGCAGCTGGGAGACATGCTGGAATTCAGGCTGCTGAAACGCCAACGGAACAGCATCATAGCCCAGGAGGTTGAGCAGTCCCCGCCCGTCACTGGTGATCTGCAAGCCAGGAGTGGGGAGGAGGGAGCAGCGACCTTCCCAGGGGACTTCCGCAGCACCAGCAGAGATACCGTCCTGGAGTCCCTGCACTACAACCGCTTTGCCAAATTCACCCAGGTGGAGGAGGCATCTCTGCTGTGGGCGGAAGCTGCGGAGCAGCTGGCCAGCCATGCGTCAGAGGTCAGAAGGCTTCTGGGCAATACTCTGTAGCAAAACCCGCACCCTCACAACAGGGAAAAAAGCTGATCATGATATCCTGGCTTATAGTAGCATGCCAAGGCCTGTGTGGGCTGCCATGCAGGTGACGGCAGAGGGCGGCCGCGATGCCGCTCAGGAGGCGCCCTTCATCTACGCCGCCATCGATCAGCTGGCCAACAGGTATTGTGAAGTGTGTGGCCATTGTATGGAAGTGAAACATGCGCCCATTATTGATGGTGAGGAAGCTGCTGACTTAATGTGTCACTTGGCCAACAGGGCAGCTTCGTGGGCGGAGCGTCGTCAGAGGCTGCTGCAGGAGCGAGGGGTGGATGGCTCTGGGTCCGTGACACCGCGTGATGCTGCTCTCGCAGCTGCTGCGGCTGTCAAGGAGGTGTGTGATGAGATGCTTGCCGTTCTCCGGTAAAGGCGAGGGAGGAGGAAGAGGG
>QAXI01000429.1:350151-502660 GCA_004335615.1 Chloroidium sp. JM
GGGGGGGCTTGCTGACGGCTGTTTATGCCCACAAACATGGTCGTGCATGGCACAGCCAGCTGCGAATCTGCTCGATAGCTCAGACATTGGCTTGGACGCGAGGGCTTTACTCAATCTGTTCAGCTTGGAAATCAGTGGCTGCGTTGCCTGAAGAGGGTGGGTGACCTGAGATGGTCAACATGAAAGCTTGGACCTCAGTTGATGCACCTTGAGCACACAATCTGATGGTGACACTATTTGACGCAGATCACGAACGTCAGGGTGACAGCCGCGGATGACGCTCGTAGGCGAGCCGCCGAGGAGCGCACCCACATGTCAAGCTTCCCATCCCTGGCACCAGAGAGGGGCAGTACCCCCGATCATGTTGCGCCTCCTAGTAATGCCTCACCAGCCGTTGTCCCCGGTGAATCGAGTTCAACAGTCGTATAGAGCTCGCTCGTTTGACTTGCTGAGCTTGCTGTTCCTGGTGCTCAGCTCAGCTCGCTTGGGTTGCTCTCAACTGCAACTGGGCTCTGCTGCCTTCAGCTTGCTGTTTCTCGGGCTCAAAGTCCACTGTTTGACGCAGGATTTTATATCTAGCTACTATTTGCGCCACCTGTTTATGTGCTATTTGCCTGATTCAGAAGCTCAGCCACAGCAGAACAGTGAGCATACTACGACTCCAACAAGCCCCTCGGTTCCCAGTTTGCAGGGAAGATCCATGATGCTTGACTTGCGTTCACCTGATGGCGCAGGATGGGGATCACAAGCAGCTGCCAGTCTTGCCCAGAATGCAGAGGCTGCCTTCTCAGACGAGGAAGACCTGCACCGGATGTCGTTGGCCAGCAGCCCAGACGCAACCGGTGATCAGGGGGCCGTGGAACGCGCTTCGTCTGGGATCACAGCCATGGCTGCAGAAATGCCGCCTAACTGCCCAGACGCCCCACCCCTTCCTGATGGGGACGCCAGTACAGCCCAAGGTCTGCCCCCACAACTTCTGTGGGATGACCATCCTGCCTTGCTGCATGAATGGTATGATGTCTGTTCTGCTGCTCGCATGTGTGTGCAGAATCCGCACATGCGGCATCCAGCCTTAAGACAGTACGGCCAGACAGTGTGCATGCCCATCCCTGCGTTCGGCATGGGCCCTCCACTGGGCATACTTCTAATTCCTGTGCCCATCCTGAGCCTCATGGCAGACTGCACCTGCAGGCACGGCTCCGCAGCCACCAGCCGACGAGTTCTACTTCTACCAGTCTTCAGACGGGCGGTGGTTGTTCCTGCACCCGCTGCTGATGCGCGTGCTGCTGGCCCACCACTCCTCCTATGCGGGCCTCCCGGCCTCCATCCATGGGGCCCTGTTGGAGGTGGAGCCCCAGATGCAGACCCAGGCCCTCAGGAAGCGCCACAAGTACCTGGGCCATCTGCCCCTGGGAGGTCGGTCACGCCCATCAGGACCCTGCCACTTGTTGAAGTGCTGCGTCAAATGCACGAGTCTTCATGGCAGAAAGGAGCAGAGTTTGCACATCTCTTGCCCCTTTGACCTGGAAGTGGTGGCCCGGGAAGTGGCAATCTCCCGTGCAGTACGAGCAGCAGTGAAGCAGCTCTCCTTGAAGGCATCTTTTCAGAGATTGCCACGTCACAAGCCTGTGCGCTGTCCTGGTGCGCCCAGGTAGATACTCTCCATTTTGAGCTGGCATGAGTGGAGACTGAAGTACACTGACCCAGAAGAGACTGCCTTTCAGGAGGCTACACGCTTGCCGAGATAGACATGCAGCAGGAGGTGGGTGAGGCAGGGCTGGCCCCCTTTGCCCCAGAGTTGGCCAACAGGAGGGAGCGCAGGGAGGCCAGAGCCAGGGAGCGGCGGTTGCAGGAGGCCCGGGACGAGCGCAGGGCAGCAACCCTGCTCAAGGCCTCGGCAGGACCCTCCCCTGCTGAACTCCAGGTGGGGGGTCTGGGCCCACACGCTTTCTGATGCACGTAATTGCCTTTGCATCGATGGAGGAGGTCCACACATCAGAAGACTTTCGAGAATCCTGGCTTGGTTTTCGATTTTCTTAAGCAGCCAAATTTCTCAATGGTGGGTGAGCGCGAGGGTTTGTGCAGGCTATGCCGCTTCCCGGGCAGCATGCGGCCGTGCAGAGGTCAGAGTCAGAGGAGGTGCAGGAGGCGATGGCTCTGTCCCTGACGGATCATTCAGAGCATACAGGTGCCAGCCGTGCGCCCCAGCCACCTGAAGCTGGCATCTCGTTCGCCCACATGGCAAGAATGGGCTATGCAGCCACAGGTGCGACCTCCCCAAATCAATGCTGTTTCCTCCATCAGCAAATGGCAAGACAGCTGAAAAAAGATACCAATTTGTGCATGGCATTTGGGCTCATTGCCAATCTGAATCACATTCCTACCATCATGAGCATGCCTCTTATGCAGCCAATACAAACTTACAAGCGAAAGAAACCAAGACTGATTTCCAGCACTGGAAGAGGGCAAGCATCCACAGCAATTGGCATGTTGAGAGAAAAGGGGTATAATTTGGGGCTACCGAAACCAAAGCTGTGTCCGTCAACGCTACATTATTTTCAGCCTTTACTATAATCAGATCAAACCAAATTTGGGTGAACAGTGTTGAGTGTGCAGAAAACGAGGGACAAGACCAATTCAAGAAATTCCAATATTGCTACGATGCAGGGCCGGCGTTGTCGTCCACCCCTCCAAGCCAGCCTGCAGGGGTGTGGGGTCCTGGCCTGGAAAGCCCCCTGCCCAACCAAGAGCACGAAAGCTTCCCACCTAGGAGCATTTCTGCAAGTGTCTGGGACGGCAAGACCCACACCACCTCAGCAGGCAACAGCAATCAATCTGATCAGACGCATGCAGCGCAAGGTTCACCCAATGACTCAGAGGCAGCCAGCGGAAAGGGAAAGAAAAAAAAGAAGGTGTTGCTTCTGGGGATGCAGAACAGGCGTTATTAGAATTTCATGGGCCGACATATTATGACGAGCACGTGTGACAAATCAGCTATATGGGCGCCTTTGCAGGGTCATAGAAGCTTCAAACAGTGCTAAATACAGTGAAACAGGGACGGCAGTGGTAGCACAGAGTTTAGCACGATGAAGAATTTCACACCAATCCCCCAGACTCTCGGAATCAGAAGAGGCGCAAACGCTCCAAGTCTACAGAAGACAGGGGCGGAATGCTTCGTCCTCTTTAGGCTTGTCTTTGGAGGTGAGGCCGAAAATAAAAACTGCAAGGAACGCAATGCACCCTGTACCTCCCTTCTACAAAATTAACCCCTGCACTCCAGTGGCAATCGCTTGAAGTATCAGAGTGAATTTGCCTGAGTAGCACTGTCTCTTGGATGGCCTTGATTTCATCACATACGGACAGAAGGAGCAGCAGCCTCCTGCATCGTCATTTGAAACTCAGATGTTCTGCTTCCAATTTTGACAGCCCCCGAAATGAGGTCGACAGGCTCTGAAGGATGTTGCTCATAACAAGCCTTTCAAAGATGATTGCTGTAGTAAGAAGAAGAAGAAGAAGAATTTACAGGCGCCTCACGTGAGTGTTTGTTTTTGGTCAGAAGACTGGCCTGGATCTGCCCAAATCTTGTCGTCAAAACCTGATGCGATGAAGCAGCTGGCAACTGGTATGATGCAGCCATCCCAGCCTGCACACAGAATGAGGTATTACGTATACGTATTCAGAGGATGCTGGCAAATTAGGCAAATGCGAGAAGCAGGCTAATTTCCTGCAGAAAATTATTCCTTTCGGTTCCAGATGGTAGTGCATGAAGTTCGTTACTTCAGCCTTCCTCATTATCCAGCTCTGTCAATTGCAAAACACTCCTGTCATTGCAGTCTCCTCAAAGATATTTGGACATAGTGGTTAGATGCTATTTTACCTCAACACAGCCACTCAGGAAGATAGTAATTCAGGCAGAAACAATTGACCCTGCCAAGACTAGAAGGCATAGTCCTTGTGGCAATCTTCTCAGGTCTCCTCTCACAAGAACGAGTATACCAGGCAAAGATGATGCATTAAGGCATGCTCATTTGCATTCAAATTTCCACCTTGGATGCAGCTCGGAAAGCCGAATGTGGTTGCAGTTTTCTATCCACATCGTATGAGAAGCAGATTTCCAGATTGCTGAAGTCGATAGAATCTGGTATGGCGTTAATGGTGATGATTGCTTACAGTCTGTGGGGGAGCCAGGGGTGACTCATCAGACCTACTCCAATGCACAAGTAACCTTGAGGCAAACTTGGAGCTACATCTCAGGCCACTGAAACCATAACACTCCAAGTTCACCAACAAGGGATTCATGTAATCTCCTACATTCCACTACACTGGAGGGACACACTGGGCCTCATAGCATTTTTCCAACAAATTTTGCAATGAGTGTTCTGCTGGAAGAATTTCTCCAGAGAAGCCGCTGCTTGCCCTACAAACAGGTCCTAATACTGAGACCTAATGTTCTCTTAATGTTCACATCGAAATAGCAAATGTTTCTCATCTTCAATTTCTCCTGTTGCGCAATGCATGCAGATCCGATCTTTCCTTTATAGGCTTTCGAATCTGCCCACTTGTACTTGAAGCCAGTGGGAGCCCGTTCAAAATCTAGCAAAAATCTCTTCTCTGCTTTCAAATTATTTTGCATGGTGTAATCCAGTTCTGTGATTCTCAGACAGGTTTGTGTCTTTATGCTCTGTAGTGAAAGCCTAAATTTCCACGCCTCTATGTATTGTTGTTCAAATTCTTAAATTCTTAGATCAAGCCATCATCTATCGGCTGCAAACCTTCCCATGCAATCCAAGATCTGGGGGCGAAACAGTGCTACCCAGCCCTGTGAGGTATCAGCTAAATAGGTACTATCCAAAAAAGCTTTCTTCAGAAGGCTGTGGTCAGGCAAGTTGCATAATCTATTGTAATACTTGATGGTCTGCTCTAGCCTGGCAAATGCCAGAGGTTGGCGTTACTGCCCCCCACCCCCCCGCGAATGAGCACCAAGTGATCGCGAAAATTGTGAAGATTTCGTGTGATTTTTTCTTTCTGTGCATCATAATGAAATAGCTTCCCGCACTCGTCGTGCTCGCATCTTCACGCAGATGATCACTGAGGACTTGTTGCCAGTCCGCGCTCAGACGAGAGGAGAGAACAAGCCAGAATGATTACATAAATGAAGCCATAATAAGATAATCTGCACATGCTCTCAAATCGCATGGAAGGTATGTTCCGACGTGCTTCCCTTGTCTGACATGCCCTTAGGAGTGTGTAAGACCACTTTAAGAGGCGGCCTAATTCACAGTCGTCTGGTTTCTGGTGAGTGGTGAATCGAACTTTATGCACGATGTGCCTGGGACATCTGCAGATGGAAAAAAATTGTGTTGTTGCTGCAGGAGACTACTTGAAACAGGGCTTACTGATTACCATATTCCTTCTCTTGAATACGCTATTGAACTTGGCTAACAAATGGTCAATGGGCATATTCCCATACCCAATCCTGCTGACGTCTTGCCACGTGGCTTCGACAGTGGTGTTCCTGACGCCAGTAATGCTGCTCAATTACAATGGGTGATCTTCTCACTCATTTTGAAGTTTGCTAGGAGTCGTATGCACTGGATCTGCAATTGCAGTGATGACAATGACCAGGTCGCCAGACAAGCCCACCACCAAGCCCGTTGCATATTACACTTTCCACTGCAGCCTTTGTGAGAGACTGAGCATGATTGTTGGCTGCAGCCTGGCTGACAAGTTTCAGAGACAGTGGATTGGCATATGTGCCATAGGAATGACAATCGCGCTCAATGTCAGCCTGAACAACACCTCCATGTTGCACATGACCCTGTCTTTGAATCAAGTCATAAGGTGAGCACAACTTGTCATGCCAAGAGCAATTCAAATTTCTCAAGAGCCACTCCGGAGCTTTTCACAGATTTGCAGGCAAGGGATCCTTGAAAGCTTGGAAGGAAATGATTGAACAGCCCTTTATTATGACCTCCAGTCTCATACTACTTTCATTGAATGCCAGTTTTAAGTCTGCCTGGCAGCCTAATAATGCAATTGATGTCTACATCATGAGACCGCAAAATTATTGGATATTGGAGAGGAGAAGTTGTGGTACAAGAGGTCATGAGGGAGATAACTCCAGCTTGATATGACTTGACGCCTGGATTTCCCTGGAAACCAGACAATCTAGGCGAGCATCAAACAAATCTCCTGTTCTGCATCCGAAGATGCCGGCTAAGCTGAGATCAGCTTGGCTATCATTGTTACAGACATGAGGCTGATCAGCCTGTTGTGGAACTTGCAGGTCATCCATGCCAGTCTTCACCTGCCTCATGGCATATCCTGTGGAGAGGAAGATTCCAAAGCCCCTGGAAGTGGTTGCCCTAGTGGCCCTCAGCGCAGGCATCATGACCTGTGTGTGGCAAAACGATGCCGCCGGCACCACCTCGGCGATTCTTCTGTGTCTGCTGGCCACGATTTGCAACTCGGCCATGTCCTGTTTTGCCGGGAAGGTCATGTCGGAGGCCCTGGAGGCTTTGGAGCTCATTTACTTCACGGCACCGGTGTCACTGCTGGTCCTGCTGCCATATCTGGTCTACAAGGAGGTAAGCCTTCAAGCCCTCACAGAGAAGGACCGTGAAGAGGCATTATCACTTGTGGTTCTTCTAGTGCATGTATTCAGAGGCAGCAGTACAATGTCTGCTGCTGCCAAGGATGAAATCTCGACGAAACAAGGAAGTCCTGAACAGATTGACTGCTGCAATCAAAATCTGAATGTGCTCGCTTCCAGGACTGAGAATTGTATGACTGTCAGCAGATCTTGGTCATCTGGCGCATGGCATGCTGTAGTGCAGCGTGTTAAAAGTCAAAACACTGGGAAGCCAGAAGAAATGAATCACGCACCTAGGAAGCTCTATTGTGACGCTACGAGACCAATTGCAAATGTTTCTTACAGTTTAAGTCGGCCATGCAATTGAGTACAGATCATTGAGCATATTTTTCTGACGCCTGTCATGTGTGCAGCTTCCAGAAATAGGAGAAGCTGTCGGCTATCAAGGTTCAGGATGGAGCTTTGGGTACAAGGCAGATCTGTCTGCCATACTTGTCAGCACCAGCCTCCTGGCCATCCTCTACAATTTCGTACACATCTCCGTGATCAAGGCGACGTCAGCGGTGACTACTACAGTTTTGGGGCAGATCAAAGTGGCTGGCGTGATTTTACTGTCCGCGCTCATCCTTGGTAAGTCACCTTTCTCGCACCTTTAATATTCCAGGCGGTAGATTGCGTAGTGCAGCCTTGCACTGATGCTGAGGTACAACAGGCAGTCATGCGGCACAACAGGGACAAATGACAAAGCTTGCAAGGCAAACTAAGAGGCCCCTGGTGGAGGTCATTGGGTTGGTTGGAGCTAGAGATTGATATCGGTGGGGGGTTGACAATAGCGACATCAGCCAATTTTGCAGCATCATCTTGGACAGCGAGGATATGCTTCCACTGATTCAGAACTTGACATCCCATCTAAACTGGACACTTAAGGCTAGGTCTGATGTGCTTCTGGAAGCTTGAATCCCCCCCCTGATGCAGTGCTGCTCATTTGTTTGCATTGGCTTGCTTTCAGAGCCTACCAAAGGTGGCCTGCTCTTGCGACGTGATGCTGTGATCTCATTCGTATTTCTTTGTGCAGGAGAGAGCTCCATCTTCAATTTGCAAATGATCATAGGCAGCACCTTGGCTTTTGCTGGCTTCATAACGTACTCGTACTTGAAGATCATTGCCAAGCAAGAGGATGCTAGTACCAAAGCCCTTGATGCGGCAGAAGAGGCTTCAGGGACCATGCAAGTGCTGCTAGGGCCCAAAGCCTCGACCGACGGTGTTGAAAAAGTTTGACACTCAAAATTGAAACAAATGATAGGATTGAAGACAGGTATTGCTGTTTTCTGCTTTAAAGCTAAATTCCATCTTATTTGAATGAAGTGTCACAAATAAAGACCAAGGCCACTGCAAAATCCATTGCAAGATTATGGCTGCCAAATCTGAAGAGACTGTGACCTCTCCAATTTCCTCCTGCCAGATCAAGAAAATTGGACCAACGATGTGAAGCGTGCAGTCCCATTCGTTTCAAAAATGCTGCCAGGAATTGCCCTGCACAGGCAACTCACAATCTTTGGACTCCTAGAGCGCATCATACTACTCAACAGTCCAATGAGTAGCAATTCGCGAAATGGTTTGACATTGTAGTCGTAGAACTTGAAAGTGTCTGCGCGGCAGATATGATCCGCACTGTGTCGGGCTTATTGCGGTATGCTCTGATTATTATTTATGTATTGCAAATGGATGTGTCTTTCAGAAAATAATTTAAAAAGTGTGCTATTGCCTGGTTGGCTGCCAGACTGATGAGAGTGTTCCTGGCTCTTGTGTGACAAACTCAGCAGGATTGCAGGAGCATTGCAACCTTATAGGTGCAGATGCTCTAAATAAGGGTATCAAGTGTATAGCAACTGAGGAAGTATTCCTTCATTGCCTCATTTTGTCAGGAAAGCTTGCATAAATAGGATTATATGGTCTTTGGGTATGTGTGCAAGACATGTGCATGAATGCAATGCCTCTAGGCCTGCTGAGCCAGCTGGTGTGCAAGTCTTGATCTCTGCCCTCCTTCCATGCATACACCTTTCTTCAAAGACACTCGAAAGTAGCAACATCCAAGGCAGTAGTGAGCATCTTGGCGGGCCTTGCCTACCAAAATCCAACAGAATCTCTAAATTGATGGGTTGCAATTGTCTGCAAGGATACATCAACTTCTAGGACCTGGAGAAGGGGCCCATGTCCTGCTCACATTTCGAGGCTTCAAAAGAGTATTCGGTGGTGTACAAAACACAAATGTATGCATTAAAACGCGAATGTATGCATCTGCAGGACAGGTACAAGGAAATGGTGGATGTGAAGCGCTCAAGCTCACTATCTCCCATACGAAAACAACACCCCATCCATTGATCGTCTTCCCCCCGGAACTGATCAAACTACGAATTGATCACAGTCCCAGTTTTCTAACTTTCTCTCCTCGCAGATTTCCTCATTGTCAAACATGGTACTTTACTTGTTGTGTCTTCTGCTTTTAGGAGTGCCGAACACTTCTGCTCGAAATCGGACCTTCTCGAGAGCTGTCGCAGAGACCGAGGTGAAAGCTTCAATGCATCATGATTAGTCGCGGATTTGCTTCTCAATGACCATTACAACAGTCTATCCCCATGACATTCGATTCGAAAGAAAGAAAAATTGCTAATCCTCATGATAAGTGACGATTCGGTAGACCGCCTCTGAAAGCCGGAAACCCTGAAAGGCCGTGCTATGTTTCCAAAGACATCGAAATCCCTGGAACGCATTTGACCTCATGATGCCAGGGGCTGGTGAATTGAGCGGTTCCTAAGGCTGTAGATGTGAGCTGTGGTTGTGAATGGTAGAGTTGAATAAAAAATAATGCACAATTACACCGTTGGAATTCTGTGCGAAACTACATAGAACAAAAAAAATGCACAAGCACCAGAGATGCTTGAGTGCCAGGGCTTGTCTCAGAGAGACAAAGCCTACAGTCATAACAGATCCCTGGACGTTGCAGCTTCAATGCAGTGGATGTCATGTACAGGTGAACATGGAATTCCCAACTGCTTCTTGGCACCAACTTTTGCCAACGAATTATGGGAGAATCCAGGTGAGCTCCTGAAAACACACCTCTCCATCTTTCTGGAGCCAAGTCTTTCTGGAGCAATTCCACGGGTCTTCATGTCGAGTGAGTTTGCAATGACTCCATGGTTCTGCTCATGGCGCAGGAGGACATATTGTTGCCTGTGTCGACCGAGTTTGGGTCTTCAAAAGTCAATCATGATGGCTACATGTTTGGCTTTTCGGCACTGCGAGACCCTGAGAAGCAGGAGGTACAGCTGCTCTTTGATGGGTTTCCGAGTATGGCAGCACAGATTGAGAGTGTCTTATTTTTCCGGGATAATTTTGGGAACAGCTCAAGGAGAGCCCGCGAGGCCATCAATTGCAGGCTGGAGGATACCTCCGATCAACAGGGACATGATTACGATTATGAGGAAGACAGTGAATTCAATGATGGTTCTTTTTTCTCTGAAGGATTCCAGATGACTTGCTCCGACCCTGATCCTGACCTGAACCAAGTCATTGTTATTTACAATGGCACACGCTACATGATGTTCAACATTGAGGACATAGACACAGAAAGACTTGGATCCATTGTTGCATGTGCCGGACCTTTGTTCACAGAAAGGCCTCTTACCATGCCATGGGTTTTGTATAATACCGGATTAGGTATAGAGAAATTTGATATATATCATGCTTTGGTAGAGAAGGTCACAATCACCAGACCATGGAGAAGTGGTATATTTGGGGACCCTACGGAGCAAATTAGCCGCTCTAATCCTGTCAAAATGTTCTTTAATGAAAGAGTCCAATGGTATACCTATGAGGCACCTCCATTCAGGTATTTTCATGGGCAGACCACTGCTTTGAATGATTGTTTGACCAGGAATCGCTATCGTTACCAATATGTTGTGACGTTGGACGTGGATGAGGTTGTTCGAATCCAGAGAGGACCCAAGCATGACTTGCCAACCTTCCTGAACAACCATTTTCAACTTGACGCAAGCAACTTGGCATTGCCCAGATACCTCTTTCCTTCAGCTTGCTGTGAAAGTCAACTTGATTTGAAGGGACTAGAAGATGAAGACGGTTCTGCCCGCTTTTTTGACTCATGCAAGCGTTATGTGATGAAAGACCATGATATAGGGAAGACCGTCGTTCGCCCCCAACTTGTAAAGGCGATTACTCAACATAAGGTGTTGAGAAGTCGAAAAGGATTTGAGACAAGCATCACTCTTGATGAGAAATTTGGCCACCTTGCACATGTCAAAGGTGAAGCTGGCTGGAGTATACAACATGATTGTGAAGGGACCAAAGGGTGGCTTCAATGAGCCCACACTCATGTAACATAGATGTGATGCTACATAGGTGTTTGCTACGTTCAACAGGAGCCTGAACTGTAAAGTCTGACCATGATTTTTGGGTCATGTGGTCAAATGCCTAGCTTTGGAATGTTCCAATTCTTTAAGAATTCTCCGAGCCTTGCGTACTCCCACCTTCAACTACATTGCCTCTATTTCCAGCTGCATTCCACCTGGTTTCGGGAATGACAGGACGGCTGAGAGCAAATTCCAACTATGGAACAGATCACAGAAAGCTGCAAAGTAGCAAATCGTCTTCTGATGCCGATGCTGATCCCAGAAATAATTCTGGCAAAATTGTGGCGGACTGTGTGTGGGCCAGGGAGAGCCTGCCCCTTTTGGAGGCAAGACAGTCAGAGGTACAGTGACCAAGCACAAAAGATCCAGTAGAACCTAAGACAGAGCGCACTACCTCCTAAGAAGCCCACGTGATGGAGACCGCTGTAAAAATTGCTGTAGAGATTGCAGTGATCCCAAGCTATCCCTAAAGAGGCCCAACAGGTCTTTGGGGAAAAGGAGAAATGTGACAGCAGCTGAATAGAGAGCGTCGATTCATGATGCCATGCCAAGCAAGGCGCCAGAGTCAGTGATGGGGTTGCATTTGCAGTGAATTTTGTTGCAGGGGCTGCGTTTTTTGGTGGTGGTGTCTAAAAAAGATATGCTGAAGTCCAATCTGGTGATATTGACAAGTACCATACTGTCAGTTTGACGGCTGTATATACTAAAATGCAGCTTGCAAGGCAATGGTAGAGTGTGATGGGGCTGAAATAGCCTGGCAGCATGGCAGAGTATACATTAGAAAACAAGTAGATTGCCATGAGCTGTACAACACTGCTTGCAGCATCTATGTAGTCCCATAACGGAGGAAGAAAAAGGCCATTTGTGGCAGGACCAAATCAGGGAGTAAAAACAAGCTTGGAAAATACAAGCTATGGAATGGATTGCGCCCAGTAGGGAGGGGGACACTAATGTTAAGGCCGTCTGTGATAAACCTTTACCTTTAGCTGAGTATAATTCTGGCAAAAGATCGGTGCTGTACTTCAACTCAGGCAATTCTGGGAGAAAGCCCTGCTCAATCTCAGGCACAAGATGCTGCCGCAAAATGGAATGATGGGATTTTTTCAGTACACGTGGCATTCGGTGGAGGAGGCACTGCACGCGGCAGGGTCCTGGGAGATCATGGCAGGGGGACTTCGGCAGACATGATGGCAGAATCACAAGAGGATACAGCCGTGATGAAGCCTGCAGGAGCAGGCAGGGAGGGGGGGGGGGGGGGGGGGGGGGGCAGTCCCTCCAATGTTGGTAGCGGCAACTGTGGCGGGGCTTTGGTGGTTCTTTCAGTTCCTTAGTGGGTGTTTGCTGCAGCCCCTGCAATAGGCCTCTGTAAAAAGCGTCAACAGACTCTTGAAACAACATGAGGGATGACGAGCCATTGTGCCAGATTGCAGAGTGGTCAATTCACACATTCAATCGCAAACCCCATGAGCACGCAGATGGTGCTCCTGCAAGGGTCTGCAAAGGCTCTCAGACTGCAGGTACGATGAACTTTTCAGAATTGCCCTCTTCCATTGGATGGGGATTGGCGCCATTACAACAAATCCAGGTAGGGATTTTGACTCAAATGATGAAGTTGAGACAAGGAGCGAACTCGACATTTTAAGGCAAGCCTGGCATCCAACTCCTCTTTACACCCGCTTTGCTTCATTTGCATTTGTTGGCCGTCACTCATGAATTTAGCCTGATTTGCAATCCAACAACAATTCCTACAATCTTTAGTGCTCTGTTCTCTGCAACTTGTACGTTCTGTTTCATAAGTAAAACTCAACCATAAATCCCACAGAAAATCCGCAGACTGCAAATTCATGCGTTAAATGTCAATACTTTGGCAATTCCGTTGCCAAAACGTACTACCTGCAAATGTCTATTCGATCGAATTCTGCCTGAACAAGGGAACAGCTTTAAGTTGCTTTCTCAATCTACATCAGCCAGGTGGGGTTTCTGGCTTAGGTGGTTCTTTCTCAAAAGTCTCAGTGCCCATGCATGTTGCATATTCTGCAGCTTGAAAATTAGCATTTGCTTCCAGGCAAGTCAAAAGCCATTATGGACTTGTGAAACCATACAACAGTTGCTTTCTCGCGCAGCTGCTTTGTCCTATGTTGATTAAATTCAAAGCCGACTTCTGACAATCGATCAATAATGTACTCATTGTTTTGAGTGTTGACGTGGTGATGTCCATCTTGTCCTTTGATGGCCCAACTCAGAATGATGCCACACTTCGCATGACGAGCTAAATTGTTGATGAAGATATTTTCAAATTGGTGAGGAAGGTGCTCACCCACCTCAAGACTCATAACATAGTCAAATTTCCTCCCTAGCCATTGCGGCAACGTAAGATCCATGGGCTTCACCAGTCCTCTCGTGGCGGACTCAACATTCTCCGCACCGTCAAATCCCACCCATTGAATCCCCTGTTTTTTCAGATAGGTCCCATACTGTCCAACACCACAGCCAAGGTCCAACACAGTTTTGCCCTTGAAGAGTTGGGCCAAATAATCCGCAATACCGGTATCAAATTCACTGTTGCCTCCCACGTCCTGCAAGTCCTCGGGCCTCTCAGGCAGACAAAATCCTCCTGTCGGTCCAATCCCTTCATATTTGCATGTTAACTGACCCAGCCTTTTCCGGAGAGCAGCTGACTGGCTGCGGAGGGCTGTGACGTCCTCCAGGAGGCATGGGAGACTTTCTTCAGCGCCGATGCAGTCTAGATTGAATACCTGGGAGACACGACTGGAGATTGAAACAGATTTTGGATCACAATGAACAAGGTCACAGTTTTTTCTTCCAAGGAAGTTTGATCGAGGTCATACACTAGCAATGAATGTTTTGTAACCAGGATGTGAGTGCCGAAAGAAAATTTTGCCTGATAGTCTGCAGCGCCAGCGTCGACTGTCGCAGAAGGATCAGACTGGATCTGAGTAGCACGCCTGGCCTTCACTTCCGGCAAGATCAAGAGCAGTCCTGTGAGGACTGCCCAGCGTACCAGTTGGCTCCCCATAGGACTCGGTAATTTTCAAAGTCTGGAATGCCTCGTAGCACGCGCAATTTATGTGCAGTTCAGGAAATTCAAGAGGGTGGAAATCGATCATTCTTCCACCCTATTTACCCCTTCACGACATTACAAATTCCGGAAATCCCACCGGCGCAGTCGAGAACCTTTGATCGAGACTTTGCATTCAAAGAAGGACAGGTAACGGCAAGAAGGAGAAGGGAAGGGAAGACGGAGTGAGAAAGGCTCTGAAAGCTCTAGTCGAAACAGTGGAGGAGGCGAGGTGTTGGAGGGGGGAGAAAACCTTTCGATCTGGTGGCACCATCTTGCATACATACAAACAACATCCTGCATGCATCCACAGCTGCAGACAATTTCAGCAACAGACTCGAGGGCACTGGAAGGGATCTCTGGGCCTGAAGAAAACGCCCCTCTTGCCAGGGCTCCATCTCAGGAGGTGAGGGGTTTCGTCCACCCCTCTTCCAAGGGTTTCTGCACCCGCTTGCAATGTGGTCCCACGAGGGCCTGCAGTGCGAGGCTGTACGACCTGTCAGGCAGCTGTCCTTTCAGCTGCGCAACTCCGTGTCGCTGGCCCCAGGGAGTCAGAGAAGGAAGGCAGCAGGAAACGGTGCTCGGGTGATGCAGAGCAGTGGGGATTTTGGTTGCTTGGGGATGTGATGTGCTGTGCGCATTGGTCAGGCTCGGCTATGAGCATGCTCTACCGGAAAATCCTGTGCAGGCATGACCATGAAGGCTGTTCCCAGGCAACTGTTAAGTGTTTCGAACAGGCATGGCGTGCGTCAGGCAGAGAACTCTGAATCTGAACATTGCACACTTTATCATTACAACAGGGGAATGCACACATGACTTCGAACTTAAAATTGCTGACTCTTCTCACAGCAAGATACAGCTGGGTCATGGCTGCCCGAAGCGCTGCAGTTACTTCAGAGGAAAGGGAAGGGGCGGAACGCAGCATCGTCCTTCCGCTTGTCTTCGGGTGTCAGGTCCTACACATGAACATACAATTCTTATCGAAGTTTTGTCAACTCCATTCTTTATCTGTGATGTTCAACCAGCCCACAAATTCTTTTCCTTCCACACTAGCAAGCAAAGCGCAACACCACAAAATTCTTGGCAAGGCTCCGGGTCTGGTTGATGGATGAACCAGATTCTTTTCCCACAATCCTATAGAAGCCCTTATGCACAAAGCCAGTGGGAACCTGTTGTATGAAAGAGACTCACTTTGCGCACTTCCAGGACAATGGGCACAATCCCTATGAAGACAGCAGCGATGGTCGCCTCCAGGCCAACCTTGGGGTTGGTGTAAACTGCAGTCACACACGAAGGAACGTCGGCACGACTCTCACTGTGCACATACACCCGCATCATCCTCGCCTTTCACTAGCCACTAATCCAAGTGTCTCTTTTCATCCCCATGCGTACATGCTCTCATGCAAGACCCAGAGTGTTCCCTGCCATGCCTTCCTTCCTCATGCCCCTGCCGGCTGGGAGGAACTCACTGTTGACGTGTGTGGGGTCCGCAATGTGGTCCTGCAGGTTCTGCAGGGGGGCCTTGCCGGTGGTGGCTGCCTGGCTCCAGAACCCCAGGTTGGCCAGCATGGCCAGGCGGCCATTCCTCACCTGCACCCCAAAGTCGTCGCACCTCTGCTGGGAAGAAAGCTGGCAAGGCTGCTTGCACCCACAGGTTTACGGGAATCAAGGGATCCAGGGCAAGCTCGTTCTGGCATGGAGATTGAGTGAAAGGAGAGGCCCACCTCATTCTGGCGCCTCTTGTCCCTGTTGAGGCCCAGAGGGTCAAATGGCACGGAGTTGAGCAGACCAGTCTGCACACAGCAACCTGAGCATCCACTTCCCTGCTCCTTCCTGCACTGCCTTTCGTCTGAAGACAGGTGCACACCAGTGAGAGGAATGGAGGGGGATGGAGCAGCACACCTCTCCGTACTTGTTGAAGTTCTGGAATCTCTTGAGCTCAAAGCCGGCGTAGACAGCGTGGAAGACAATGATTCCAGTCCAGTACGGCAGGGGGTAAATGCCCTGCAATCGTCAAACACCCTCCTTCAGCCGCTCGTGGCTTGCTGTGCAGCACTTGCACCGCAGTGCCAAGCAAAAGGTTCCCCGCAATCGGAAGCACGGCAAAAAAGGGCGCACCCTCTCCGGCGCGGTCCACCAGGGCCCCTTGCCTACCGCCTCAGTGAAGAGGATTCCGGCCGCAGCCAGCATGGCCACACGCCCATTGTACAGCTCTCCCTCGACCAACCAGGGGCGCACTGCACAGGACAGCAGGCTACCTTTGGGGATTGTGTGCAAGCTGCTCGTCAGTATTCCACCGCACACTCAATGACTGCAATCGACCCAAGACAGCCAACGGAAAGGAGGGCTCCTGAGGGGGGAGAAGCAGGAACCTGAGGGGTTCTGAAACAGCCTGAGAGGGTCGAATCCCCTGCACACACACTGTTTGTAAGGTATGTGACGAAGACAGAGGCTGTTGTGTGCTCTCTCTCTCTGCGTGCCTGAATTTCACCTGTCTCCTGGAAGTGTACCATCTAGGTATTCAGGAGGTGTGGCACCAGGGTACCTGAATAGCAAGCAGCACTTATCATCTTGATCTTTCAAGGACAGCTCCAGGGAGAAAAGGAGCAAGTTGCACGTTGGCAAAATGAAAACGTGCTAGGTGTGAAACGGTCTGCGCGTGTTTACCAGGTCTCTCCTAGCTCCCAGAGGCGATCGGGCTGATCCAGCTTCCAGCCCGGCTTGCGTCCCTCCGCATGAACGGCGAAGCGAGAGAGCCTCACCGCGCGTGGGGCTGCCACTCTCGCTATCTGCAGCGACTGCCTGCCGGGTCCCAGTACGGTGGGACTCAAATGGAAGTTCATCATCTTTTGCTGCTGGGCCTCTCGGACTTCTCTTACTCGCTGAAGTTTCAGATCATTATCTTGAGATTGCCCTCAAGTCCCCCCCCCCCCCCCCCCCACACACCTTTGCACATTGATTTCGACTTCCGGTCAAACAGCGCAAATAGCAATCGGATGGGACATGGCGGAGAAGGATGGGCATTGGTTTGATCGTGTGCGCTCTTCGCTCCTCTACCCGTCCTGCACTCCGCATGGCTCAACCTTACACTCCACGAGACGCAACCCTTGAAAAGCAGACATGCATGTCCAGGTGATCGCTGGAGGCTGTCTAGCTTTTCTACTTCTGCTACTGAAGATGCTCTTACTGCCTCTCAAAATTCTGGCTGTGGCCCTACAACGATGCAGGAGCCTTTTCGACTAGCTGCAGCAGACAGGTAGCGTCTCTTGCTCGACCACCGTTGTCCTCCCAAACAGACTCTCATGGACACGCATTGCTCCACACCTGCTGCTGGGTTTCGATAATTTGCGCTGAGACCTTTGCAGGCCATGCTGGGGGGTATCCTGCTCAGCCTGGCCCTTGCTGCTGGTTATGTGGCGCCGCTGCACCTCGTGCCTGGCAGCAGAGACGATAGCAGGACCATCAAAGCCAGGATGGCCTGCATCCTTGCCTGCTGCTGCCTTTCCTGGATCCCTGTTGTTGTGTATGTCAAGCCACAGGTGAGCGCTTCGGGTTAGCATCTACAAGAATGGATTTGTGCTTGCATCGCGCACCAAGAGCCACACTGCGGATTCCAGCGCTTGCCATGCCGCCTGACCCGTGGTCTTTCATTTGCATCTGCTGCAGGGTCCCGGGGAACTTCGCCAGATGATGGGCCTGGCCGAGGGCCAAAGGGGTGTCCTGACGGCATGCTGTGTCCCCCTGGCAACCACAGCTGTCCTCTTTTTGGGACCCCTGTCCATGGAGTACTACAACTGTGGTGAGGGTCGTGTGAGGCGGAGGTACTCGGAGCCGCCATGGCGGAGCGCTGCTGCATGGAGGGATTGGGTGGTCGGACCGCTCAGCGAGGAGTTTGTTTTCAGAGTGTTATTGCTGGCGGTTCTGAGGAAGGCGGTGGGTCTCAGGACGTCAGGGTAGCTTCTCTGTAGGACTTGGCTTTTCCTTTCAAAGAAAGAGCTCACAGGCTACGTTGCTGCGAAGACAGAATTGGAGATTAGGAAGTTTTATGAGAAGTTCTCTTTAGGATTGTGCCGATCAGGCAGGCACTCCGCAAGAATAAAATGTCAAAATGCAGGGACTGTCCTCTGGCGCAGCCATCCTGACAGCCCCGCTGTTCTTTGGGGTGGCCCACCTGCACCACTTTCGAGATCACATCTGTCACAAAGGATGGCCTGTGTCACATGCCCTGCGTGCGGTAGGTCACCCCTTCCAGACAGGGGGCTGCAGTCTGAGCTTCTCCATTTCAGTGCCCACACTGCCAATTGAGCCGATCACATCTGCAAGTGCAAAAAGAATAGTGCAATGCAGGTTGCCACGCAATTTTTGTACACTACAGCCTTTGGGTGGCTTGTCAGTTGGTTCTACATCAAGTTTGACCGCGTGCTGGCTTGCGCCCTGCCCCATACCTTCTGCAACTGGATGGGCTTCCCTGATTTTCCTGGAATGCAGAGACACAGACACTCGACAGTAATTGTTCGATGGCTGGTTGCAGGAATAGCCCTGTTCATGTTCTTAATTGTCATGGAAGTCTTCCTGTTATAGGATCGTATGTGTATGCTGTATTTTCTGTATTATGTTCATGTGTTCAAAAATAAAATTTGAACAACTTTGCAATGCAGCTTTTGTCAAGAGGGCAATGAATGTCGGACGTGAATGTACATTTGCTATCCCACCAATAGACAATCCTCAGCCAATTACAAATGTTTGCGCCTGTGCTGGCATATCCTATTCGTAGTCCAGCAACAAGCACAACCAATGGTGAGCACCACCACTTGCACATCCTTTCATGCGCTACTGTTACACTACACAACTGCAGCAGACTTCACAATTTGACCAAGTGCTGCTGGGCTGAACAAATCTCTCCAAAACCCTCTGGAGAGACTGAACTAGGTTCAGACTAAAAGTAGAGCACAATCCTGGATTCATTATTGCTGTCTAATAAAAATATTGTTTTGCTGGTTGTCTGAAACTTTCCATTTCAAGTTTTCGATGATTCAAATTATCCCTATTAGGATAATTGTAAATTACTTAAATAAGAAGCAATATCTTATTGAAAAAAAACTTAGGTAATATGCTTTACCTAGCCGCAGATAAAATCACAAAACAAGGCACTACAATTCAATATGCTTTGAATTTGCCAGAGATTGGCAAGCGAGCTCAGGTTTGTTCATTGCCAGAAAAGCGGTGCCACGCAGTAACTCAGCTCGTCAACATCAGCGCATGCGCAACCAACCAATTGTAGTAATCCGGAATTCCAGGAGAGCATTGGTGAAGACAGTCTGTTTCATTTTGGCCGGTGGCTCTGCAAAAAAGGTGATTGTAAGGGGGCATGACAATCCACAACCATGCGCAAGAATTGAGAGCCAGTCAGCTTGCTGGGCCATAAAAATTTAGAGGCAGGATGCACCATTGTGTAGAGACACACAAAGCAGCTTTGTAAAGTCATGAAGTGTTGCTTGGGGAAAGTTACAGTCAAGCATGCCATTGGTGCACCTGGTCAAGACACAAACCCCCAAAGGACTGCGGGCATTTCGATATGGTATTGGCCTGGGTAGTACCACTTTGGCTCTACTGCTCCGCAACGGATTAAGAAATACATTTTTTGTGTAAGACATGTGCATGGCTCACCGAGTCTTCCATGCAACGTGCCCATCAGCCCGTAGACGTGACATTGTCGTGTTGAGAACAGCAAAGTTGGTCATCCCCAGACGCTGTGCCGTGTCAGCCCAGCGCCACTCATTCATCAAGGTTTTTTCCCTGCACAGGTAAAGCTATTCTTGCTCAAATTGTGGCAACCAAATGCAGTGGCAGGTCTCAGACTACATGGCAGCATTGCTCTTTTTCCACAGCCTTGGCCAGTATGCATCCTCACACCAGATGTAGAGCCATCTGTCATCTTTCCTCAATTTGTACCTTTGAATGTAAAGATAATTGTGAAGGGGTGCATGGCATTTCCAGCCCAACCATGATTGACTCTCACTCCCAATTCCAGTCATTTAGCCGCTGTGCTCATTTTAGGGCCTCACCATGAGTAGTGCCCGTCCTGCAGGGTGTAGGATTGAAGGGGTTGACTCACATCCTCACAACCCATGTGGGGAGTGACACTGCTTTGGAAGAGAATCTTCTGGCTGGGGTTTTTGCGCTGGTGGATTGCAGACAAGACGACGTCCACCATTTCCTGGTCTACACCAAAAGAATCAGTGTAAGCCAGAATTCAAGCCATCGATCCCTTTGGTGTTTTGTGCATTGCTGATGTGGGTCATCAACTCTTGACCGACTGAAAAGCATTGACTCAGATGGCATGTATGTGCTGAATGCAAAAGGATGAAGCCACTCACAATGCCTGAATGCAGGATCTCTCCTGTGGTGGTGGAAACCTGCAAGTGAATCCCACAATAAGTTTCCTGCACCTTCCCAACACGAGGAGCATTTCCCCCATGTTGTGGGAAAGGGGCAACACGAGGATTTCTCTAAATCAATTCATCACTGGGTCAACTAAGAGGCCAGGCTGAAAGAACGTCGACCATCCAGACTGAATCAGTCCTAGAGTAAATCCATCACAAAGTAAATGCAAATTTGCATGCCAAAATTCCTTCAAGGGTTCGAGAATCACCTGTGTTAAAAACAAGGTAATCAGATTCCTCTATCAATTGCAGCCAAGTTGCTTTGTCCAAGGAAGGGTCAAAACGATCGACCTCATCCATCCTACAATGCAAATAAGATACTTCAGAAAATAATGCAGGAGTTCTCCCACATTTACTTCCTTTGGGAGGCACTGGGCGCTGCGTAATGAGCTGCACGGTTGTCCTATTGCACATATGGGAGAAAAAAGAGTTTGCGCAACTCCAGTGCATGGTGCATGGCTTGGGGGCCTCAGCCAATTGCACAATAAAGGCAGAAAATAGAAGTGAAATGCATAGGCCAGGTGCCATTGAAGCAGAACATTTGGCTTCTGTATGGAGTTGCAGAACTCCATTGCAGGGAAATACATACAGAAGTGCATATTTGTTCCTGCGCAGCATTGCCTTGTCGCCTCACATCTTCCCCAATCACAGCTTAAAGATCTCTGTCCTTCTTCCTTGCATTCTGCCAACAGCAAGCTGTCCAGAGCAGCACTGCAAACAACACTATCTATGAACAGGGAAACTTGGTGCTCGGGCACACAGGCACCCTGCTAATATGGTGCTCTGCAAAGAAATGGTATTTGGGCTACATACATTTTTCACCGCTTTACATTATCCGACTTGATATTCTGCCGTATGAAACCATTCAGGCATGAAATGACAGTGAGAGAAGAAAGATCTGCCAGAGGCAATCAAAGCGAATGAACTCTTTTCTTTGCTTTTACTACCCGTGATACGGACAAGAATGGTTTGGTGAAATGACTCACGGTGCCCCAGTCAAGAACTGAATGCCCTCAATGGCAAAGGTGGCGTTGTGGACCGTCGTCCATTCCAAAACGCTGAAAACATCCACATCAATCAGCTTCCGGGCGTTCATCAACAGGCCAAAAGCCCAAAACTGTTGCCTCATAGTGGAGTCTCCCAGGAAAAGGACCCTCTTGCCAGCCAACTTCTGGCTCAACAAGCTGGCATCGAAGGGCAGCAGTGTGCAGGTGTGGGGACTCCAAGCCCATTGCGCCAAGTGGAGGACTTTGTCCTGACAGCCGGATGTTCCTGTGTACAAGCAGCATATTTACTCACTCACCTGCAATTCAGCAAATTCTCCAGATCAGATCAGATTTTCAAGACAGCCACTGCTTTTTAGGGGAGTCATACGAGCAACTATCAACATTTGGAAGCGAGATTCAGATGATCACCATCCCCGCACTGGAAACTTGGGTTATCGCATTCCTGTCGCGGCTGGTATGCAAGCCGGGAAAGGTCATCTTGTGTTTGAGGATGGCATGCTCTCGGGAGCCTGAACCAGTTGCCCTCCAAGTACCGCTGAGCAGCCTTGCACAGTGAGTCATCAGTCAGTGACATTGTACTTACAAGACAAAGAAGCCTTCCATTATTACAAGTAAAATATACTTCTTCAACGCCTTGTGCAGGCTCACCATACTGTTTGCGTCGCAGACAGGGAGGTGTGAGTCGGGCGGGTAGCTTTCAAGATAAGGTGGGCAGGTCTCCGGTAGAGTGCTATTAGGAACCGCTCCAAGCCATTTTTCTTCTCTAGTAAAACTTGTTCGCTGCCTTAGAATCGGTGATAAGTCAACCCCAAAGCACGCCGCTGGAAGCCACGCCAGAAAGAACCACACAAAACTCATACGAATCAAGGATTCCTTGTTCCTTTGAGGGCAGGAAGGATTCCTTGTTCCGCTTTGATCAGAAATTGATCACTACTGCCAAATGTTCGCTAAACACGATGTTCCATTTTCACGACCTTTCGCAGAAAGCGTCGTTCTCCAATCGTCCTGCAAGCGTTAACTAGCAGGACATACATTTTTTTATAACGGGTGACGCTGCGAACTTTACTCGTACCTATATCGTAAAGAGAAGAGAGCGCTCGTGAGCAAAATCTCTGACCATCGAGGCGAAATTCACTGATAAGACTATCTGCGCTGCAAATTGGTGCCAAAGTCAAGCCCCAACACTTGACATGTTGGCATGTCGATCCCAATGAACAATCCGTTGCCCAAGTGTCAAATTAAAGACACCGAGGCCTTGAAATTGT
The DNA here is from genome assembly GCA_004335615.1 of Chloroidium sp. JM. Lineage (NCBI taxonomy): Eukaryota > Viridiplantae > Chlorophyta > Trebouxiophyceae > Watanabeales > Watanabeaceae > Chloroidium > Chloroidium sp. JM. Next base: position 372,965 of record QAXI01000429.1, read on the forward strand.
AATATAGTATAATCTAATGCTTCTGTGTAACTCAGTGCCACCGCGAAGATTAGACTGTGTTTGGCACGTCTGGTTTCCACTGAACTACTTTCAGCCCTCCTCCGTAGCTCCAAAGCTGGAGCACAGTTGCGCATTCATACTTCGATGAACCTTCATTCATCGTTGCACATGATGGCCAAATTCACTGAGTTGGAATTCAACAAATCCTTGGGGGACTCTGTGAGTAGCTGCTCAGTGTGAAAAATCTCGGTATGCCTTGAAATCTGCGCCTTAAAAGGGGCCTCGAAATAACACAGCCGGTGTAATTTTCCTTGTACCAAGTCCATTCCCACCACCTCCTTCCTAAATATCCCGGTCCCCAATCCACTCCCACCATCCTGCGAAAGGTCGCTTTCTCCTTGGAGGACAAACCCCTTGTCTCCCTCACACGTTCACTTAATGCCATAGTAAGTTAATGGTCAATTAACTAATTGACAGTGGCCTAAAATAAATACTAAAAAATGTTTTTTTTTATTAATGTACATCTGCGCTGGAAAACGCACATTTCAATCGTCGAATCGCCTGATTTTCTTCATAGCCGCCCTGCATGGCCAAGGAATAAAGTACATATTTCGATGGAAGATCTTAAGCAGAAGAAATGTCTTCACTTCTGTAGTCGTTTGGAAAGCGAGGGTCTGCCGAGGAAAGATTGGTGAGGAAAGAGTGCCCTCTGCACTTGGGCAAAGTTCACACCCTTTTGCTTGGACAGGAGGCAGGAAGTCCACCTCCCACCTGGAAGCAAAATATGATGGGCGAGGATCAGCAATCAGTGCACAGAGGGCCACAGAATAAGTCATAGCCCAATTACCGGCTAGTACCCTAACGAGTTTCAGGGAACTCCACTTCCATCAGTCTCAGTGTCATGCTGATGACTGGGTTAGGGTGAGCCATTGATAATCTAACTGATCAGACAGACTTCGGGCAGCTCATCTCTATTTTGGTCGCTCATCTTGGCTACCTCCGAGATCAACATGCCTGTCATTAGAAATGGCCTTTTGTTTGTGCTTTGCAGGTTTTGGGTGGCTGGTCATACTATGATAAATTCCCGTCCAAGACAGTCATTGTGCACAACTTCTGGCTTTCTTGGAACGCAGAGGCTCAAGCATTCAAGATTCACTGTTCAATTTGAATCTTGTTTGTCATGCAAGGCTTCTTGTCGCCATCCTGTGTACATCGTGGAATTTCCGCTCTGTGCCACATCACACAGAGTGGCCTCGCTGAACACTCGATGGCATAATCTTGGTGGTATAATCACTGTCAATTGAGTGGCTGTTCTGCAGAGAAAAATGCTGATGTTCAAGGATTGCACATCAAAAAAAATAATGCCACCCTTCGAGCCCTGCTTGCATGAAAGGGATGATGGACCAAGAAGCATCAACTCTCAAGTGATGGTGTCCGGTTCTCAGAGACCATTCAAAAATGTTTTAGCTCATGCTTCATCCTGAAACTTGTCCATATACAGCGCAGCACAGCTGGCTGTCTTGTGCAGGATTGAACAATTCTGTACAATTGCAGCATGCAGCACTGGACCCACTGACTCTGTACAGTATTGCATGGTGATGGCGCTGTACAGGTCTGTTTTGGGCCAATATAATTACAGCCCTGTTCACGAGAGTCCTCCCATGCAATGCTGCATTACATATTTTGCGGTGTGAAAAACTCCAGGAGGAGGGTGGAATGGTGTTAGGTATGTTTGATGGGGATATAATGGAAAGAGGGGAAATCACGCATGCAGATGTGCATTTGAATTTCCTGTTCAGTAACGCATACTGTGCAACCATGCACCAAAAATCCCTGCATATTTGTGCTGTTGGATCAGGACCTCACAGCCCCGCACAGGCACCAGAGTTGTACAGACTTGCACTATTCTCTCCTCCCAGATGAGCGGCAATCTCCAGACTGATTCTGTTCTTTCAAACCAGTTCTTGAGGAACCTTCGAGATGCTTTCATCTTGAGCAGCCATAGTCGAAGAGACACAGATTTCCTGTGGCGGGTGCATTTTCTGGAAAGAAAGGCAGCATTTCTAGGTGTACTACTCTCGATCGAGGGATGCCTCAAAACCATCTGAATTTTCCTCATCGTCAATTATCGAAGGAAAAGAAGTAAGTTTGTTCTGGTAGCTGTGAACTTCGCCCAATCAGTAGATCATTAGTCAACTCTTCAGATCATTTTCTTTGAATCAGTCTGAGGGATCATTTGAGCATACAAAACACGATGTTCACGGCTGCAGTGCTGCTGTATGCACTGCTACCGGGATTTATTGCTGCCACACCAGCCGTGAACGAATGTGAAGGGATGAAAATTGCTGTGCTCGACGCCAACGACCTCGCCAGGCTTGCCGGCGTCAGAACCTGCTCCTTAGAAGAGGCAGGGTGCCTTCTCTTGATCAAGTCGTGTCTAAGGACACTTCCACTCGACAAGTGTACGAAGGCAACGACAGGGGTAGAATTTCAAGAGCTGCAGGTGACATATGACTTGCTTGCAGGTTCATGTGAGCATAGACAACGGGATTGTCTACTCCAGGAATCTGTCTATAGAAGGGTCAGTTGCACACAATTTTGGCACGCACTCGGCACCTTGGTAAGATTCTCAAATGAGCAATTATGGAGATCAGTGATCCACTGCTATGATGAGAAAAGGGTTGATTAGCTGTCAATATTTGCAGGTTTCTCGATTCAGCAATCAAGACCAGTCGCTACTACACGACGGTGAGCAGCGTGGCTTCATCATCCGACAAAAATGTGTTGGGGGCAAAGTGGCACGACAGAAGTTGCAAATTTGGCAGTTCTGTGCAGGATCTCGACACAGCCGACATCATATTCATCAATGACTACTGTCACTACATTGTGTGGCTTGGACATTTGCACGCTTACGGCAATGAACAAGAGCATGGGCCTGGAGACGATCTTGTTGCCATCTATAAGGAGATGATGAGGCTCCCGTCCTGGAAGAAAAGCGAGGGCGCTCATTTTGCCTTCTATGACTCACATCCAGGATTCTTTCAAGGTGCGTGCCCTCACTCTTGACACTGAGGTCTTGCCACAAGCGGTCAACGCGTTGATCGTGGCATATGGCGCAGGACGCTATCCATTGATTATGAGTTTTTATTGTGTTGCAGGCAAAGCTGCCATCAAAGCCTCGCATATGCGCTGCAGCACGTTCAGAAATTTGATACATATGATTGTGGACACACCGATGAGGAATGTGTGAGCCTCTTATCATGTCGAACTGTCGATCACACCATGCTCTTGCTGCCTCTCTCTACAATTTCTGCTGCGATTTGCTGCTGCTGACTCGGTTTCATTCCAGGTGTGAAGCATTCTGGAGCATAAAAAAAATTCTGGTCACCCCATACGTGCCAAACCCTCTGGACGTCAAGAATCCCAGGGCGTACATGCTACAGCCCTACAGGCCTCTAAGCCAAAGACCAACCTTGGTAATTTGTATTCCAGCTACAGAACATACACTAACGGCTTAAGCTATGTTGTACATGATAGGCAAGCTATTTACAGAGGCAATAGCGGTTGAATGACGTGCTTACTCTGCAGGCTTACTGTCGCAGCAGATGTGATGCGGAGGATGTCAGCTTCTCAACAAATGCTGGCAAGCTCATGCGCTACTACTTTTCGCATGTTCTGTGGGGAAACAATACAGACATGAACGTGCGCTGCACCGACAGAGGACTCTCTGAGGAAGGTCATCTGCCATTCTCAACCATGTTTGAGGCGATGCGCTCAAGCAAGTTTTGCCCTGTGTTTCCTGGAGATGCTGCCTCTACCCGCCGGCTCAGCGAGATCTTCCTGGCGGGCTGCATTCCAGTATTCTTGGGACCTCCCTATCATTCAATGCCCTTTTCTGACACGGTGAGGAGCTCTTTCATCAATGTTGCTCACCCACAATCGTACAAGCAGCATTCCCGAATGCTTTTTTCCAATGCTGGGTTGCTTGAAGACAGCTCATGTGATTTTGCTTCAGACAACACCTGAATGCAGGTTCCTTACAATGACGTCGGCATTTTCCTGAACATCACGGACACCAGCCACTGGCTGAAGAGCAAGGCTGGACCCACAAAAATGAAATGGAAGCTGGACTCTCTGGTGCGCCCTGAGCATGAAACAGAGGCTCGCTGGTGGGTGCCAGACATCAATCTGTCGGACGTTTTGATCAACGTAAGCGCTCTTAACTCTCTTGTGCTGTGTACTGCTTCCCGCTGCTTTGTCTAGAATAAGTGGGTGATGTAAAATCTGCTCTGCCTCAAAGATTGTGTGTGAAGTAATGAAGCCATTCAGGTGGCAACTCCGGAGGATGTGTTGGAGCAGCTCCTGAAAATCACTCCTGACGTCCTGGAGGCCAAGCTCAAGCTGATGCACAGGATTGGCCTGCGATTTGCCTTTATGCGGCGGCTCACAGAGCCGCCGAGTGCCGTGAATTCACTTCTAGCAGGCATGTGCAAGAAGCAAAATCAGTTCATGCCTATCCAGCTTGCAACAGTGTAGCACTTGTTGCTTAGTGTGGAACAGCAAAGGCTGCTCAACCTGGTCAAATTTGTGTAGGCAAATTGAGGTCAAATGCAAATCAAACTATGGTCCATTAATCTACCGAACTTATCATATACTTAAAGCTATATTGCACACAATTGGTATCTGCAGCGCATTTACCAATTGATTGCAAGTAATGTTGCAAACGCGGGCCCATCAGAGAGGCTGATGATTCTCAGCAATGCGAACTGCAGCTTTGGCTGCAATGCCAAAGGTGCTTTACTGTATTGGATTTTCTTAGAAGTTAGAGGTATTGCCAGTGAGAGCTTCAAAGGAAGCCGTGTATCAAATAACAGTGCCTTGCGCATGCATTTGCTTGTGAACTGTGTCGTGAATAGTGCACAATGCAAACTCTGTAGTGTAGCGATTTGTTGTACCAGAAACATGAGCAGTGTGAAGAAAGCAGTCCATATAATGCTTGTACCGGCACACCACACGTGCTCCACTGCTGTATTGGCCTATTCAAATTATGCCATGCTGGCAAAGAGATCGCACCAACTTGGTGCTTGGTTGCACAATTAATTGTTGGTTGTACAAATAATTGTCATGTTCCCACATTGGGTACAGCCTTCACCACAAGTTCTAGCAAGCCTGACCGGGAATTTCACGACGAACTGGCAAAGGTTTGCGCATATTGCGGCTTCAAGTGTGCACCACGGGTCAAGACAGGGCATGTGTCATAATGTTTCACGCTGGCAGGAAGCTGTTCAACAACACCTTATACACACAACACTCAACTGAGTGCGCCCCTCAGGGGCGACACATCATCGCAGAACTTCAGCTGCTGGACAGCATGCCGAAGGAATTTGGTCCTGTGTGGCAGGTGGTCAGCCCTTGTTGATATGCCCTCCGAGTGCCCCTTCCCTAGTTCCCGAACGTTTCCATCACTGTAGTCCAGAATGACAGGCAGCTCCCCGGTGACTTGCGTGGACACCAGGGACATGAAGATGTCCTCCCCGTTCCATATCGTGGAGGACACGTTCTTCGCCTCGGCCACCAGGTGACTGGCGGAGAAGAAGGCGTGGCAGAACCTGCGGTCCACCACCAGGGCCTTGGTGAGGCCGATCAGGTGGCGCCCTGGCTTGACCTCATCCGGCGTGTAGGCAGGGTCAGTCAGCGCAAAGTCTCGCCCAAAGTAGGATACTATGGCGCCCGGTGTGCGCAGCTTGGCCTGGATGAGGTTGTCGAAGCCCTGCTCCGAGACCAGGATGTCGTCGTCCACCGTCACCACCATCTCGGTGCGCACCACCTCCGCGCAGACCTTGAAGCGGGTGGCCACCCCCAGGCCCGCCTGCAGGTCGGTGGCGTCGACGACCACCACCTTCTCATGCTCCATCTCGAACGCCGTGTCGGCATTGCACATCGCGATGATGATCTCCTGCAGTTTGCCCTGTTAGACTTCTGTCGACCCTTGCCATGGGGCACCTGAGACTATGTGCTGTCAAGACCCTCATTGCTGGTGACTAGACAGGGTGTCTTCTTGATGGTTTGCGACCGATCAGCTTGGGCACTCGTGCGCTCCCTGACTGATGTTGGGGAGGCCAGAGACAGGGGGGCTATATTCTTTACTGCTATTCTGGTGCTCAGAATCCCACTTCTCTCACTTGTGACTGTTGCTAGGCCAACCCCATCCACACCTTCCTGTCCAGTACCACATCAAGGTGAACAAAAGCAGGTGTCATGTATTGGTCGCTCCAACCAAACCCACCTGTACTTTCCTGTAGCCCGCCATCTGGGCAACAATCCTCTGGACATTTTCGGGTCTCTTCCAGTTCATGATGACCACTGTGGCAGGAGCCTGCAGCTTGATGGGTGGCAGTGACCTGATCCGCTGAAGGCTCTTGCATACTGCCTCATTCTCTGGGCTCCTCGGTGTGCCTGCGGTTCGGCAGCTTTCAATGGCTGGCGATACAGCTGAGATATTCCCTGCAGCCTGGCGGCACTCTCTGCTCTAAAAATACAAAGCTTCCAAAGTGGGCACTTCTCCATTGAGCAAAGTGAGCAGAGTGTTCGTTGCCCAAGTGCTGCTCTTTCTGAAAGGCCTGTCCTAGTTTTCCTGTCTGTCCATCTTCTGCGTTGCGAGTTGAAAATTTTGCTCCAGAGGCATTCGTACAGCGAAACCTTGCAAAGTTGCAGTCATTCGCGAGGTATCGACTCACGGTAGGCCCAAACGATAGTTGCGACGTGGTAGAAAGCGATCAGCACTGTCGCTGTCTTCATGGTTGTCGAGGCGTCTTCCCGCACCGTAGGCTCTGGGGGCACCTGATGCTTATTCCTTCAACCCAAGATTGCATTGCTTACATAAGGAAGGGAATTATTGACAGTCCCAGAGAAGGAAAGTGCGTAGGAGTTATGAAAACTGACGGCCAGCCTGGCATTCCAAGCCTTCTCTATGAACCTGCAATTGAGACTCTGTCAGGTCACACAGCTGACGATGCATGTACACACTGAAAAGTGCATTCCAAGAATACGTTGCTCAGCAAATCCGAGAAGCTAAACCTGCCACAAAATCCGGCTTTCTCCAGATACCGAGGGAGTCTAGGACGCATCATCACATTCAAGATTGGCCATCGCCAATGCCGCATTAAATGGTCCTTTTTAAGCCGACCTCGTGGCATGTCTGTTTAGGCAGACCTTTGATTATTCTGCTCAGCCTCACAGATTTTTCGTATTTGGCACAATCTTCAGCTGAGCACGCCTCTACTGGCATTGTGGATGCAGACCCAGCCGCGATTTTGAGCAATAGGTAGGTAGGTGTTGGCATGTGCGCTGTTTCAGGCTGTAAAATTGCAGAATCGGAAAATCGGCTGCTGATTTGCGTCATAGTGATCAGGCTTGGGGATGCTCGAAACTTGAAAGCAGTTCCAGGACATCCGGTTGTGGATGAATATGGAGAGGACAAGACAGGGTTGTGGCAGACGAGGAAGTCTGGTGGCAAGACTGGGGTCGGCTTGAGGCAGCACCTCAGAAATGGCCTGCTGAACAAGGTGCAGGCTACTTCTGTTCGTAGTGCGCAGTCGTACTTCTGGTCCAGCGCCTGCCCGGAATGATACAACAGTCTCTTGTTTCATCCTTGTGGTGAAAGAATCCCAAGGTCATCCCCTGGCTCCTCGAATGTCGAGGCGTGGGCTTGCTCAACATCTGAAAGTTCACCAGTGGTGACCAGTGATAACGTGCCACGATTGAGCTTTGCTATGGTCTTCAGAAGTTTTGCAGGAGTTGTGAGCAGCAGTCTGTACCGTGCCCTCCCAATTAGTCCAGCTTAATCTCAAAGCTCAGCCTGGCGCGCAGGAGTCCTTCAGGCATCACACGGGCAAGGTCGCTGGGAGTCTTGCCCATAATTTGGATGAGGGGGAGGACCACAGCCAGGGCGGGAAGCTACTTTCTGCCTGGTGAGCCCATTTGATAGTCTGAATGTCGGTCGACAGCTGGACAGCTCAGCACAGTATCAAAACACTCGCCTTGGGATGGAGGCTGATGGGGACTGCTGCGTTTGGGGAAAAATAGGGTTGTGCATTGCTGTGCCAGGCAAACAAATGGAGGAAAAGGATGCTGGCGCCTGGACTTCAAGTGCAAACTCCTGGGCTTGCTGAAGACACAGCCGGTCACAGGCGTCTCAAGAAAGAAACAATGTGTTGATACAATATTTTGGCAAGGCATAATGGGGAGTTGGAAATTTGCGTCACAGGCATTAAATCATGAATGATGCACAAGGTGCTCCAGAATTGGAGCTCTCATTTTTCCCCTCGTGAGGCAGGTGGCCGCATGCCAGGAGTTGGCAGGAACCTGTGAGGCCGTTTGTGGTGAGGAGGGAGGTGGCGCTGCCTGGCACAGCTGCCAAGGGTGCGGCAAAGGGAGGGATCTCGGGGCTAGCAAGCGGCATGTCAGCCCTCATGCAGCCCAAGCCAACAATCCCTAAAATTGTACACCAGGTACTCATACGCTCCTCCACAGTGAAGTGGATCTGCCAACACTGACAGCTGTCAGCCATAATGTGCTAGCCCAGACGCCTCTTGTGAGAGCTTGTCTTTATCCTGGACTCCGCATCAGAAGTTCCTCAAGTATAAACAATGCTGGTAGTTCGGAGACTGGGATCTTGGTGGTGTGAGGATACTGTCAAATACCTTTGCATTTCCGTATTCAATTGATTCGGTATGTGGACTGCCCCTTTTTAATCCATATGCATACTATCAATCCCAACAAGTGTGTTGATAAAGCCTTCTAATGTGACAGTCGGCATAAATGTTGGACTGTTTTGAATCCGGGGTGGACGGCAATAATCAAATTCAATTTCAATTGTTGGCTAAATTCGGCGTACAGACTGCAGTAAGGATTCAAAATTTGCACTCAGGGTACTACCAGCATTTGGACGGCCCATTGTCATTTCATCCAGTAAATGAAACAAAACACTCTCATTTGAAAAAGCAACAGAACACCCTTGGTCTGCACAGGGAACATCCTGTGCTTGCCTTCACATTTGGCAGGCCTATTTGAAGTATACTCATGTGCCCCAAAAATACCCGTCCCAGAAAGCTGTCATTTTCAAATCAACAAGATGATCATTGTAATTCTGATTGCTAGAGTCCTTCGACACTCAAGAATCACTCCATAATCCGCAAAGCATGAAATCTGGTACATGCTCTCAGCAAGCATACTGAGAATTGACTGTGGTGTTGAGGATTTCAGTAGTAGGCAACCTTTTAAATGAAGGTGAGGATTTCAGCAGTAGGCAACCTGCTAAATGAAGGTGTACCTGGAGGGAGAGGCTGCCCTGAATTTCGCTGATGGAGCAGCAGCAAAAGATAAGGTATCTGCTCAATTACTGTCCCTTGCATATGCAACAAATTTCGCTTTTTGATCGAGCATTGCAGATCCTCAAAATTGAGTTTGCTCACAAGTGTTGCTCAGGTGTGCTCGAAATTGGCGTGCACTGAAGCACTGTGATCAAAACTCTCGTGTTACGGCCATAATGCTGTAATGGAGCTTTACTGTTGCCACAGTATCATCACACCAAAAACTGTAGGGTCCGATTCGAAGTAATCAATTACCACAGCGATCGAAATGCTTTGACCAAAGTAATTAATTCGAAATCGGGTGGTCAAATTTAGCATCTGCCAGGAGAAGCAGCCGCCAGTGCGTGCTGAGTGGAGGCAGTCATGCAAAGACCTGCACCCGGATTGGGAATTCCGACTGTGGAATCTGACAGCCATGGAAGCTTTTCTTCAGGAGAAATACCCATGGTTCCTTCCCACCTTTCTGGCCTACCCTGCTGACATCCACAAAGGTGATCGCCTGGCCAGCACAAAATGGTTGTGAATCACCAGGATAGGGAACGCCTGTGTCATCCAACTCCACTGCACATTGTCAAGGAGATAGATAGACTATTGATTTGTGATGTATATAAACAAGTAGAAGCTTTGAGTGAAGACGCGCACCAGTGCCAATCAAGACCTGGCCATGGGGTGGCTGCACATCGAAACTTAAGCTTACACCAACCTGCCCATTGGAAGCTCGAATCTAGGAGCTGCATTATTTTATTGCCTGCAACAGTGCGTACAACAAACAGTCCCTATCATTTCACTGTATGACCACATTTTGCTTTGCAAGGAAAACAGTATAGAGTTGCCTCCGATTCCATGATGAATTGGAAGGTCGTCTTGATTTTTTCCCGAGCAAGAGTTCCAGGTCCTCCCTCTCTGTGAGAAGATGTACAAGCAGCCAAGCTGGTGCAAACAAAAATTTGAACAGGCAAGGAAGGGTAGGAAAAATTTATCATGGCTGCAGTTGATGCTGTTCGACCCTTCTTAATGGACGCCTTTGGTGGCCTCTACATTGATGTCGGTGAGCGCTCTTCCACCTGACACATCGTATTTTAAGATCTTCAGCATTCAGCATCCAGATTAGATATCCCTCTGCTTGCAGATGTGCAATGTCTGCAGCGAGTAGACCCATTCTTGGAAGACCACCACCTGGTGTTGCAAATGGAGGATTTTGGGAGCAAGTCGCTGGTCAACTCGGCCATTGCTGGGGTGAGGGGTCTACACTTTTGGAAAGTCTGGCAGCAGGTCATGTTTGACAGGCAAGTCTTGAACAGCATTTACTCCTCAAAACAAATTATCAAAAGTTGTAGACACCTCTTGGCTATGGCACAGATCACAACATTGCTGCGAAGCATTATGCATGTGGCGCACATATTCCCACAGGGGCTCACGTGCCTTTGCAGGGCGCCGCAGCTCCAGAAGGCAAAAGGCCCCTTCTCAAGAAGGGACCATGATGTGGTGGCTGTGCTGAATGCTACAGGTCCCTGGGCCCTCAGGGCTGCGTTCAAAACCTTCAGCTGGGACTTTGGCCCGCTGAACTTCACCTGGGTGGGATCCTGGATTGTGAATGAGACAAATGTGATGATATACCCATTGGGAACATGGTGAGTCAAGCTTCTTCTCATACTTTTGACACAAAAGCACCAGTCTACAGTCCAAAACAAGGGCGAAAGAACGAGTGAGCTGTAAATGCAAATTGTGCAGGTTTGTTCCATGCTTGTGGAACAAGCTGGAGTGCCATGAAATGGTGGAGGGGTTAGTGAAGAGCGGCAGCGTTCCAGTGTGGCTGGCAGGCCATCACAAAAATGCAGGGTCATGGTTCAAGGCCGCCGGCTATTCCCGGAAATCTTCTTTGGGACAATACAAGCTGTACATGCTTGCGCTGGCCATAGTACTGTTGTTTGTCCAATGTAGATGTAGACATGCTCAATCTCGCACTATGAAGGATTGTCGTTGCAATTAGAGTGCTTCCGTTTGGTCATTCAGGCTACTGGGAGTGATGACTTGGTATTTGATAAATTGAGAATGAAAAAATAAAGTCATGCGAAGGACAGCCTCATATGTTGCTTATTGCAAAGCTAACATTGGCCAGCGGTAGGTATGGCAGGAAGGATGAGACGTATATTTGGGTAATGTCAGCAGCACAGTCAGGTTGCAAATGAGTTTGCAGTCAGGTAATAAATTCACTGCGCAAGCTTGTTGGCTCTACAGGGACGCAACTTCCAGGAAATGAGTTTAAACAACCTTGAATAGCAAGACGCACCAGGATCCGTTGATGGCGAATATCTACAAATGCTTTAACCTTCTATGTGCCAAAACCAAAATGGCGGGTCTATCTTTTTGAGAATGCATACCTGACCACAACTCTATTGTTTTCCCCCTTTTTTCCTGGTGAAGCCAACAGTGCCTCAGAGAAAGAATTTCCGTCTACTGGTATCTTGGTCTGTCTTGCGAATCCACTCGTACTCTCCTGCTTTGCTGTCAAAAGAGCCCTTTTGCAGGCTTCGGAGCTTCAAGGTGAAGCGAGGCCCCAGCTCTTGCAACCTTGCCACAACTGATTTGTGCTGCTTCTCCTCCCTTTCTTCAAAAACGTAGCGATGGTGCCTGCAATCAGCTTGACAATCAAGAGAACATTCCAGCGATGGCAAGGTGGTGATTCCTCCAACACATGATTCACCACTGGGACATCTGAACCTGCTGCACCTCAGCCAGGACTCATCACCCACTGCACAATTTCTATGTGCTTTTTCACCAAGAATAGGGAGGAGGCCACCCTGCAGCTCACACAACTGCACATGCCCTTTTTCTGGAGGAGCAAGGCTGTGCGCACGAAATAGCATGTCCTGGCTGGTGTACTGTACCTGAGAGTCAAAAAATCTTGTCTAAAATTTCCCATTATGGGCACGGCCCACCCAGTACGGGCATAGGCGAAATTCCAAGATGCGCTCCGTTATGAAACTAATTTAAGACAACAACAGCCATCTTGTGCGATTTTTCCGGTATAGAGCCCCTCTCCTTACAGACAAGTGAAGCCGGTCTTTGGCAATGTTTTACTTTCACATCCCTTTGCAAGATCTCATTGTAAGCTTGAGGTGAGGCCGACCTGAAGAAGATGTAGTCTCTCTGGTTGTGGAGCGTGGCAACCTGGCGGCCCTTGAAGGAGGGGTCCTGGTCAAACAGCGAGGCGAACATACGCCCCACCCGCCGTCCCAGCAACGTGTGGAAGTTTTTCAGTATCAGCTCTGCTTTGAATTCACCAGCCCTCCCATGTCCCTGCAGGCCACGCCTTTGTCACGCCAGCAGAAGTGAATATTGTAAAGGAGCCCACTGGCTGAGATGACATTACTAACTTGCAAACTTTGAATCTAGCGCTGTACTTGGGGTTGTCATCTACCCTACATTGCGACTTCAATCTAGGTCCATGCGGAAGTTAGGAGGCTCCGGTACCAGCGCAGACAATGGTGGTCTAATCAGTGGGAATGGGTTCAGTCCTGGAAATGGGTGAGCTCGTTTCTTGGAGAGGGTGACTTTCTTGTTGCTGGTACTGAAGATCAGAATCATATATGAAGGAAGCTGCACCAGTAGGTTTGCAAAAGGAGGTTCGGGAATTCAGAGAAGCAGCCGGTAGAACAGAACTCCCCAAAAGAGACCTCTGAATCTGCATTTCACGGCACCACTGCCGTGAATTTATTCCACGATTTTGAGACAATGCCCTCTCTGCTTGCATGATGCCCTTGCTTCGCACGTTTGTATGTGCACTGCCTTGGAAATAAGATCAGCCTCTTGAATCTGTCGGGCTTAAATTTCAAAGAAAGTCCTACAAGCATTGTCAATCTTCTGCCATGTTCCTCAATGCCCATTTGGATTGATCATGCGCAGAGACTGGTTCGATTTGGTCATCGCCAAAAATACTGTAGCGATCGGAATATTCACACCGAAAATAAATTATGCTGATAATGAGAATTCTCGGTATTGGATCGTCAAAATCATCAACATGTGAATTCCTGTAATTTAGTGTGTCATCTCAGTTTGTGCGAAGTGGCCAAAAACAGAGCTTGCTCCGTGAAACACCTTGATGTCCTTGCTGAGCACCAGATTGGAGAGCTTGAAGTGCGCCGTAGGGCCCCCTGGCAGGTGCACCAGCAGCAAACCGTTGACGCACTTCCTGTCCTCGTTGAAGACCAGGAGATCAGTGAAGCCGCAATTGCTGGCATAGCTGGCAATCTTCTTTAATGAGACCCCCTGCAAACGTGAACACTCTGCAGGACCAGACTGCTCATATGCTTTCAACGACACCCATGACCAGTCAAGCCCTGCATGTGGCATCACTTGCGTGGAGCGTGGTCCCAGGGAGGCCAGGCCGGGTGAGGAAGAGCTGGGTGTGCGTGGTACCTGACGTTTGTAGTAGGTGGCGTCTGGGAGCACCTCCAGCAGGTCTGCGATGAGGAGATACATGATGCCTGAGGGCTTGTAGTTGGTGGTCACCAGAACTCTGGGCCGCCGATCTCGCCGGAAATAGTCTGCAGGGTAGAGCTTCATTTTCCCACAGGCAGCAATCCAGAACAGGCAAGATCTAGTACTGGAAAGCTTTGGGAAAATGATCCGGCCAAAACATATTGCATTGATAGGCTGGCACATCCCTTTCACCTGTTCATGTAGGTCTATTCAGCAAGAGGTCATTCACTCGGACCCAGCCAGATAGTACACATTTCTTTTATGCCAACATCAAGTCATGTTTATTGGATAGGCTGAGACTGGGCACAAAATCGAACTGCAAGTGTTTCAATTGCTCACAGAGCACACCTGCAAACTCGTCGTCAGCTTCATCCAGCAACACTTCCTCATCTTCTGGGTCCACAAATGTCTCATCCTTCTCCCGTGTGTTCTCTATTGTCTGCAGCAAAGGTCACGCACAGCCTCCTCAGGCAAGGGCCTCGAGATCCATGTTTGCACACTCATCGACAGGGAATAGGCCCACATGCTATGGCATAATCGGAGCTGCATTTGAGGGTAACTGAAGATTGAATTACAGGCCTGTAGTCACTTAAACAAGACCTCAAATTCTTCAGTGCCGAAAACAGCGCTTTATACTGGACTGAGGGCATGGTAGTGACGAAATGTGCCAACCTTGCAAAGCACAGCGTCTTGGCGCAGCAAAGAACACAACTGATGGCACATGATTGGGAGGAGGGCAACAGAGGTGGAGAGAATGAAATGTCAGAAATGGATGTCAGCAAGTAGCCTCACCTTCGGCACTATCTTTGGAATTTCGATGCCCAGCTCTGAGGCCTTGGCTTCGTCCTTCTTCGTCCGTTCCCTGGCATTCTTCTTTTCTTTCTGCTCACAAGGTGGATGTATCAGTGACAGCGTCTTCATTCTTGGCTTCTTCAAGCCCACTGTTGCTTATCCTTTGTCAACATAACATATACGTTTTGAAACAGCTGACAGCTCCCGTTGCAAACACCGTCCCACAGGCAAAGAGAACAATCTCGATGTCAAAATACTGTACCTTCTTGGCGTGCTTTAGCTTCGAGTACACCTCGGACCTGGTCTGCTTGTTTCTGATACTGCTTGTGAGCTGGCCGATTGATGCGCACTTCATGGCAGACGATTGCTTGGCATTTGGTGGTCTCTGACGTGCAACCATGCTTGGCAAATTCTGATGAATTATTGCGATGCACTATCGGTACAGTGTCACTCCCTCTCAATCGTTGCTCTCATATATTGAATACCGAAGAAGCCTGCAGAGCTCTTCTTGTTGCAACGATCTACTACGGCAAGTAATTGTAGCGGCCTTGGCACTTTAGCCAGAAACCCTATGCCCTCAACCAGAATGAGATCAAGGCTTGTCTTATGGTGTGTACCATTGCACAAGGAGGATCTCACTGCATGTTAATTCTTGCAGTCTCAAATGCCCAGATCTGCCAGCACATCCTTTGTGCCTGTCACTTCTCATCAGGTCTTTCCACCTGACGAGAGCTGAGATGGAGAGGCTGTATTGCCACGATGACCACCAGCAAAATTTGCTAATGACTGGAAGCTGTTGGGTAATGATCTGAAAACAATGCAGCTTGTCATGTTTATCTGGATTTATACGATAGAATGAGCTGATTATCGACTGGGCAAGCCACAGGCATCGGTCTGCAGGATTGTCCATGTGGGCATTCCAGTACCTGAGCCTAAAGAATCTTTACATATCAAAAGCAGTCCGTTCATCTTCCCCAAAATGTCTGGTGACTGTGACTTAATTGCGGTGGGCCCAGCGGCGGTAACGATGATCACATCACGAGCATTCCCTCCATTTCCTACGAGTGCGTTGTGTGGAGAAGGCCAAGCAAAAGATGTTCTGCCGTTATCAACACCCGTCCACTCCCTTAACCAACACCCTTACCTCCCTGATGCCTCGATGGGAGAACACCAAGTTGCAGCAATTCGCATTCTTGTCTTCAAAGATACAGACTTGTCCAAATAAAGACCTCAGGTACAATACATAAACAGCTTGTCAATTGCATGAACATTTTTTTCGTGCCTTTCGATGGACCAGTCACCAGCCTTCAGGGTCCCAGCAGAGGTCTCCACTTGTCGACTAATCTGCCGTGCCTATCTGTATGGTTGGTTTCGTCCCAGAAGAGATCGTACCAGACATGGCCTGGGCTACCAGTGGCACAACACCAAATACTTGTGTAGTGTTGCACCGTGTTCTGAAACCTGCACAAAATCAAGGGGCTGCTCTGAAGCCAGGCCACATGTCTTGAGGCTTGCGCAATGCTGATTACATGCGCGTTGCTTTAATGCTTCTGTCACAGGCACAAATGTCACATCGCCTTGTGAGCATGCTCACAGCATTGCAAGCAAAAGGTGCAAGTGATGAGAAGCAGTGCACATGGACAGGCATGTGGATGAGCTTGCTCAAGGTCCGACTCAGGAATGCAGTGACACAGGCCATTGGTGCAAGCGATGATCAAGGTGAAAGCATCTGGAAACCCACCTCCCAGCAACCTCTGCAGGGATATTCTGACCGGCAGCATATCTCAGGTCTTCAAAATGCAGCACTTTCACATCGTCGTACTTCTGCAGAGTCACGTAACCGTAAAAAGCCAGAGATGGACCATTTTGGAACTTGAACTTGTGTTGCTTCGCTTTGGATCACAACATAATAATCTCAGCAGAGGCTGCCGGCAGATTGCCCGCTGCAACAAACTTCTGAATTGTCTGGTGAGTGAGAAAATGCAGTAATCCACCATGATCACGATTTGAAACAGCTGTGGCGCCTGTTGCATGCATTGCCAAGGTTTATCAGACAGGGAAAGAGAAGACAACCTTGAAATATTGCGTCAGCCCTGTGTCATTCAACCCAACAGGAACAGAAATCGTTGGCCTTGTGGAATTGAGGTGCGAATCACTGGATGCAGCAAACGTGGATGATCTGCACTCTTCCCCTTCCTGCTGAATGTCCAACCTCTTAGGCTTTCACATGCATCAGTCAAAATAACTTGGGGATTCCTATAGGCTCAGGGACAATACCCAAGAGGAAGTATTCGCGATTTCAACAGATTTCACATCTTACTGGTTTGTATGTTGGTCAAATGCAATCAAGCACAATTAAGAGGCAGATTTTGGACAATTTATTCCCATGGATCAATACCTGGCGCACCTGGCATGTCTTGAAAGTCTGGATGCTGTCCTTCACATGCTGTGCCGTCCTGGGATTGTTCAGGAGGCTGTACTCCCGGAAGCGGATCTTGTTGCCCCTTGACCAGCTGCAAAACCAGTCACACTACAGACCTCCAAATTTGGTGCTCAATCACAGTCTCATGGACCAGCTTGGCAGCGGTGGGAACAATCATTCCAGATGGGAAGATGGAAAAAAACTGCACGCACCATGGCCGCTTGCTTGGCTGGCTTACCTTTCAAGATCAAGTATGCTATCTGCTGGAACCTTCCTTGGGAGGGTTTTGACTTCTGAGCCGGGAGTGAATCCATGATGAGGAGCCCAATATCTATCAGCACCGGTAAGGAACTCCGGCAGGATAAGTGTGCGATTGAGTAAAAAGCATAGCATGAGCGCATTCCGAAGCTGCAAAAGGAGAGATGTGACTTGGAGGAGAATCCTTGTCCTTTGCCTTGTTCAATTCTGACACAAGCAAGCTTTCACGTTGTTTTATGACATTGAAGTTGCGTCTCACTCTACAGGCAGCTCACCAGAAAGTGCCGATCCATTGACCCCAGAAACTTACCTGAACAAGCTGAGCATTCACCAAATTAAAATGAGGATAAAATTCTTCCAAAGTGATGGGTTGAGATGTGCTCTCGGTATCAAGATGACTGGCTGGTTCTATAAATTCATTCACGTGTAGGTCATAGCTGAGAAGACCTCCTGGAGGGTCATAGTATCCTGGATCATCCTGCTCCACAACAAGAACACTATTTGTCAGACTATAGCTCTGGCTGCTCACAAAATCCCTGCTTACAATCCTTGCCCTTGTGTGCTCATTTGCTTCTACATTAGTGAACAGAAATCGCCACTCACCAGGCTGAGTGCTTCATGGGCCGGCTCTTGGTCTATTTGCACAAAGTATGGTATTCTTGTAGGGTTTCTCATGGGATCATGCTCAAATTGTAGGACTCTCAAGCCTAGAACCAAGAAGGCAGGCGTGATTCGAGTTCATGGGAGGAAATGGGACAGGGGAGTTGCTATGGTCATGGCAGAAACTATGGTCATGGCAGAAAATACGTATACAATGATAAAGTTTACCTCAACTTCAGATAGGATTGGGATACTGGATAATACACTGACATCAGTCCATGGACATGTCATACCTGGATACTGAACCCTCATTGATATAGGCACTACAACCCAAATCAATGTTGTCAACGATAGTAAAGTCTTTGTAGAAAACATCTTAATGATTGCACCAAGCGTCACTTGTCACATCAAAGAAAATACACGCTTGGCAACGTTCAGTAAGGCGAATGCCAGAAAATCCTCTATAAAGCCCTGTCTTCTCTTTTGAACCCCGTTTTCCAAATCAAAGTAAGGCAGGTGGTAGAGGCTTGATTCGAAGTCAATTCAATACTGTCCTAGGTTACTGCTGCTCACTGATAGCCTGCTTGAGTTTTCACACACTGTCTATAAGCCAAATCTGGCAAACATGTCTTTGCTTTCTCATGATCAGCAACAATCTCGAAATTGATTCCTGCAATACTCAATGAAGCAAACGATTTGCTTAGCAAACCGCTTTCTCTCAAAATACACCTCTTCGCTGTAGCATAAGTAAAGGCAGTCATAAAGAAGTCTTCAAATTGCAATTCATGCCAAATGCGATTTGAAGCCTGAACCAGCTGTTTATGAGTATTTCCAAATAGAGACCATTCAGACTCATGAGTTTGTGGATCGCAAAATTGAAGACAGTGCCATTTCATTTATGACACTTCTAGACTAGCGACTTCTCTTCTGGATTTCAATGCAGTTATAGGGCAGAGAGCGTTCTTTATAAATGTACGCAGAATACAACATGAGCTGGGCTGCGGCTACACCAGAAGTCGTATGCTTATGCCATAGGTGAACAGTACAGTGTGACATCTCAATGACAGAAGATAATCAAAAATGTGAATTTTGAGAAAAAGTGGGGGGGGGGGGTTGTATTATTAAAAAATAATGGAAACAAGCCAACCGCAAACGGTTGTGGCTGCGGTTTACCTTTGCTTCCCTTGCCTTGTGTTGGGGTAAATATGGATGAATAGATGAGTAGGATGAATTGGAGAAAGAATCTGTTGACTCCTCAGTGGAGCAAGATTGTGGATGGGCAAAGAATTCAAGCCAATAAAAGCTCATTGCAATCTGTATCTCAAGTTCATTACACCCAAATCACCTTGTAGAAGAGCTGAAGGTTTACACAAAATGGCATGAGTTTTGCACAATCGTCACTACACACAATACGCTTTGGCGCGAGAAGAGTAAGTTGAAAATTGGGCAAATTAGATAGCTTGGTTTGTATGACGAAGTCCACGGAGATCAACGGAGGGCACATACTGATCTAACCAATCCAACGGAACGGAAAATGCTGGATTATTTTAGCCGCTTACAGGTCCAGTGATACGATGCCAGCACTGCGTTTTTCGAAGTAAACCGCAGTAATAAAGACAAGGAGCCACTTTGCTCTAGCCCTTTCCACCCCACTTGGCTAAGAAAGGAGCGGATTGCCACTTTGGGCTGTTTGCTGATGTGTCCTTTGAGAACGCTGAAGTCCTCAGAAGAAACGGAGGATAGAGAAATGCAAAGCAATCTCAAGGCTGCCAGCCAGAAAAGTCTTTGAATTTGCCACACAAAATTGCAGGGCACAAATTCATGTCAAAATGTCATTGAATATTGAGTCACAGAGATACACTGGAGATCCGACTAAACCTACAATTGACCCTACTTAAGAGTCCAAATCTGTGAGCAAAGGTGATGCATGAGAATGAATCTATATGACCCTAACATGAAAATATATTTGCAAATCCATGACTACATGAAAGATTCGACCATACCTCAAATTTAAACGAGCTGTCAAGGGTTTTACAAAACTTGGACCATATTTTTTGATCGCTTTTTTCAAACTTTAATTTCGACCGGGTCCATTTTCTGACGCGACTTGAAATTAAACCCATAATGTTGAGGTTGCATAAAGAGTGAAAAGCCATGAGAAGGTGTCCATCTGGAAGGGTAATAATTTCCAACGATCATTGAGGTCGAGAAGAGTGTCTAGCAAAGCGCAGTCGCAGGCCTCCTCAGAGTCCCTGGATTATATGAATACTAAAATGTCCCACCGAATTCAAAGGTTCTTAAAGTGACCATTCGATGTGGCCATACCGTACTGTCCCCCTGCCTACCCGCACCCTAATTTTGTTTCCCAGAATGATTATTTTTGCATTATCCGCACGTTGCCCACACCAGAATCAAAATTATCAAAAGCATATCCGCATCCTCTGACCGCACGCCTCGTCAGGTCAGTAGATAGCAGGAAGGATCCCTTTTTTATCCCCTCTCAAAACTGCTTCAACAGACCTGAATGCTTTTCTAAAGTATTCGTCAATCCAAAGCAATTTTATCCACTTGCTGCAAATGAGATGTTGCTTTCGCCTTTATCCGCACAGATCGAGCCTTTTGAATTTATTTTTCAACTGTCCGCATGGCACTATCTGACAGCTTTGACGAGTTATCTGCGCCTTATACGTGGGGACAAATTGGAAATTTTGATTTATCCGCATGCCAAATTGAATTAGTTACGGAAGGCAGGGGGACAGTACGGTAATTATTTTTGGTCTGATCTTCAATGTGGTCATGGTATTGGCCTTCTTAATTGCAACCTCAATCAGAGGCTTGACATGCAGAGATGTTCCATGTACGGATGTAGTCGCAGCTCAGGATGCTTCAAAAAATTCCCCTCAAAGAAGGTTTGCAGATCTGGGGAGTTCAGAGGAATTGAGGCAGATTACCGCTAGCCAAAGAAGGCGTTCTCTGAAGCGATGTCGCTTCCCTGGCGTTCCAGAAAATTGGTATGTGTTGTGAGCAGCATAGGGCTCTAAGCCCATGTGCTTTGCCAAGTCCTGAATGTAGAAAGTGTGCCCACTACAAAAAAGAGCAACTGGAAGTATTCCCACCATCAGCTTTGCGTCGTATCCCCTGCAGCAGCAATCCTTACTAAATCCAGCTGGGAGCCTTTTCTAAATGGGATATACAAGTCAGGGCCAAGATTGATGTTGTGTGGATTTGAATATTTTTGCTTGCCTTCCCATCGTCATCAAGCTGCAATCTCTGAAGTTGATCAATATGCTGGCAGACATCTGATGTTGCCCGTTTAGCACAATAAAGGATCGGCTCTTTCAGGTTGCTGCAGACCAGTCCAGGGCTGTCATATTTATTCTTTCATTGAGCCAGGCCATGCTCCTTTTAATATTCCTTTGCAAGTTGAAGGCTGAATTTCATTGCATCGCAAAAAAGGATATCATATCGATTCAGCTGGAGAATTCAAACACGGCCTTTCTGAAGATCTATCAGAAGAACTGTGGACAACCCTAGCAAATGTGAGCAAGGTGTACAATTGTAGCTGATTTCCTATGACATTTTGAGTCCAAACAATCATGGCTTCTGTGAGCAGCAAGGTGTGAAAAGTGGCACAGCTGGTAGATGTTGCTTGCCTTCCAAGTCGATCCGCTCTCGGCTTGCCCATCACAACTCCTCGACTCAACAAGTCGTTGAAAGCAGCTTGCTCCGTGTAGTGCTCATCTTTGCCCAGCAGGGTATTCCACTCCTTCGCAACATGAATTGCTCTTGAGGTCAACACCACATTGTAAGTATCTGAACCATTTCAAATTGTAGAAGGGGAACAGCAAAAGCAAATACAGCCAGACTCCTTGCAATGTCTCTTGGAAGTACTTACATCAGAACATATTCTGATGCGCCCTTGAGTTGTAGTGTGTGTCTGACTCCAGCATAATATATGATTGAGGTCTAGACGGATTTGCAATGTTTCAAATTTCCTGAATCTGTGGCAGGGCTCCCCCAAGAGCTTATGAGTAAACGTTATTGGTATCTTGATGAATCACTTTCATCTTCATCCATGGATTACCTGGAGAATTGAGGTACCCTTGCAATTTTTGCAGGGGTACAAGTATCCCCAAATGCTTCAAGCTGCTGTGTCAATCTTTCTCATCTGGGTATCAGCCTCACCTGAAGAAATGAGGTAGCTGACTTTCGAATAAGCACAATGCCAACATTATGCCCGGACTGTGCTGCTTCAAATCGCTCCAGGCCATCATCTTGGGTCGTATTGGCCTGCAGACTTGCTAATGATGTTTGCAGTCAATCAGAACCAGTGAAGAATCAACCTTTTAATAGAGCAGCACTCCGGGAAAAATGACCTTGCAAGTTTGGAATTGGACTCTCTGTCAAAGAGCAGCAAAAACGCATTCAAATGGGTTCATTTTGTTTCCACATTGCATATGCAATTCTTCTCAATAGCCTTTTGAATTGGCAACATGATTTATGAGGAAAATCGGCTCCATACGTAGACACAGATTTACAGATTTGACTGGAGAAGCTCACTTTTTCTCGACTGTTACAACATTGAATGGAATAAGAGCATGCCATGCCTGTTCTGAGTTGAGATGACCAGGTTGTGACTGTGTGGACTGAGTGTGGATTTGACCAATAATGTGAAATCACATGGTTGACGCTGAGAACATCAAGACAAGCGAATTGAAGTTCTGGCAAAATCTTGGTGCTGATTGGCTCACAAGGTGATCTGAAGAGGTGAGGATGTCTGCCTCCGGGTAACGGGCAATGTATACAAGTGGGTCCTTCAACCTACATGTGAATCGGATTTGCCCTTCATCATCGAGTCCAAGTTGAGGCAAGTGTCAAGCCACCTGTTATCAAATGTGCAGTGAGGTCCAAATCATGATGCATGCCTGAGAGTGCAACTTCTTCAGATGTAGCAGGGATATTGCCTTATGACTTGGGGTGAGGGTTGGTCAGTTGCCAAGGCCACTTACCAAACAACGTCAACGTCGGAAACAAGCACGTCATATCCCAGAACAGCAATGGCTTCAATGGTCAGTATCTTCTCACGTTGCTGCAAAGCAAGATTGCATTAATTGTTCTGAAACTCCTATCGAGAAAGCAGCCGCGGAAGAAGTAATTTAATTGTGAAGCAAGATAAAACACTTCGGCAGCTGGCTTTCCAGTTGTGCTTTCTGAATTCAGGGAGTTCCTTTCTGCTTGAGCCTCTGTGAGATCATTTGTATTCCTTACATCTGGCAAGAAAGCTTCAACCAATGTCAATCCCATGCCAGTCAGAGCTCCGATGTCAGATTAGAATTATCCCCTGTCTGCTCAGCCTTGAACAAGCGTTAAGGAATCCACAGTTTCTGCCTTGCTCTCGGGCAGAAATTGGGCATCTTTCCCCGGGACGCTATGTTGCTTACCAGCTGATAGAACTGCGGACTACCATAACCCAGGTCTTGAATTTCGACACCCGTCTCCATAGCAAACACTTTATTTTCGCCAAACTCTAAGAGAGCCTGCAGAAAGAAAAACAGTGAACAAAGTGGTAGGAAACCAACAAGGTTCATTGCGACTTGCTGAAATTGCACTTGATTTGCCTATGCAAAGATAATTGATCTTGAGGGAGTACCATCTGCACATTATCTCAGATAAAAACTACTACTTATTGGAAACTGCTGATGGAATTTCTCTCTGGAGACATGCTGTTCTGTACAACAGTCACAAATCTCAAGACACATACACCTTCCCATGATGCTGTCATTGCTACTCAAGAACACGCTATGCCAATTAATGATGCTTACTTACATTTCCCTCAGAAACGGAAATGGTATTCCTGCCTTGCCATGCCTTGCATATCATTTAGACAAAGCACCGTTACAAAGTGAGTGCGTGGACATCTTTTAAGAATCTTCTGCTTTCAAAAGGTGGGCACCTTTAGAATGTCATTGTCTGAGCAGCCGATCATGTACGATTTAATTCCCAGACGTTGAACATGCTTCAGCCAATTGATGGCAAAGTCGAGGTAGTAGAAAGTGGCCCAGGTTACGAGAATTACACCATCATTTGTCATGTCAGCAACGCGCTTCCTGCAACACAGCACTTTCTGCAATTTGCAACCAGCCAGCTTCATTCAGTCTCTCCCTTCAGTAATCAACAACATTTTGCCGTGATATGCTACAGACTGGACAAGCAGGTGAGAAGAATGGCAAAGTAGCCGACCGATGACCATGCAGACAGTGTTGCCTCTGTCAAGAAAAGATGATTACCTCGTGAGTGCATAATCAGCAGGGTTGCCTGAGTAATTTAATTCACCAGCCCCTTCCTGGCGTGAGGATGTGTTTCTGCGGCCATCAGGCACGACAATGGCTTCAAGGTTAAGCTCTGCGATGTTCAATATTGTTTGATTTATGCTATTGAGAGAGCTGTCGAGTTTGCCCAGCACAGATTGCTCACTCTCCGAGAGTCCAAGAGCCGATATCCTTTCCTTCAACCCCTCCAGAATCAGGCTGGCGTTTGCAAGACTCTGCATCGCTAATTTCTGTTCTGTCCATGGCATCGAGTGGCCAAAGTTCCTGCACATTCAGATGTGTCCATATTGTTCCCACATGACAGTCTTCAACTTTATCTGCATTTTTGACTTGAGGCTGCTATGTGAATTTGGATAGCATGTCAATGATTGATACTGATCCGCGAACAAATAATTGCAGGGCAGGCATGCATAATTGAGGAGAGAATGCCAGAATCCAAGATGGTGCTACCCGCCCATGAACATGTGTTATATTTGTACGCAAGCTTAATTCAAGAGATAATTGGGGACAATGATGAATGATGGTACATTTTTGGGTGGACATCAGATCGCTGATCATTGTCAGACATTGTTTGGCCCACCTTTGGATGGTGTTCCCTACCTGATGCTGTTATGTTTGTTGTGCATTTTGTGCTCTTCAGGCCCTCTGCCCCTTCGCTTCAGTCGATGACTTTTGTATCTCTTCGGTGCAGTCTCCACAGGATTCCCCCCTGAGTCAAGCACATGAAAATCTGTGAACGGATCTCGTTCCATGTACTTAAACTTCCACCCCAGCAACATCCTTATCATGCAAGCTTGCGTAATAATATGGCAGATGATGGCACAAAGACTCATTCTCTTCACTTCGAGAGGAGTGCAAATTAGATAATTAATGTTCATTATAGGGCTGTGAGAAATTTGGAGGTATGGAGAAGATTAAATTTCGTAAATATTTCTCTGCGGAGGAGCCAAATGAGGCAAGTCTCAAGGCCTGCCCAGCAGATTGAAAAGGGAAGCATACCACGGCTCACTTTCGATGGGTCCAACATTTTGCCCGCTTTTTGTGTATCCTTGTCGAGAAAAGTGTCGCCTGACAAGACTCTACCTTCCTCTACAGGCGCACCTATATGTTGTCTCATTAAGACAAGTAATGCGTGGTAGGTTCTGCAAACATGCCGTATCTTGCACTGCAGTCTATAACAGGGGTGTCACAGATTTCAAACCTGTAAGGGACACCACTGCGCCACAGCATAATAATGTAAGCCACAACGCTGCTGAGACAGACATCTCTAGGCTTGCTATTTCCACAACCCTGTTCGCCACTTTGAAAGTGGCTCCTAGACTCCTACGCCGGTAGTGTCATTATTGAGGAGCCAGGTCTGGATTTTCCAAGCCGCTTGTGACAACATACCAGTCTAACAGGAAACCTGACTCGATTCACCGGGAAAGTCAAGGAAATCCGGAAGAGGGGTATAAGGGAGTTAAATAAAATTCCTCAATGCAGCTTCCGCTGACACCATCTTTCTAGGAAAAGCTAGAATGTCTTCAATCTCAACTAAGAGATCCGTTTCCCTGTGGACCGTCGAGTTTGCGAATAGTACCGACCACCCTGACAGCTTGAAGAGAGAGCTTTGCGTATATTCTTTCAACCAAGAGGCAATTTGAAATGTTTGGCTCACAAAGATTGTCATCGCAAGGTTTGTAGCACCACCGTGCCAGACAGAGGCACCAAAGGAGGGGTCCGATCACTCTCAGCCGTCTGACCCTCCACCATTCTCAATACATAGTGTCAGAGGCTCTCAATTGGAATTCGAATAAGTATGGCCTACTATTGGCAGTTTGACATGAATTGGCAAGCATGAACAGTGATGCAAAGCTTGTGGGAGAAGACATGAGCTCCCAGGGTGCAAGAAGGGTTGCAGGGAGCTCAGGCCATTCTGATGATTGCATATTGCGATATCAGAAACAGTCACGAATTTGTCCACCCCCTCTGAAACACTCAGATTACTGACCTCAAATATCGGGGTGGCCTTTTCGACCAATGGGCATGACCCCCAGGCTTCACTTTCGGATTCTTCACTTTCTTTACAAGAACAGAAACCCTCTCGAAAAAGAAAGAAATAAACTTTCTTCACAATACAGAAATCTGGCTTGCTTGGCATAGTATCTATCAATTGCACTGACACCAATAGTCGTGCACGAGCAGCGATGTGCAAAGTTGATTTTTGAGTAGTGATTCAAAAGGTCTATTGTTGCCGGGTTCACCGCTTAAGCTTACTTCCGTCAGGGGGAGTGTACCCCCTCCCAAAGGTGACTAGATTATACCTCTCCGGTGATCACCGGAGGTATGATCTAGTCACCTGGGGGACATTTTGATTCCTAATCCTAATCAACCTCCAATTCCGCGACTTCTGCAGCCAGTGCTGCCTGTGCCGGGTCTGCCAGCTGCTGCCCCTGCCTCTGCAGCACTGCCGGCTGCGGCTTTCCCTCCGCCCTTGCCAGGACACAGCGCAGCATGTTCCTGGCCGCGTTGACATCGAGATTTCACACCTGCAATGCCCATCAAGATGTTTTTATTCCATGCCAGAAAAGCATGAGAATGACAATATCGATGCCCCTTCGCTGTCAACATCTACATGTGGTGTGCACTGCAATCTTCCACTGGGAGAGATCTTGCTGTTCACATTCCAGACTCCAGATCTAGCAGAGCAGAACGCCAAGGAAATCCTCTTGCAGTTGACTTGCTGCCTAGGGCATGTCAAATCAAATCTCAAGTTGAAAGATTTCTGGAGAATCTGTGTGGGCCAGCGGAGCTTACGACTTCACAATGTGGGCAAACTTTCAGTGCGTGTGGTCGCTCTGTCTTGCGGTCATGTCCATGGGGCAGCCAGCGATAAGAGAAGCGCTGCAGGGCATGGTCTCAGCTGGCGTAGTTGTTGTGGTTGTAGGAGGATGAGCAATGGCGGGAGGTATTGTTCTCGTCCACCAGCACCACGCGTGCGTGTGGCCTGAGCTTTTTGATGAGCTCCTTGTTGGGGCCCTTGCACCTGCACGACAAAGAGCTTGTTTGGATCCTTCATGCGCAGTTCTTTTTGTCTTCTGGTAAAACGGAGGTGTCTAAAGCACAGAAGCGCTGAATTCACTCAAGCTGCCCATGGTTGTCTTCAAGCTTCCAAGCACCTGTGAGGCTTGGCAGCAGGTTTTTCTCAACTGGGAATCCGCATTCCCATCAGTTTCTTTCGAGGGTCCAAATCTGCCATTTCCCAACAGGGTAATGCCTGCGGTTGGTGGAGGGTCTACTTCAGGGACCCCTGGTTGGACTGAAATGTATTTCTAAGTTCTGTCTGTAACTCAGGTCAGCAAGGGGTACTTTGGCCTGGCTAAGACTCCTCAAGCAAGAACAAGACCAGGACTTCCTCGGCGGGGTGGCCCAGTGTGATCAGCTTGATCAGCCGCTGGATTGCCGCCTGGCGTCTGTTGTATACCTGCAAAGCAGATGTCTCGAATTGCATCTGTGTGGACTTGGATGCGTACTTTTGTGGCCATTCAGTTCGTGCCACTCTTTTTGGGAAAAGCCAGGGGGAAAATGGGAATCATCGCAGGTTTCCCTTCTTCCCAGATGTGGAAAAGGCTAGGACAGATCATTCCTCTGGGGCACAAGAGGATCCAGGAAGGAGAGATGCTGACCTGAAAGCGCATCTTCCGGTGCGCCACGGTGCCATAGTGCTCCAGCGTCTCGATCAACCTGGAGGTGAGGGCGCTGATGTACAGGCCTACAGTCTGCAGGTCGACCACCCCCTTGCAGTCAGGAAGGCCACAGATGTGCTCCTCCAGGTCGTTGGGGGCACTCTTCAGGGCCTTCAGGTTGGCAGCCGCTGCTCTGAAATACCACGCCTCGTGGTAGAACTGCTTGCCAGACACGCTGCATCCATTGACACCTTTTCTTCAAGCTGATGGTTGCTGAGGAAAGAGCAGTGGGGCAAGGGTCCAAAAGGATCCTCTCACCAATCCCACATCGTGACGCTTTTGAAATTTCCAGGATTTGTTGTTTCATGTGCCATGACTCAAAAATTGCAAGCAATGATCGTCGAGCTGTTTTGATTCAAAACCCAGATTGAGGAAGCTATACGAGGTTTCAATCCTGTGTTGCTGGCCTCTCTCCTGCATCTTGGGAAGCAGGTTTCTCGTTTCATTTACTGCCCTAGTCTTTGACGGGATGGTAGGTCCTAAGAAGCAAAATTGAGAGGTGGTTGATATTGGACAGCATTTTTCAACTTGCTGTCTCCTCAAAAAATGGCTAGTGTCACTGGATTCTACAGCATAATCTGCATCATTGCAATTCTGAATTGTCTCCATCCCCATGGGATGCAGAACTTGAGCATTCCTGAAAGTCGAAAAGGGATTTGATCATAGCAGCCGTTTGTGCAATGCTATCCCACAATTAGCTGATGCATTTGCCACGCATCTTATGCTCCGTTCTTACAAGCTCTTGTAGTGACAATTTGGTGCTCGAGACTGTGAATATTCATACGTAGCGCCTAGCATAATGCCTATTCTCAGGTTGAGCGTTTGCAGTGTTCCTTTGCTTCTATGCATCATGTAGATTGCATGAACGATTCTTGGCAATTGAAGGAGACACACGCACAGAACCGAGGCTCTCAGCAATGATCATACTCGGCCGCCGGACACTTGTGTGACAGGAAGGGGGGACTGCTAGGGTTAACCTGCTTTGAACTCGCTACGCTTCTGTATTGGCAGCGGTGGTGGAGGGTTTTTGTAGTTTGTTGCCCTGCACAAGTGCGAGCATGAAACTAGCAAAGTTACATTTTGCTTGCATTGCCATTCGTGTTTGTGGTGCATCCTCAGCTGTGATAGCCCAGGGTACCGAGGGTATGGTGCTGTGCTGTCTGGCATGCCTTCAAAAGCATAGTAGTTTGAGTATATGCTAGTCATGTGTCAAACTTCACCACCCAGACTTAGACTGGGTCCAGGAACTGAAGCAAAGAAGCTTCCAGTGCAGACAGATGCTAAAATTAATGCTCACCTTCAGGCGCTGCATTTCTATGGAGACTGCAACTCCATCTGTGGCAATGTATCTGCCAAAGCTGTGTCCCTCCTCTGTTCCCACACGAGTCTCCACCCTCTCAAAGTCGCAGTAGTAACACCACCGGGCCAGCTTCTCTTTCAGGTTCTCCTAAAAAAAAACGTCCGCATTTGCGGTAAGCAACCCCTCCTGAGAGCTCATAGAGACAACATAATTTGTAGGGGTGCTCTGGATCCTCCCCTTAACTCAAAAGTCATGAGAGGTCCTGAGGGCAAAAAAAGGAGGGGCAAGGATTAGTCTGTTGCATATCCTACTGCTGTTCATGCCAAATATGTAAATTTGCTGCAAATTAAAAAATGTCATATTTCTGGGAAAAAAATAGAAAATTTCAGCTGAGTCAGCTTTTCAGACTGGCTCACTGAAGATGTTCACATGTGTCTTGTGCTGGGGGAGACACGGAAGTAAGTTGCCAAGTAGATCAACACACCATGCTGGGGTATGCATCATGTCTCTCTAATTTTCTTATTTGAGTTATCTTGAGGTGACATTAGGTAATAATTTGATTGAATTAAACAATCAAGTAAAGACTTTTTTGGATTATTATTAACAGTAAATCTACTTTTTTGTCATTCTCTGAATATCACTTTCAATCTAAATTTGGAAATGAGATATTCTAAATTCAAATAGAACCAACAAACCATTTGAATGCCAGATGCTGGTGTAAGGCATCTGGCCTGCATCTGAATACCTCCCAGTTCTGCTGATCAGAGGAATTAAGGGAGACGTACCAGCAAAGCGGGGCCCTGCGCCGGTATGGCCTCATTGTCGCCCAGCTGCTGGTTGGCGATGCCCCTCCTGATCAGCTCTTGTACAAAAAGGCCACACTCAAGGTCACAGACGGGTTTCAGAAAACAGTGCAATCTTTGCAGTCTAGAGTTACCCTAAAAACGCCCCTATTCCAAGGCCAGTCCCGTTGCACAGTCCCAATCAGCATTTCCGATCCAAGACAATCTGCAGGCTGGTCAAAGTGCTGGTTGCAGCCATTTCCCAGCAACGCGCTGGTTCACGGCCTCAAGCAAGGATGCTATGCGTAATGGACAACTGTGAGAGCTTGAAGAACACTGTCACAGAAAGCGCACCTCCAAGCCACACGTGTCGAAGTGGGCGTAGTGGCAGGTGAGACTGGCGTTGGGGGTAAGGGTCCAGAGAAGGTTCTTGAGCTTGGGCCCAGTGAGAGGAATGTCGGCTGCACGCTGCGCCTGCTGCTGCGGGAGCCAGTGGTCATATATTCCCCTCACGTCGATCAGCAGCTCGTGTGTCCACGGCAGGTACTCGTGCCACCGCGCCTGTGTGTCCAGAAACAAGTCAGGGGAAGAGCAAAACTCTGCCCTAGTATTTTGCAGGAGCATGGGCTCATCTTATCCAGGTATTGGGTCATCCAGACCTGCGACAAAAGGACCAAAAAGCTCCAAGATTCCTTTAATTGTTGGCTCTGGAACACTCGTGTGGCTTCTCCTGGAGACATCAAAGGTTGGTGAAATTCTCCCACTAAAGGGGTCCGTGGCAAGATCGAAGGGTGTGCCACAATGTTCTCAAGTCGGCAATGCTTTTGCAGGAGGATGAGTGGCACAAGTTTTAGTGTCTGGAAGCATAAAAAATTCAATTAATTTCCATGTAAGATCAAGATGCACCTTGACCTTCCTCTCTGTGACAGGCAGCAGGTCTTGGTGGTTGGCTCGAGCGCTGTTGAGGAGGTGCTGCAGCTGCTCCTCCAGGTTGTCGGCGACGTTGGCTGCATTCGCAACACCGAAACTGTCCACCTCCTGGTCCCTCATGATGGCCAGGCAGTGCTGGGAGGTCAACCTCCCCTACAGGCGCTTTCCAACTTGCGGGCACCGATCTGCAATTTCCAAAAAAACCCTTGCAGGATCAAAGACGAGACACGTCACTTGCAGTCACTTTCTTTGCAGGTACTTGTTGAAGGGCATATCTGTCTTCTTCATACCAGTCAGCGTCAGTAGAACTGTCACCAAGGCAGAAAATAATTGAAACTAGGTACCAGCCAGGAAGATTTATGCAGCTTGCTTTGATGCATTGGGATATCAAGTGCTTACCACGAGGTCTTTTGCGAAACAACATGGAGGACTCGTGCAACTTGCTTTGATGGATCTCAAGTGCTTGTCACCCGGTGTCAAGGAGGATGTGCAGACCTGTGCTCGGCACCACTTCTTCAGCCTGGGCTGGAAATTTATCCACACGCTGTTGGAGAAGGAGACCATGAGCACCCGAGCCAGGTGCTTGTTCAGGTGCGTGTGGTGCAGGTGCGTGTGGTGCCGCTGTCGGGGATGGGCGTGCCATGTGCACAGAACCCAGCCTGACCTGGCTGCCCGTAGTACATAGAGCACACCTGCTGCATGCCAGCTGGCAGACTTGCAGACCCCTCCTGGGCCCCTATCCTGCACCAGCCCATCAAGCATTAGCAGACAGGATGTACGAATAATTCCATCCTGCGCTTGCTTGCAGCAACTAATCTGCCCAGCCCTTATAAGGTATTCGGGCACAGCTTGTGATCACGTATTTTCCTGATATGTACTTTTTCCAGGTGCATGCCATTGCAACCTCCGCAGACACTCACAAATGTATCTGAAATGGGAGAATTGCTGCAGTAAACACTCGAGACTCATGCCAGTCAAAGACGAGTTTCACGGGAGCAGCACAAGAGGATTCACCTGGTGACTGCATTGATGAGGCGCATAAAATGGGTATGGTTTCATGGGCCAGCATGGGCGTCTGGGTGGGCACATATGTGCAGCATACAGGGCCAGGAGGAGCGATGCTTCCACAAATGTCTGGGTCCAGTAGCGGGAGGCCTCATCCAGGCACACCTTCAGTCCCTCGGAAGTACAAAAGGAACTGCAAGGGACGAAGACAACAACAGTCAGTTTGCTTGCTGGCTTCAAACACATGTGCACGTTCACTGGCAGAAATTTTCAAGGTGGAGGAGAAGAGGGAGAAAACGAAACATATCTTGCTGGAATCAGTTAATTTAATATTTTCTCCCATGGGAAAAACAATAAATTCTCTCTCCTTGACCCCAAAAGATTTCTCCTCTACCTTGGAAATTTGGGGCTGTGCATGCCAGCACAGAGTCCTAGAAAAATAATTAATTAATTGTGTCCTCTGAACCAATCTTTTATCCTCACAAGCTTCGGCATCCCCTGTAATTAGCACAAGCAGATACATGTGGGAAGCTGGAGCTTACTTCAGGCCCGCCTTAACTGTGAAGTCCTCAAACTCATGCTGAGGAGGGGCTCTGGCCTGGTCAGGCTTCGCGCGACTGGGCCTTGCAATTGCAGCTTCAGTCTGCCTTCCCTCCCCTCTTCCCTGACAGGCTTGCACACCTGCCCTCTTCGCATCGCCTACTTTCCTGAGCTGACCTAAGAGGGTGACTTGCAATCGGGCGAGCTGTGCACGTCCAAGTGCCTAATCCTAGTGTACATCCGAATAATCGGCTACCCGACATCGAACACAAAGCTTAAGCAGGCAGGAAGGCACATCACAGCTCGCGAGGAAAGGAGGGCGCGGCCTAGAACTCCGACAGGTAGATGTGCGTGAACTGCAGAGAAGGGCACTATAGGGAATGTAGACCGTGCGTTCAATCCGCGGGAGCGTTCAATATCAGCTTCAAAGTCAGTCTCTGCGAGGGCGCAACAATGAATTGTGAATGAAATTGTGGACTGGATGGGATCCTAAATCCCGAGCGGGCGCACGCGTCTGTGCGGGAATTTGATTGTGATCAGATTTCCTTTCGTAGTAGCAGTAGTATTTACTTGATTTACAGCCCTTCCACGGCATGTTTCAGGCAATTCAGCCAAAATAATAATAAATCAGGAAGCCACTGCTTCCCAGGCTGCTTGGAAATGAGATCCCTCCAAAGTGAGCAGAGCAGATTCTAGGCCTTGGGAATATTGTTGTCTCAATCCTGCTGATTTACCTGGCTACTGAAATTCAGAACAGGCATCATGGTATCCCAACCTAATGACATTGATCTGTGAGGGAAAGACTTTCATGATTTGATCGAAGCATTTTCATCATGCAGTCCATTTCCGAGCTTGCAAGTTGTGTTTGTTTTCTGAAGCGACATCCAGCCTTTGCGTCGTTCCTGTTGTGACCAGCCATTTGGGGAGACGTTTGGCGCTGGAACCCTTTTGCACATCAGCTTTCCATGCATGCCTGCTGGTATTCTACTTCATGATGAGGCTATGGCCTCTGCTGTGTTGTGAGGCGTCATAACAAGCCAAACAAACTTCCACTTGTGCTGCACAGGCAGCATGAGGTATAAATTCGAAGCAGAAATGTCAAAGCCTTTCGATTGGTTTTTTTGGAGCCGTTGATTCGTATGTCAGGTCAGAGTGGGAACACATCCGTTTCAGAATTTTTGCTGAAGGGTTTTGCTTCCCATGAGCTGGAGGGCTGTGCTCAGACCTGCTGAGATCCCAGATGTTGACGGTTCCAGGAGTTGGCGATACTGTGGGTGAGGTCCCTCACCGCGATGGGGTTAAACCATGTCGCAAAAGACCAGAAGACTTACAGACAACGTTTTGCAACAAGCCAGAATCTGGGGACGAGATTGCACATCAAAGGATTTAGAAGAGAGTCACTGTTCTGCAAGTTGCTCTGGTGGTGGTGGTGAAACCCTTCCATAAGACGGAAATCATGTGGGTACAATGAGTTTCGCATGATTTTGCTTTCGAGATTATGCATTACAGGGAGTCAGGGGAGGAACAAGTCGCTCAGCCATGGTGGGGATGCTAATGCATCCAGAAATGATCGACTGTATTGGAACTGCATCCAATAATAATAAACAAAAGAAAGGCTTTGAAAGGGAGAGCAAAGAAGTGTTTCTGCTTCAAATGTGGCGGCACAGGGCACATCCAGCAGAACGGCCATACTTATTACTGAAGTGATTCGATTTGAGCAGATGAACCACGATAATGATCTGGTGTCTATTTTCTAGAAACTTACATGCTCATTAAAACTTTATAATGCTCACATCATTTTATTCATGTATGTCGTACATTTTTGTGTGCTTATTAATCTGTTTTTTTTTTCAAAAATTTGCTGTATTTATCAATTTTCGTGTTTGTTCGTGTTTCAACATTCAATGGTGTGTGAACTTTGAGGGTGTAGGCTTTTGAGGCTGTCCTCTATAGAGTGTTTGTAGAGAACAACAGCTGTGCTGAAGTGCCGTGGATTACCTCAGAATTGCACCTTGCACACTTCTATGGAAAGGAAAATTTCAAAGAATGTCAAGTGATAGAAATCTGAATGGAGGGGTGTTGGAGACTGGACCCTGAAGGCAGGACCAGACCAAGAAGAATGATGGTCAATCTCTTTGGTTAATTCACTGGGGGTTCTAGTGCCTCAAACTCGTCATGAATGTAATAAATGCAATATTCTCTGAAATTTCATATCCCTAAGAGATGCCTCAATTTGCAAGGATTATTCTTGACTTTCAAATCAATATTGGGTCTGCCGTGTTTCAGAACAAGCAATGGGGAGTTATTATTGGAACCAGAAATATTGGTTGGGCGCCTCCATGAGGAATTTGATTCAGCAAAATTAGTTTCTGCTTGACCTTCTGCCAGATTGTAGCACTAGACATTCTTGTATAGGCAAGTATTCCATAGTACTTTCCCTGACTGCCATGCGGCTGACACACCGCCTTGCCTGAGGGAATGTGATGCAAAATTCTCTGGATCAATGCCAAGCTCGTAGTGTGCCCTTGACACATGCTCTACAGCAGTACATATTTTGAAAGGTGCTGAAGATGAACAATCAGCAAATCACGCCACCGTTCATTCTCTTGAACAATTCTCACGTTCTTCAGAATCGTGTGCCTGATTGTCAACATCAGACATCTCGAGTCTCTTATTGCTGGCATATTGAGAAGGCGAAGGTGAATTTATCTCTCCACCCTTTTCAAATCATCATAATTCAAGCACATGCCACTAGCACTCATTCTGCAGCACTATCTCTATGAATTGCAGGAACCACGGGTTCATGTGGGTCCCATCCAGATGCAAGGAAGGCTTCAGCCTCAGTCCATCTAGCGTTAACAGGTCATCAAATATGTCCAGAAAGTGCAGCCTCCCGCATGCCCTCGGCAGATCTGCCAGCTCCTTGATCTGCACCTCAGCCAGATTCAGCACTGCCACTCCAAAGGCTGGATCTTAGATAAGCACTAATGCAGAGGATCACAGCAGTCCCACCTACATCCAAGCAATTTCTTTGATGATTTGCAAGGCAAAACGGGTCTCAGAGAAAGCCAGGAATCAATATGACATGGGAGCACCTTTGTTCGAAGCGCGATGTTGAAGGGACGGACGACATGGCGGGTCTCATTCAGCACAGAGGGCACAGGGTGGACATAGATGATGAAGTTCCGCTTGTCCACCAGATCTAGTAAGGTCTCGAGGTAAATGTCCAGCAAGACAGCCATGGCAGCCTCCATGCTGTCGTACTTGAGCTTTTCGATGGCAAGCAGCAGCCCCTCTCTGCAGTCAATCTCCCCAAACATGAAGATGAGCTGCAGTGACAGACATTCGTCATGTAAACATCATGCCTCGTCACCCTTCAGACAACACAGCAGGTCAAGGCCACTAATACCAACCTGTGACCCGTCTTGGAGGGAAGCCAAGGTGCTCAGCCATGCCATTTTCGGGAAAAAGCATCCTTCTTTCCGCATGTGCCAGATTTTGCAGCCAGTGACAAGCAGAGGGACCAGGAGGCGCTCCTGCCCGCCAAATGACATCATGTGCCAAGCCCCTGCACAGCCATAAGCTCCATTGAGGAATGAGTTAGAGGAATGGCTGGGTTTGGTGATTGACTCCTGGTGTGTCTCGAGGTGGAGGACCACCTGACAGGGTGTGGGAGTCGCCGCAGAGGAAGATGGGGCTCAGCATGTTTATGGTGGGCGGGGGCGGGAAGTCGCTCAACAGCTGGGTTATGCAAGAGTGGTAGGCGACCTCGTTCCTGATCAGGGTGGTGTGCAGCGGTCTGCTGCTGGCCCTTCGTGCCAGCTCGAGCATCCTGATCACCTCAGCTGCTCGGGCTATTGCTCCGCCCAGGTACAGCACTTTCACTGCGGTCATCAGGATGGCAAGGGCGTCGAGCTCTTGCTCGCTGTACTCTGCTCTGTGCTCCTGCGTGCATGAGCGGGCTCTCTTTTGGCCGCGTAACAGCTGAGAATGCCACACCAGTTGCTTGCTATGGACTTCAGATGCATTGCTGTGGAGCCAGGTCACCTGGGCGGGAGCAGGCTCTCTGCCATGCAAAGGAGGCCCCGGATTTCTCTGGGCCATGCTTGCAGCTCTGACATCTGTCTCAGTGGGGAATCTGTCAGCTTTGGGGGTCCAAGTCTCCAAGGCAAGCCACTCGTTCCTGTAGCCCTTGCCCAGCTGGGGCACTAGGGACAGCGCCTCTGCAAAATCTGTGAACTGATAGGAGCCCAGAAGTTTCAACCTGCGATCATGGCCAAAGCCTCGTCCAGGTGCAACTGGAAGCAGAACGGCTCAAAGCAACAGCTACACCCACCCGTCCATTGCTAGGACCGGCAAGGCCTGACACAATGAACATGCAAGGAGGCTGATGAATAGAGAGAGCAGTGTCAGGACGGTGGAAGGGATCTCTTGGGGAAAGCCCATCGAGCACAGGGCTGTTGACAAATGCCTACCTGGTATTGAAGCAGAAATTAATTGCCACTTGTATGGCCAGCCCATATTCCTGCTGGAGTTCATGGGCATGCATCAGGTTCAGGGCGAAGAACGGGTTTTCTGGACAAGATTCCACGGCCAACCTGCAGGGATGGGGGCTTCTTCAAAGCAGCGATGGTTGCAAATCCCTAGATGTATTGTCCGCAGGGTGGCTTGTTGCTCTGTCAGCTCTTGACTGATTGCACTCCAAAAGTGCAGAGCACTTCAAGCAAGGGAGCGCACTGGAAGAGCCAAGTGCATGTCGGCACGGCCCCATGGTCCTTGACAGCTGTTGCTAGGAAGGCAAGTGCTGCCCCTCGCCCCTCGCTCCCCTCCAAGTCCTCCAAACTTTTCAGCAGCTGTCGCATGCCGGCCTCCGACTTCAGGCACTCTGCCAGCTGCAGCCTGGCAGTGCATACACCCCCTCAGGTGCACACCACCGTACTGGAGATGTCGATTGACATCCGGCGGGCAGTGAGGACGCGAAGACAGAGAAAATGAAACAAAGCACACGGGCCTCCAGGGGCGCGAAGGGATAGGCCGGTCTGTGCAGTGACAATTTACTTGATCTCAGAGTTGTCGTGGTCCAGGATGAGCAGCCGCATGAGCACACGGGTGGCCTCCTCCAGCTGGCCCCTGTCTTTGGCGATCAGGGCGTACAGCTGCAGGGCGCCCGGGTGGCTGTCGTGGCGCTTCAAGATGCTAATCACCATGCCGGCTGCCGTGTCCCGGCACTGCCTGTCCATGCCGTACAGCACCGCCGCCATCGACACCTGCACCTGCTCATTTCAGCCTGCTTCCTTTACATGGCTTGGCATGACGCACGTCAGTATGAAAGATGACTGAGCACAAATGGCACAATGGGGCTCACGCTGGCTCTGCTGTGCAGGTCGGTCAGCCCCTGATTAATGGCTTGCATGACAACAGAGTTGTACTCCTGAAGGGCTTGCTCCTTCATTCCCGAGATCCTGCATGGGAAATTTGTGAGACACAGTTTGGCCAAACGTTTTGGCCAGGTGATCTGTAGCTCAAACAGGAGAGACTCACCTCAGACAGTCAGCATAGTGCTCTTGGACCTCTAATTTCTGCGGATAGCGGGTCGCAGCCACCTTGGCCAGCTTCAGGGCCTTCCCTGGTCGCTTTGCAAGCTTCCAGAGCTTGCTGAGGCGTAAAAGGGCTTCATACGACTCTGGCGCCTTTTTGAGCACCTGTGCACAGGGGCAGGCTTGCAGTGCAATAGCCCCAACAGCACGATTGTTCCACTGGTCTGTCGGCAGGCTGGACCACGCACCTGCTCATAGATGGTCACCGCCATTCTGTAGTGCTGTTTGCTCTCAGCAGCGGCTGCCTTTTCCAGGAATGGTTGCAGAATTGGTGAGTTTTGTTGCAAGGAGGTGCCGGTGGACCTGCAAGGAATTTCTGCTGGCAGTTTGCGCACAGAGGGGACAATCGCACTGTGAACGCGAACGCACACTATTCACACACCTATTGGGCATCCGGGTCACGTGCACATCTGTTGCATCGATGTCGCAGACTTTAGTAGTAGGCAACACTTCGCGGCCCTTCGATTTCAGTCGCAGATCCGCTGCGCTCAGATCGCCTTCCCCGAATTTGATGTTGTACACTCCGACAAATTTGTTCAACAGGACAAGGAATGTAGTGCTAAAGTCGTCGACCGGGACCTTGAAAACTTTGCTCAGCTGCTCTTGCCCTTGATAATGGAAATACACTTTCTTGATCATGCTGCGTGTAACTCTCTTCCCAATTTTCTTCAGATGCATGGAAAAATCGCAAAAACCTCCAGGCCTAGGTTTTAAACCAGGACCTTTTACAAGCATCAGGACATTGCTCTCTTGCAACTTTCTGCAGGCAATCCGGCGAGTGGATGCTGTCAGGTAGCGGCATTCACCATGTTATGCGTTTCAACCACTCTGGGTAGAACTTAAGCCGAGCTTGGCATCATTGCTTCAACTTTGAATCGCACTTTGTCTGCAGAGTCTGAATCGTGATATTTCTCCTGTCTTCGAGTCTCCAAATCGAAAAGGTCAAGCCTGCTCTGCTCAAGCAGAGCAGAGCACCGCGTTGGCTCACTTACATGCGATGCTTGGCTGAAATACTAAGAACGAAAGGCTCACACGGGTAACAGCTATTTCACAACAAATTCTGAATCTGAAGCTCGCTCATCCATTTTCTCTGATGAGTGCAGCTGCTCTTCAAAAACCAGCTAAACCAACTTCAATTGCTCATAGCAAGTCGAACCCTCACGCGACGAGCCCTGTGACGCAAAGTGAATTGTTCTCCAAAAAAAGGAAATGCTTTTCGGATGCTACTTCGAAGGGATCTGATGCTATTACCCGTTACAAACGACAGACGAGCAGATGTCACAGCACGATGAAACCGAAATTGAGTGTACACAAGGAGTTTTTAATTGATGGTATACATCCTGCATCCGTCGAGGACGAGCAATCGAGCAAAGGCACTGAATCGCTCTTGAAGAGGCAGCCATGCCACTCTGCTACACCTGCGTTGACCAAAGCACTGTGCAAATTGTGGAGCGCTGTGGCCGCTTCCACAGAGTTGTAAGCTGACTTGCAGAAAGTTTTTGAAACGTAGCAAGAATGGCCAAACTCGGACAACTGGTTCCCTTAGGTCAACACTGTGCGCTTTTGCAGGCCCACCCAGGGTTCCACTGCTTGGTGTGCTTGCTTGGTGAGCCATGTCAATGTCTCAGCAAGTAACTGAATGTCAAATGAATGATGTATAATAGATCCAAAAAATAGAGCACCACGCCATGCAAGAGGCACAGGCTTGATAATCAATCGCTCTCGACAGGTGAGAGCGTTTCTGGCAGCTTGTCGTTGAGAGTCCAGCAACTTGATGTGCGCTGCGAAACCAAGACCAAAGGTGGGTTGCTCAGAACTCCGTAGTGGCCGTGATCCTCAAGAGTGCCTCCACCGCTTGAAGCAATTTGGAACAATCCAAATGCATTTAATGGGAAATTCCACTTTCAGTGACAATGTGTGCGCTGCAGATAATGTCTTTGTTCAGGTACACCCCAATTTTGCCCAGTGGCTTGAGAATTTGCAACAGTGCTGTATGCCTTTGCTGGTATGCTCTAGCTCAGTAAAAGCTTCTGCAAGGAACTTGTGAACGGGTGCAAATGCAGGTGGTAGTCTCAGTGCAATATCAGGTAATAAAGGAGAATCTGTATGATGCTTTTTACAAGCTGACGGACTCACGATCACAGATCACCAGCTACGTCTTTGATGTAGTCAGGTCTGCTACCCTTAAAACATAGATTTTGCCCCCATAGGTAGAAAGGTGCCTTGTTTCTTGGGGCTGAAATCAATGCGCTCAAATTGGACAATACAGTCACTGCTCTCTGGTTCCGTCCCTCTGCAAAGCCGAATCCCTGCGTCCCCTTACAAGTAGCGGATTGAATCAACATGTCACACTTCTCACAAATACATTCTCAAGCATTTTGTCATTCAGGGCGACGGTCCCCAAGATATTTCTGGATGATGTGTTCACCACAAAAGATGAAATCGCACTGGGTGAGCACTAGATCTTGCAGCGCCCAGTACTCCCGGCACACATTATCACTGGCATCCATTTCCAATTGCAATTCTGTAAGCAGTTCGTCTGATGCCGCTTGTGCGATTCTATGGAGTGATGAAGCATGACGGCATTCATTTTCTGTATGAGGGTGCTATGACCCAACGGCACCCGCTTGCAGTGTTCATACCGTAAAATTTCCCTGCAGATGTCATGGAAGAGCTGAGGAAAGCAATGACATCCTTTGGCTTCATGATCATTCAGACGCTGGTCACAGGTTGTGCATTCCCAGGCTTGCGATAAAATTCGATTCAGTAATATTTCTCACACAAGAGTTTGGTTGGGATCCACTGATTTTAAACTGAAATCAGTACAGCACCCTGCATAGAATCAGGGGCAAGATTTCTTTGCAAAATTTTCCTGGGATTCCTTCTCTGCCCCCTCAATCACCCTGGCAGTGATCAAGGGCAACCACATGTGCGCATCAGAGCTCACATGCGGATGGATTCCAGATCTCTTGTTGCATTACAAAAAGACTCAGTGTTGCACCTTCTGCAGATATTGAACCTGACATGAAGGTCAGAGCAGCCATGAACGAAATTAATGCTGCCCAGCGTCTCAGGTGAGTCTTCAGGAAGAAGGAAGAAAAGTCCGAGACTATTCTATGGATCTTCACCATTCCATTACTTCAGCGCGGAATGGATCGAATGCGTTCGGGCAAACAGAACATTCTGCCAATATTTGTTGTAATGTATTGGACCAACTTTGATTTGAACACTTTGTGCAGTGAAGTTGGCTTAATGTACCAATTGTGCAGGATCCTATTCGATCTTGCCAGATCTTATTTTAAGATAGATTGGACTAAAATTATTGGTCAAGAGGAATGTGCCTTGCGGTGACAAGTCGTCCAGGTTAAATAGATTTCTTGGCAATGATTGTGGGCGGGTCATGAGGGTCAGTGCTGCATTGTGTCCCTTTGGCACAGATGTGATCACACATGTTTTCATTCAATTACCCTGATGTGGCTGAACAGTGCCAATCAATTCAGACGCTTGAAATCAATGATCAAAGCTCAATCTACTGTAGACATTTATAGTTCGTGATACATTGATCAGAACAGAAGTAATCAATCAATGGACTATCTCTGATTCATGAAATGCAGCAGCTCTTCCTTCTACAGTCAGCTTTTTGCCATTCAGCAAAGATATGCACCTTGAGGTTGTTCAATGAGCAGCCAGCAACAGAAGAAGAAATTCAGATGATTGGTTGCCAATTGATTCAACGAATTGATTTCATTGTTGGGACTGTTTTGTGTCATGCAAGGTTTCTGGATGTGCCTGGAATGGCAGATCAAGTTGCTGGAACATGACCGGCAAGTTCACAGCACCAATGCTCAAATGTAGGAATCCTATTTTTTCAATTTGCTTTCCAGCTTTTTTAATTGCTGTCAACTTTATTCATATACAGGGATTATAGTCAAAAGTTATTACAGGGTATTATGACCATGACTATGACTTTTGACTATATAAGCTCTTGACTGTATAAGCTCTCAACATGAGAAGCATTACTTGTTCTTTCTCAGTACAGCAGAGGGGCATCTTTGGTCAAACTGTTGACTAGGAATTTTTGTGCTCGAAGTCTGTGAAGAATATGCTATTTTCCAAAGAAGTCCATTTGAAAGCATTCAGCCCATAAGTTGGAAAGCAGGAGGCCCTCTGAGGTGTGGCTGTCCACAAACACTCAAGCACTCCTCTCCACAAGGTCAAAAGTACATAAAAAGTATGCAACGAGTCAATTGAGTGGATCGGTCGGTCATGCTCCTGCATCCCAGCTCCTTATCCTTTCACAAGAAATCCATGCCATTGTGTGCAATGCAGGGTTGCTGCCATCGAAAAGGCAGAGGCTGAAAAGGTCCAAGTGGTGAAAGGTGCAGAGGCTGATGCAGGTATGCATCCACAAACAGATGGAGATCCTCCTCACCATCACTTCTAATTGGCAAAACGTTTTCATTCAGCAGGACGAGTTGGGCTGCAAAAAGAATTTATGAAAAGTGATGCTGTGCAGAGGCCAAGTACTTGCAAGGCCAGGGTGTGGCCCGGCAGAGGCAGGCAATTGTGAGTGG
Source organism: Chloroidium sp. JM (assembly GCA_004335615.1). Classification (NCBI taxonomy): domain Eukaryota; kingdom Viridiplantae; phylum Chlorophyta; class Trebouxiophyceae; order Watanabeales; family Watanabeaceae; genus Chloroidium; species Chloroidium sp. JM. The sequence goes on from QAXI01000429.1 coordinate 415,672, forward strand.
CTTGAGGGAGAGTGTCCTCACATTCCAGCGAGACGTGACGGACATTGGATCGCGTGATGTTATTGAGGCAAATCTCTTTCCTGTTATTCTCAGGGCTATTTGAAGTGTGATTCCAATATATGTCAAAGCCTTCCACCCCAAGCAGAGTGTGATGGTTTAGCCACTCGTACATTTGCTCCAAAAATTCGGAGTGAATTATTTTTGCACCTGCTTCTAGGGGCCCTTCTCTCTGCAAGCTCACCTGCAATGAAGAAGGGCCCAATAGCGGCATACTCAATTTCAAGGCACGATCTTGCCTTTTTTTGGAATATACAGTCCTCTGCAAAAGTTCAGGACCACACATTATGGGCCACCATCTAAAACTTCCAATGCAATTGAGATGCCATTTTGTCAGTGTGCTCCCAGATGAGCTGGTCCTGCAGGAAGGCAGAGGCACAGGGTGTGCTGGCTGATAACCTAACCCTATGCTCTGCACATAGTTTGAATGTCAGCAAGCGCAGTGTTACACTGCCAGTGTAGCGCAGCTTAGGCATGCCTTTGCCTCCGGCAGGCGAAGTTCGCCTGCAGCCCAAGCCCAAGCACAGGCTCCCAGACTCTCTCCCAAACATGCCCATATGGTGGCCTATCATCGAAGCACAGCGGTTCCAGAGGCGCTGTCACACACTTCTGTGCACCAATTTTGCCTGTGCCACCCCTGCTGCACCAAAATCCCATGCTTTTGGAGGCCTTCGGCAGCTCATAAACGCCTTGACTCTGCATCTCTCAAATGAATTGGAGGAAGCGTTCTCCATGGGCTCACTCTTGACACGATCTCTTTTGAACTTGGTCCACCTTGAGTGGAGATCTAAATTTCGTCGCTGCCCAAGCCTGGAAACCCTCCTTGTTGGCACTGCACCGGGGATCTTTGATGATCTCGCTATACTGGTAGACGCCATTTCCCATCTAAATTTAGACACGCAAGAGAAGCCGAAGTCGTCGACTTACCAACCTTGGTTGATCAAAATCCGAGATCAAGGACTTGCGAAGATACGTTCGGTCTGCTGAAAGAGGCCATGAAGTGGTCCTGAACCTTTGCAGAGGACTGTAGTCTCGATATGCGGGATTGCCCATGCTGCAAGCGGGTATCTCCCAAAATTGCTGGAGGTCTAAGAACTCGTTAGAAAGGGAGGTTTGTGGGTCGAAAGCGGTGCTCCAAATCAATTGCATAGGCCACAATGGTGATTGAATCGATGCTACACATGCGGTATTCATGAGCAGGGCATGCAGGGGAAGTGAAGGGGTCTAAGAACTCGTTATAACCGCGGTAGCCCAATGCCGACCCCTACAACACTGTTCGCTCACACTTCACAATCCCTTTCAGCTTCTTCCCGGTGGCTTTGAAAGCGTGATTGCAACCACCAAATATTTCACTGCACCCTTCACTTACTTCTCGACACAGGAATGTTCAAGGCATATACTGAAGCCTTACCCTTGTTTGCCAGATTGTGATGGACGCTGCCAAGAGAAAGGGTGGAATGGCACCCAAACCAGCAGCGCAGGTCCTGCCTGAGAACAATCCTAACCAAGAAAAGGCAGCAAAGCTGTCAACACCCAATTTGCAACCCAGTGCAACAATTGTCCCTGAGGGTGCGGAGAGCCAATCCACTGCACCTGATATTAATGGCAAAGCTGCAAAGGAAGCTGGCAATACAATTCTGCTACCTGACGGTGGGGCGGGAGCTGCAAGTACTGCTCCCTCCCCGAAGCGAAAGGTCGTCATTTATGTGGCTTACATAGGCGCTGGTTACAGTGTGAGCCCCCTCTTCAAATTTTTTGATACGCTTGTATAAGGTCTTCATGCCTTTGGTTGGGGTTTGCAGCTATCCAATTGAAACATTGCCTCAAGTGGCCACTTGTCTCTGTGTAGGGCATGCAGGCGAATCCTGGGGTCACCACTGTTGAGGGTGTCTTAGAGTCAGCCATTCACAGAGCAGGGGGCATCTCCAACGACAATGCTGGGAGCTTCCTGAAAGTAATTCCCTTCCTGCTTTGGCAATGCGCCATACAGCCTATTGAGCCTTTTGTTCTGCGTATTCAGCTGGCCTGCCCAAAGCATCAACAGTATCGAAACTTGCATATCAATCCTCGACTCTGCAATTGAACTGCCTATAAGTGTCAGTGGAGGCAAGCCTTCCTACATTGATGACAGGTGTAGCCTTTTTGCCCCTCCCCCCCCCCCCCCCCCCCTCTCTCCCCCGTGGGAGCAAAAAAGCAACAAAAGTATGAATCCAGATCATGCTTTCTGGTTGCACTCTCACGGACAGGGTGCCATGCAGGTGAAGTGGATGCGGTGTGCGCGCACAGACAAGGGCGTGAGTGCTGTGGGTCAGGTGGTGTCTCTCAAGCTGATCCTGCTGCCCAACATTGTGGAGAAGATCAATGCACAGCTGCCCAAGGCCATTCGCGTTCTGGGGTACACACGCGTGACAAACAGCTTCGACGCTCGGATCCAATGTGACAGGAGGAGGTGCCTACCTTTTTCCACTGATCAATTTTGGTTGCTGGTCCTGCATGCCCAGCATGCCTTCTGTCTGCGCAGCAGCAAATATGTCCAATTCTTGCATGACAGCAAAGCATGTCTTGTCGGCAGTAATTTAATTCGGCAAAATTCACGCCATGCTGAGTTGATGCGGTGGCGTTGGTCAGCTCCAGCAGAGGGATAGCGATCCACATGCAAAGATCACCACCACCACCACTGAAGCAAACGCATGCAGGTATGAGTATATACTGCCAGCCTTTGCATTCCACCTCAGTTCTGGAGGAACTGAAGGCATGTCATCGACTGAAGATCACAATCTCGGAGCAGAGGCGCCCCCAGCAACCACTCCTGCGGGTGAGCAGACTTCCAAGAGCAGACTTTCCTACCTGTCCCACCAGCACATTGCGGACTGTTCATTCTTGGGACGATGAGATATGCACTAATGATCAATGACCATGCGTTGATGTATGAAGGCACTGAGAGTCAGACAGGTCATTTCTAGCATTTCTTCATCAGCTTGAACAAGTATCCTCCTCTTAATTTTTCTGTGGTGGCACAACGCGTAGGTGATGAGGAACCAGCGTGTTGCTTGCAGCAAATGAGTGTCACCCTTGCAATGATTCTTGCACATGCACCCCTCCTCTCCCTGTCTCTGGAGAGATTTGTTCCAAATACTGTTTGCATGCAGCAAGCAGCTTTGCACTGGACGATTCTTGTCAGAGCAAGCTGAATGCTGTGCTGAAAGCTTACGAGGGGACACACAATTTTCACAATTTCACGCCCAGGATGGCAGCCACAGATCCCACAGCCAAGCGCTACATCCTCAACTTCTCCTGCCCAGGCACTGTCACCATCCAGGTATTGCAAGCACCAGAATTCCTCGACATGGAGTAATTGATTTCGACAGAAGCGGCACATCACAGGAGGAGACACTCAAATCAATGGAACGCCTATCATCGTTTGTCAGTCCAGCACTGCGCGGATCTGTGCCCAGACTGCCTCTGACCAGGCTGCTTCAGCTTCTGAATCCAGGACCTCCACATCACCACACCCTGCAGGGAGAAACGTGGGCGAGGCTGGTGGTCACTGGGCAGAGCTTCATGTTACACCAGATCCGCAATATGGTGGGGCTGGCTTTGGCTGTCATGAGGGGGTGCGCCCCCCCGGATGCCATATCCCTGGCCCTGGACCCCCGTCGGGACGTGATCACCCCCATGGCTCCGGAGGTGGGCTTGTTCCTAGATGAGGGCATCTTCGAGTCCTACAATGCCAGGTGGGGGGACAGCAGGGATGATCGGGTCAGCCTGGAGCCCTTCGCTGCTGAGGTCGACAGATTCAAGGTGGGACATGCCATCTGTGTGTTGTTTGCTGAGATCAGCACCATGTTCTTTTGCTCCTGCACCTGGACTCCCTGCATTATTGATGTTGCACTGGAGCAAGCTACAAGCTACTGCAGTGATTTCCAGTAGGCCGCCTTTGAACTGCCTCTTAAATTCTGTGAGAGCTCAGCGCGAACTTTTCACTATGCTGCTTTTTGTCACAGGCGGAGGAATTATACCCACAAATTGCTGCAAGGGACAAGGAAGAGCAGTGCACAGCAGAATTTCTGAAACAATTGATGCAACATGCTCCTAATTTTGCTTCCTGGACCAGCCTGCCCCTCCGCGATCTGCCCAGCAACAATAAGAGGAAGGCCGAGGGCCAGGTGGGCTCCTTGAAGCCTGCAATTGTGCCGTGATGACCCTCTCCAACTGCCATTGAAAGCAAGACCATCATCAGAGCCAAGCATTAGAAAGTAAATTTCGCAAGCCCGAGAACCTTTCATTCAAGAATAAAATCCCAGGCTGTCAGGCATTGGCAGAGTGCATAAATTTTACTCTTGGAAAATGCTACCCTCTCATCAATTTCGGCAGCCAATCCTGAACGGGATGGCTTTTTCAGGGAAGAAGCAAAAAAGCTCCACGGACATCTCTTCAGGCAGAAAGGCCTGACAGGTGGACGAGAATCGGTGAACAACAGGGAATTGCGAAACAAAGACAGCAATGTGAGGAAGGCGCTCCTGCTGCGCCAATGCCAAACACTTTGCAAAAATGATGAGTGTATGCTATGCCTGTAGAAGCTGCAAGACTGTTGTATCAATTGAACAGCTCTAGCGGCGCGCTCTTGTGGGAGAACACTTTGACAGTTCTATATAAAGTTGTGCAAGGGTTCCTGTTTGTATCACAGTATGCTCCTGAGTCTAGGAGACCTGCAGATCAAGCGTCCTCCCTCCTCTTTAGCCTGGCAGTATCCAGTGCATTGTAGCTCTGGCTGCTTATACAGCCCAGACAGAGAATTGTATTCCAAGAAGAGTGTCTTGTGGGGCACTTGATTTAACGAAACTTTCGTTTGCTTCACGATGTTCTGAACAGTCATGAAAGCCGTAGTGATGAAGGCTTGTGCACCTCATCTTCCGCCTCAAGCCCAAGCCTCATTCCATTCTGCTTATGAGAGAGGTTATGCCCTTGAGTAGGCTGTCTTGGATACAGACCAAAATACGATCAGCTGCATTTCCAAGTGAGTATGAACAGAGCGCAGTGGGGCTGCTCCGCACTTACTGGTGTCCATAACAGCTGAAGACAGGTAATTTTGGTGCTGGAGCGTGATTCTTAGAGGGCTTGGCGGCAATGGCAGGCAGAAATGCTTTTGGATTTATACTGATTGTGGACATCAGTACTGAGTAGGGGGGCCGATGAATTAGAGGTTTGCCAACAGCATCACCAGCCCGTTGACCTCCGGTATTGTGCTCAGCCTCAAATTTTCAACACTTTGCACAACCCCTGATCCGCCCATGACCATCCCAGACCTGGAAGAGAGGAAGGGAATTCCTTGAGAATAGCTCCAACCTTCGTTCAAGTGCCCTCTTTGCAGTTTCTCTGCAGCCAAGGGCTGCCCTGTCCGCCCTGAGACAGGCTGTACCATTCAACAACTGGCAAAGAGCTCTGGACATGCTTTGATTTAGGGAGTCAAATTTATCTGGAGGAAGTACAGCTGGCTTCCGAAGAAATTGCGCCCCCCCCACGCGAATTGATGGAATTCACAAAGATGATAGACTCTCTCTTGTGAAGACAGTATGAAGACTCATATACCAGAAATCCTGTTCAAAACTCATTCACACTACAACATACTGAAATCCTACAGCATTCAAGCCAAGCACACCGAAAACAGCTTTGCACCTCTGTGGCATGCACTGCCACAACTGCAGGTGGGCAGATTGCCATTTGTAGCTTGCTAAAGGCTCGTTAAATCAAGCAATGACAACAAACTGTGGATTTCATCGTACAACCATCAATTGGCTAGTTCGGAGAATTTGGCCACCAAATACTCCTCCAATCGCTTGCAGCAAACAAGACACCAGCCCAGCCACAGGGGGATTCACTTCCGACATGAACCCTAAATCATCATTGACCGTCATTTGCCTCCACTCAGCAAAGCCTGCAGGATTCAATCTTCAGGATCTCATCTCATAGCAACATTGTCTTTGCCAACCCCTTCATTCGGAAAATCTGTGACAGGACTGCCGTCAAACTAAGTGTCGTGTTCCTTGAGCATGACGGTGCTGCCAAATCTGGGCGGGTGTGGAGAAGCATGGGACGTACCTCCATGTTGTTGCGTTCAGGCAGGCGAAGCATCCTGCAGGTCTTGCTGGTCCTCAGGCACGACGTGAAGCTCCTCTGGGATGGGGCTGGCTGTCAAGGCCCTTCCCACCATGTCACCTGCAAAATGGCAAATCACACCTGCCAGCGTTTCTGCAGATGGCGAATCAGTGATATCAACCTAGAGCTGCAACAATGGGTTTCAACCGATGCGCGCACCACTCTGAGGTTGTGTGATTGAATTGACTTCTGGACAAGACCACGACCAGCGCATGCACCAGGACTGTATCACATGATTGCCAATCGGTGCCCCTTTACTGAGCAAGTAGGACATCTCTTCCCAGGCATATCAAATCCAGGTCATGTCACCATCAAAGTCCACCTGTCCTTGCGCTTGACCCGCCGCTGGAAGGCCTTTGGCTGGCGCCATCCGACTGGGCGCCAATGATGGACCAGCTGGAATTGCTCGTGTCCTGCCCAACTGCCCCGGTGGAATCCTGCACCACCATGCTAGCACGAACATGAGAACTGAATCAATGACGCTGCAAGGCAACTCCCAGTGCAGCCTTGGGAGTGGAAAGTGCATAAATGCAGAGCTCAGAGCTGGCTTTCTGACAGCATAGTGTCAAGATTGTCATGACCACTCAGATAAAACTGTGTAGCCGAAATGCTTGGCAGATGAGGCATTATGAAGGTCCACAGAACTTTAAGGATCGCAGTTGTGCTCGCTCGATACAACATACAGCCCTTAATCCTAGAATGTTGTGCTGCAAGTGTGGGAATGTGGCTAGAACAAACCTGGCTGAGCGCTCCAGGGCTGGTGATACTTCCGCTGGGGGATGTTTGAGCGGATCGAGGTGATGCCTTGCCTGCATCTGGCTCCTCTTCAACCCCTTCAACACCGCCCTGCACATGCACCTTGGCCCCCACATTGGGCTCATTTTGTTCCCCAGCGACGGTTTCGCCCGCCATGGCCAGACTCTGCTCCTGCTTATCTGTTGCCAGACACCCCCTGAGTGGTTCCACTCCCTTCCCTGGAGAATGTGGCCCCATGTTGGCTGAAACTTCCAGATCTTGAATGGCGCTGAGCTCTAGATCTTGGGAAGGCTGCACATCCTCTGCCTTGACGCTTGGGACAGCAGCTGGGGAGGCCCCCTCGGTATGCTTGCCGGCCCCCACTGCCAAAGCACCCTCCTTCTCTGATCCTCTCAAGTCTACTGCAAGCTCCCCCAGTGCAGCCACTTGGGGCTGGTAGGGCAGGGATCTCCTCTGCAGGGGACTGCTGGGTCGGTGTAGCGATCCCCTGTGCCTGGGTAGGCTCCTTGGACTTCGAGGGTGCAGAGAACTTTTGAGCTGGGGGCTGGGTATACGTTGGGATCCCCTCCCTCTGAGTGGGGTCCTCCTGGGACTCGGCCTCCGAGATGATGCCCAAGGGTTGATTTGGACACTTTGAGCCCTCTACAGGCTTTCCTGAACCAACTTGCAGCTCGTCTGGGGTTTGGCTGGCGGCGAGAGAATGCTCTGGCACCTCCTGCATCAAGCTCTGGGCATGCAGGGTCTCCTCCTTCACTGGATCGGACAAGAACTTCGCTGTTGCTCGTGATGCGCCAGGCAAGTCTAATACCTCCGGTGGAGGCAATGCGATGCAGAGCAAGGGCTCCCCTCCCTCCTCCTGCAGAGCAGACTGCGCAGGGTCCTGCCTCCGGTGGGTGGCTGGTTCTGTGGTCAGAGAGGGTCTGCCCGCCACCAAGCTGCCGGCTTTGCCTTCTGTTGGCTTTGACTCGAGGGTGCTAGGCTTCAGAGGGTTGTTGGTGACGCTTGCATACGAGATGTCTGTGATGTTGCTCACACAGCTGCCCACCTCTGGCGGCATGCTGTCTCCTGCCACGCTGCCCTCTCCGGTCTGAGATCCCACAATTGCACTTCTATCCGAGTTCTGGGACCCCTCTGGCTCTGCTGGCGCTGGCCCTGTTTCCTCGTTGACTTTATGTGGGATGGGTTGGGGGAGCAGGGAGAGGACAAGGCTGACTGGTAGGTCTGCACCCTCTGCAACAGTGAGCAGCAGGTGCAAGACGGGCCTCTGGACCAAGGGCTTGGAGAAGAAGGCACCTGCCGCCTCCGCAGCTGCAGATATTAAGCACACCTCAGACTACGTGGCACCAGCCAGGCCTCGGGGACACATCTTCGGTGACACTTGTACGAATGTCAGAGACCTTGACACATGTCAAGCATCTACGTTCCATCCTGCAATTTTGCACCAGGAATTCCAAAAAGACAGGAGGAATTTTGGGATTGCATCCTTGGAGGCTAAGGTTGTCTGTTTCAAGCGACAGCACAGCTGCATGCGCTTCTGCCTCCTCAAACACCTCAGTGACCTCCTGCACAATACTGGGCATCACCTGCAAGGGTCTTATTAGCTTCGTTACAATGGTCTTGGCCCCAGACCTTGGAGGCAGACCATCTTGTGTCTCGAGAAGACGATTTCTGCAATCTCAGAGCTACGAAGTTTTCCCCCACAGTCGACAACAGATACTGACCTGAGGTTCTGTGTCCAAGGCAGGAACATGAAATTCTGGGGTAGCATTAGCCAAGGTGATGCTGATTGGCAGGGGCGACTCCTCGTTGACTGACAGCAAGAGCCCCAGGTGGTGGACCTGTGCTGCTGTTGTGCCCACAGGCTTCTCGATGATCTCCTCAACTGCAGGATTCCATCTTTGATGAGCTATACCTAAGTCTACCATCAGAGGAGCCTTGGCTTGACATTCCCTTCTTTAACCCAATTGCAAAATACCTTGCAATTTGCAGGCATGGTCCTTGAAGGGATCAAAAAGTGCTTTCAGCTTCTGCCAATACAGCGTTGTCATTATGAAGACTGTGGCAAGTTCCCAGACCTGAGATATACTTTTTTTCCTTGCAGTTTCAGGTCTGCTGCAAGGCTTTGCCCTTCACCGCATTCGCCCGCAATCTCCGCCGTTGCAGCTCCCCTTAAGCTTTCCTCCATTGCCATCAATCTCTGCAAACACAAGACTGCAAGTCCCATGATGAGCCAGGTATCAAGGGCTCGAAATTCATCTCCTTGCTTCAGGTCCACATATTCTCACTCGCTTGGTGGCCTTTTGCCTGGCAGCTGGCTCATTAAGTCTCTCAGTGTTTGCAAGTCGACAGCGTTCTTGCAAAGTATGGAAGGCGGGAAAGAGGAAGTGGAGTGTGGGTAAATGGGAAAGGGGTCTTGTCCTATGCGCCCTTGCGAACAGTTGCTTGGCTGACCCTGCATTGACCTCTAACAGGTTGACGCATAGATGTCATTCCCCAGTATTGCAGGAGAGTATTTGCCACCAGCTGGATTCATTGGCAAATGACAAGTGCCAACCTTGTCATGGCTGACTTGCGTGCCGTCAATTCCTCCAGCATCCTTGACAGCATGTCCTGCCACAGCTGCATCGCTAGTGATTACTGGCTGAGGAGGCACGCTTTTGGTCTCTCCTGCCGGGCTGTCCTTCTGAAGCATTCGATTGGCATCAAACAGCCTGCATAGAGAGACAAGAGAATGTGCAGTTGCATGATAGAGCTTCTATCGTTCCACATCAGGAGAAACGCAGCTGCATGGGAATACTAACAGTATGTCTGGACCTGCAACATGCAAGATTGGCAACAACAAGTATCTGAGCATAACAAAATGGATGGATGGATTTATGTGCATCGTTCACATTAGAAAGAATGTGTCCCATGCGTACATGGCATACAGCCAACGAACTCGTATTTGTCTTGAGATCCAGCTGCAACAAGAACAGCTCCTCGAGCCACCTAGAGCACTGTTGAAATTCTGACAGGTTTGTACGACAAAAGACGTTCAGGGTGTTCAGCAGATGGACAATCCTACCCAGACGACTTGAGGTTAGCGGCCTGCTTCTCAGCTTGAGCAGATGCCTGGATATTGGGCAGGGTCAAGCTACCTTCCCATTGATTGCCACCTGCATCACCTCTCCTCATGAGCACAGACTGCTTTGCTGCAGAGCAGCCCAAGGGTGCCCCCTCTCCCTCATCTCGCAGAAACCCAGGGAGCACATATGAGTACTAACATGTATCTTTTTGGAGGACTTGGGAGCCGGAACCATGCGTAGAATATAAATTAGCCTTTTATGGACGGTAATTATTCAGCTTCATAGATTAGTCATTCAGGTGGGAGCAGGCACATGAGAGGCAATGCCTGACCCTCTTGACTGGATATCCCCTGGGACTCCTCCTGGGCCATGCTTGGAGGCTCTGCATGTCCCCAACCGCTGTTGTCCATTTTTGCGACTTCCACGTCCCAACCCCCGAGGATATCCTGCTGCAGCGAAGGCTGCACGCTGCGCTTCTTGATGTCCGTAGGGGTGACTCCCCTGGCCGCAAGCTCCTCATTCTTGGCTGCCATCTTCTCAGCCCGCTCCTGCTAGTGCCTTTCTGAGGACAATGTCATCATGATAATGCCACCCCTTGGACACACTCATTGCGCAACTGTACCTCGAATTGGACAATGAGCAACAGCCACCGTGCAAGTGTAAGTCAAGCTTCATGAGTAAGTTTCATGGCCTCGGCGCCATCAGCAAACTTTACCAAATGGTCATGAGCTGCTGGTAAGACATGTACATGCTGTAGCTCTCCAGGGCTGCCCAGCATTTCCTGGCCCTGTCCTTTCATATTGTTCATGAGAGCAGAAGCATGATCACCTTGTCAGCCATCTTCCTCAGCTCAGCCCGCGAGGCCAGGAGGCCAACCTTGGCCAGGGCTTGTTTCAGCTTCTCGGCGCGGTCCTCCTTGCTCAGCATGGTGGGCGCCACAAAGGAGGCAGGGCCTCTGTCAGTAGAAGGGCCCAGAGATGCTTGTTCAGAATTTTGCCACCCGCACAACAAATCCAAGGTATAACAGGCAAGGTATGCACAAGTGCTGTTTTGCACTAACGTCACAACACTGGGGATACTTGAGAAGTAAAAATCATGACAGTGTCTCGAGAGTCTTTGCGTAAGGAATGAAGGTGCCGTTCTTTGCTCAGGCATGCGCCACCTGGAGCATGCCTTGGATGGCAGACATACCCTTGGGGATCTGGCGAGTCTCGGGTTGGGGTTGCGCTGCGTGCCATGGGTGCAGATCCAGAGGGAGGAATTAGGGCTGCACTGGACTCTGGCAGAGGTGCGCCTTCAGGAGACCAGAAGGGTTCAAGACTGGTTGGTGAGTCTTGGCTGATGTGTGTTGTCCTGGAGTTTGAGTGCGAGTCGCCTCAAGCCTAATTTTTGTAAGATCCCTTTCCACAGTGGCTCTCTCCCCTCCGGAGAGCAAGACTGATTGAGTAGATTGAGCAGCAAAATGAAAAGCAATGCAATGCAATGAAGCAAGGTAGAAGGCCAGCAGCAACACGATGACCTCCTACTTAGGAATGTCCTCGACAATCAGAATGGTTACAATATCCTCTGGCATTCTTTTGAAGAGTCCTCACCCCATCCATTAGTGCCAGCTGGCTGGCCAGTAGACCCCCAGGATGAAGCCTCCTCCTGCACGGCTGGCGCACTGCCAAGGGTGGCCTGGCCCAGCGGCCTCCGAGGGGGCCTGGTATCAACCCGTCCCATCCCCTCCGTCCTGTCCCTTCTTAGAGGCTTCTCATGGTCCCAACACTGCACTGCCTCTGCGAGGGCTGTATTGCTGCATGGCAAATGGGGAGGCAATTCCACGCTCCTTAGGTTCCCTGAAAATATTGGAGGTCTCTCACTGCCCCACCCTGCCTGTCCTATGACTTCCCTGCCCTCTCCACAGCCCTTCCCTCCCCAGCTTGCTGGCGCAGGATTGGCAGCCCAGCCCGAGATTGCTCCCCTAGCCGCTTCTCTTGGCTCTGGCCTGCCATGCTGGAAGCTGTTACGAAGGCGCTCCTCCATCCTGTTGGCATGCCCTCCAGGCCCCACAGGGTTTGCAGCGGAAGTTTGAGGTGTCCTCCCCGGGAAGGACTCCTTGATAGGAAAGGGCGCGACGAGAGGGGAGGGCATCCCAGCGGCCCTCTCAGGGTCTGCCTCAGAGTAGGGGGGCCGAGCTTCTGCAGCAGTGGATCCCATGGATGGCAGGTCTGGAGCGCCAGCCTGTGGACACAAATTTGGTGTCATTAACCGACACTGGAAAAAAAACGCCCAAAGTCCTCATGAGCACTCATGAGAGGGAGTATCCAGAAGAGCAGGCGCTTGCCACACTCGCGAGATCAGGAGTGAAGTCTGCAAGAAGCGTCCTCCAACGAATTCGCAGTTTGACAGGGGTGCACCGCTCTAGCAGAGTCCATCAGTTGCTGACGGGTGGGCTGCTTGCCCAGGCATGCCATGGACTTCTTCACGCGCGCCATGAGCAGGCTGCAGTCACCGAATGGCCCGCCTCCACCCTCCAAGCTTGCAGTTATGCTCCTGGCGCCTGTGCTTGCATGATGCTCCTTCTGGAAGTAGGACAGCTTGTCGATGTTTGATAGCACAGCAAATGCCACAAAAGATCGACAGATCGCTAATTCAATTCCCCACCTCATTCCCTCTCCATTTTTTGATATGAGGAAAAATTAATCCTCCTGATTGCAGAGCAGGAGGCCGCCTTTCTCGAGATGGCCTGAAATTGCTGCTATCGCAAGGTCTTGATGTGAAAAGGTTGTCTGCTGGACTGAAGTGTCATGCTTTGCTCTTGCAGAATGGCATCTGCTTGGGTTGGGCATTTGTCCTGCAGTTCCTCAAAAGGAGAGTTGAACTAAATTGAGGGCACCTCTCCCCATTTGCCACTGCCGCCGCCAGCAGTGCCCCAGCCACTGCCGTGGCAGGGACTGGGTGGCTGGACAGAGGCAGGTGGCCTCAGTGTCCAGCGCGGAGAAGCAGCAGGATCGCTCCAGCCGCTTCTACAATTGCCAAACCCTGTTGGCCTCCTGGATGGGGCTCCCTCCTCATGCTGCTTGTGGATGCCGTGCCCCACAATACAGTCTCTGCAAAACACAGCAACAAGATGCGATATGCTTTTGATGGGAGGGTCTATTTCTTCAATGTATTTCAGCTTGCCTTTGCAGAGCTGCTCTTGAAAATTAGCATGGGGAAGGTAGTTCTCACCTGTCGGCATGGGCCGGAGGGGTCTCACTGCGGCCACCAGCGGGGGCTCTGAACTCCATATCAGGCTGGCGCTCTCCTCCTGGCCTGCTCTTACCATCCTCCTGCATGCCAGCCTCATCAGCTGGAAAGCCCTGCACTGCTGGTAGAAGAGCATACGGCATCAGGCAATTAGCTGGTCGCTAGCAGGGGCAAGCAGCCATTTGAAGGGTAGTAATTGCTCTTAAAAAAGAAGCGGCCACAAGTAGCCTCCTAGATGATAAGCAACGACAACTCAACAATCTCAACTGCCCTCCGCAACTGCCTTCAAAGTTGATTCAGCCTCTTCAGTCCATAATACAGCACAACAGGTTTGCTAGGCTACCGGGCGGGACGTTGGCTGTGGCAAAATTCCATGCGGAGGAGCCTGAGTCCAGGAGTTCCTGTGGGAAGGAGGTAGCGGCGAGAAGTCAAGGCCAGCATTGGTTGGTGCAAAACCTCCCCAGCCTCCTTGGAAGTCTTGCTGAGCTCGAGTGGCCTGAGGCCATGCAGATGAGATAGAGATGGCTGCAGCGTGAGAGGAATAGAATTGGGGCCAGACAGGCTTTGCCTGAAGTGGTGTAGGGACGGTAAAGAAGCATGTAAGTCTGGGGTACCCTAAGTCTGGCATGTCTCTCAATGTCGATGTATGTATGTTGGTGAGGGCTGGAAGGATCACCTTGGCCTGGGCGATATGCCTGCCTTTCATTGCCACAGGGTGGCTTGTACGGCGGGTGCATTTGAACACCCCGATGAGGTTGCTCAGGTCTGCAGCAAGAATACCCAATTCTGCAATTGCAATGGCTATGGAAGATGACTGCCTTTAAATCCCCCCAGGAAGCTGCTCAAGTCTGCATTAATCTTAATATTATGAATGCCAAATCTAGCAAAGCTGCAAAACGCAACAAGGGAAGCTTCTTCCACAACCAAAAAAGGTAATTTAGCTCGCCTTTGGGGAGCTTCTTCTGGGTCATCCCAAGGCATAATTTGTCCTGTACAAACAAGATTTCCATGGGCGGCCTCTCCGAGAAGTGTAGCCGTCTTAGGAGATGTCCCAAGATTCACAGTGATACTTCCAACAAATCCTCCGAGTTCGGCGGAGTGTCATTCTGGGGCCGTGGAAAGAGGAAATCGGCCTCGGTGAGAGGCTTACTCCGTAGGCAGAATCTAGGTCTACTCTGGCGGAGGCAGACAAGACGTCCTCACCGAAGCTTAACCTTCTCTATCTTCGCTAATCTGCGCAAGTTGTTTCTAGCTCTTCTCACACTCCTCCTTCGGAATCAAGGCCATCACGAGACAGGTTATGATGACTCAGTTTCAAACGTCAAACAGACTTCAATTATAGATTCGCTGGCTAATCACAAAACCTTCGCTTGGAAAGAATCATGAGATTTATGAGACAAAGGGTGTGTGACATGGCATTTGCATTGTCATGAAACTCAAAATCTATACATCAGGAGAAATTGCAGCAGAGCAGCCACAACAACTAAGGTCGCCGAGATGATGAGCACCCAGAAACGCAGGTTGCTAGTGGGCGTTATCAGCAGAGTGCGCATGGTGGCATCCCCAGATACGGACAGCAGGCCCTTCTCTTCGGAAGAAAAGGCCACTGAGGTGCAGAAAACCATGTGCCCATTGCGTTTGCTGTTGACTAGGGCATAGTTGGCAGCTTTGAATATGGCTGTATCTCCTGCACAGTCTCAAGCTCAAGAGGATCCTCCTAGGTAAGAGGATAGGAATCACTCACAAGAGGGGCTACCTTGTGTGCCCTTTGAGGACGATGAATCGCATTCTCTTCTCAAACGTACGTTTTTCATTCAATGCATCCTGCAAATTGCGTGGGACAGGCTTTGAGGTCATCTCATGTAACCCGCTGATCAGGAGGCTACAAATTTTGGGAACGGGCCGGGGACGAGGGTCACCATCAGAGGTGCCGGTTCCCAGGTAGGCCCCGCTGCGGCTCACAGCCATGGCGGTGATGGAGGTGTTATACACTTTTTGGTATACTTCTGCATGCACGTCACCCACCCTGTCCTGGTCCCATCGCACTAAGTAGCCCTTGCCGTGCGCATTCACTGCCGTGTGGAATGATGTGGAAGGGGGGGGTAGAAAGACCAGCCGGCTGAATCTCCCCCCCTGCAGCTCAGTAGGTAATTCCAGGACTGCCACCTCTAGGCGCTGATAGAAATCCCACAGTGCACAGCTGCCGTCCTCGTACACCACTGCCAGGACCTGCAAATGTGATATTGATTGACAGTTCCCCTCTGAAAGGTGGGTTTCCAAGGCTTCTGAGCGCCTGACCATTACTCACCCTCAATTGCCCTTGAATCAAAGCAACAATATCACAGAAGCACTTCAGCACCTGAACGTCCTGAGAACATCTCAGCAGCGCGCAGAGTCGTACAAGCCGGCCTCGACAGTCCCCAGCTGCACACTGAGCAAAAAGGATTGTGTGCAAGGCAGAGCGCGGAACGAACCCGCTGGCCGTGTGACGTGCTGAAGGCCACGTCTCTGGCAGCTCTGCTGGAGGCCTTGCCACGGTCTCGACTGGCAAAGCATCGCACGGTCAGCGAAGATTCGAGACTAGTGGTTTCTTGCAACAATCTCCACGAAACTGGGTGGGCTTGCCCCAGGCAGGCTGCCTCACCTGAGCGATGCTTTGAGTTGGAGGCTTGGCCAATCCAGGACCTGAACACGCCCATCTCGGAGTCCTATGGCCAGGTGCCGCGAATTTTTGCTGAGGCACAGGCAATTGACTTCCCCCACTGCTCTCAGGCGCTGGCAATGCATCCCTGCAAGAGTGCATGTGCACTACTGTCTCGCTTTACGTCATAGCCCACTGTAAGTTCAAGCAATTAAAATGGCCAGTAGGTGGCAAGGCGACACAAGGCACACTCAGGTTCAGAATTTACCTGTGTACTCTTGGAATACTGGGGGGGAGGCTGTCAAGTCGATGTCCACACGAGTCAAGCCACCAAAACCCATAGCTAGCAAGGCAAAGTTGCCATCATCTGGCAATACCATGCGCATCGGGGCGTCGTCCTTGATGCAAAATTCTGTGACAACAATCCCAGTGTCTTTGGGAGAGAATTCGACGCACCATAACCTGCACTTGCAGTTGCAGCCATCAGCGTGCTCATGAAGGGCCAGAGAAAATATCACACAAGCTTAGCTTTTGCAGCCTGCAAGGTCATACAGCAAAACACTCGCATCGGGGTATGGTTGGTTTTAAACCCGAGCAAATTTGCCTGTTGGGCAAGCCGGTGGACTGCCGACCTCCACCACCGGCGACCAAACAAAACCTTCCGATCCAATGAGAGCAGTACAGTGGGCTCCCAAGTCTTCTTGCCCTCTCATGCATGGGCATGGCGCTAGCCCATGTCCGCCACTAAGCGGCTCTCAGAGTCTACTCAGGCCTTTCGCCCTTATTAAAATTTCGTAGCTAATGCAAAAATCCATTCAATTGCCCATCAGTGCCAGGAGATTTTCCATGCAGATGGAGGCACTGCTGGGCTAACTTGGTAAGTACTCGCTTACTAACTTTCGGAAGCGGTTATTGTTGCAATGTTGGGTTGTAAAGATTACAAGTGTAATAATCTCCTTTTCTCCCACCACAATAAAGATAATTATTTCCAGCTGACGAGTGCATTCTCATGCTGTCAAATAGGCAGCTAAAGCTGGCCGCAAGGCAGGAACAGCTGCCCGTTTATATTTGTTGATGTTCCAAAGCAGAAGGTCGCTATCTTTGTTTCATATTTGCTTGGTGCCTTTTGCACGAGCGGTGATGCCAGGGGCGTGAGAGCGAGCAAAATTCAAGCGCCGCATCTTTGTTTCATATTTGCTTGGTGCCTTTTGCACGAGCGATGATGCCAGGGCCGTGAGGGCGAGCAAAATTCAAGCGCAATATGATTTTCACATCTTATCTCAGTTGCGTGAATTTGCTCAGCTATGGTGCATGTCTCATGACAAGCCTTGACCTGATATTTCAACGCTGTTGCTCTTCTCAGAATCTGGACATGTGGGACTGCACACACACATAATATGGCAATACTTAGTACAAAGCACTCAGCAGGGGCAAATGCTTCATGTCGGCATTAGCCATGCCAACACTCCCACCAGGATCCGATGTGATCGCTGATTTTCATATATGCAAAGTTTGGCCCACTCAGGGTGCAGATGATTCCAGCATTCTCACTGATTCTGGAGATCTAGGAACGATAGAAAAACAATTCTGAAGAATCCTTTTTCAGCTGCTGCACACCAGAGCCGTACGAGCCCTACAACACCTAGACTTGTATGCAATAGGAACATCAAGTCTTGAGAGGCTCTTCAGCGTTGCGCAGGCACATGATTCTCAATTCTTTGACTGCAAATGCATTGAAGGTCAGACACTTGTGACTGGTCAGCTTGTTTTCATTAACAAATTCTCCTCTTCCATGGGATGACAGAGCATTCTCCCCACCAGCACTTCAAGCCGATTCAGTACTTTTCGGAAAAGCTCTTGCAGAAACTGACTCTTGTTATGTATGCAATTACAGCTTACCTGAGACACCTGAATTTGAAGCGTAGTCATGGGATAAGGTTGATATTGTGTACCGCAACATTGCAAGAAGGTATTGCCAGCCGTGAATCCCAACCCCCATATGTGAAGATAAGTTCGCAAGGAACTACAAAAAACTTTGCCAAAAGCTCGCAAAAGTCCCCAGCGCACTCTTGCAGGACACTGCTGACTACTTGAAGATCAGAGTCGTTATGGCAAAACAGCAACTAGTGATAGCAGCAGCCCCGCTGAACGCATGAAACTTTTGTAAGCAGTCACTGCAGCATCAAGTGTAGCTAAGGCACGCCAAGCTCACAATCTCGCAATGGGCATCATGTGAAGTATATCTCCTCTCAAGTTCGACTTGATCAATCCATTAACTTTCTGGTGATGTAACTTCTGATTATGATCACAAGGATCATCAAGAAAGTCTATTCCAGTTATTCAAAAGACCCCGAATGACTCCTTGTAGTTCGAAGATTGTTCACTTTCTCCTATTCCTGCATCTGGCCTGTGCCTGAACTTCCACACCACATCGCCAAGCATCCCGTCAAGTACGAGATCTAAAGGTAACGAGAATTTGCTTTCCGCTAGTTGTGATCAGAGGAGTTACGGATGAGGCTCTGCAGGCTGCCTATAATTTCTCACAGCCCTCCGGGTACACGTGAAAGATAGGGCGGAGTCTGTTGAAGTTTATAACTTCAACGATGAGCCCAAGGTATGCTGCTGACAATGCACATGTGCATTGTCAGCCCATAAACTGTCAGATGATTATAGAATATTGAATTGGATACCGTACTCTATCAGGGGGCCTTCATTTAACTTGAATAATTAGCTACTGATCTTTGCAGAGCAAAGAGCTGCCTGGGAAGCAGACTACATGGTACACAGCATTGTGCCTTTTTCAGCACTGACAGATCCAGTGGACAAGAAGATCCGGGTATTCTTCGACGCGGAACCCTGGTTACACGGTGAAATAGAGGAATGTCACTTCTCCCAGGCAGGACATATGCCACTGAAGGAATTCGATGAGAGTGCCAATGGAGACTCTCGCAAGGCGAGATTCAGGTAGGACATCTTGAAGCAGAGCACAGCAGACCATCTGCATTTCAGAGCTGATTGGTGAATGCACCTACATCAGACGTACTTGGATGGGATGCCTTTTCACAGGTGCAAGGACACCTTTTATCCCTTTGCGACAACACTCGCACGTTTGATGGATATATCCTCACCAGCGACAATCCTGGACCGGAGTACACAACGTTGGTGCTCAGGAGCCATATGGTCTTCCACCATCGCCTCTTGCTCACTGTGAATCTACAGAGCTGCCTGTTCCATCATTCTGGTCTCAACAAGAGTTTGACAAATACCAGCAGGAACTTTTCGATAATGATACCCATGCTGATAAATCTGTCTTTACGGTATTTGGGCCAATTTCATGGCACAATCGCGCCCAGGTGTCAATCGAGGAGATCAAAAGCAAAGAAGAGGAAGTGTTTGGCATGTGCTCAGCTCTGCTATTCTCTAAACGCATTGGCTATGAGAATTGGGTGCATGATAGTCTGCGGGCAAACATCACGAGTCTTCATATCTACTCTCCCGGCTCAGACTCACATGCCTTCAATGAAACGAATGGCATCAGATGGTCCAAGGATGAGTGGGAGCCGCTTGTGCCACTTCCGCTGCCAGGTGTTCAGTATTACAGGCAAGCTCTAATGCTACATGCTCTCAATCTGAATTGTATCAGGGCCTTGAATTCATCTCGCAGCTTCTCAAAGCATTTTATCATGCCAATAAAGCCATATGCTGCAGGTGTACACCGCCACAGAATCGTTCCTACTTTTCGCAGTCAATCGTCCTGAATGAATGCATGTACCGAAAACGCCATACAATGCGGTACATTGTATTTGCTGATGCGGTGCGTCCTTTCATGGGAAACTTAGACGGCAAACAATCACCTCAGCGATCTTCGTCAGAACACCCTTTGTTAGACTGTATTCATTTGACACTGGACAATGAGTGGTCATTTACAATAGCTAAAGCCCAATTTGAGGTCGACTTGAATGATTTTTTTAAATTCTCCTTTAAGTTTTGAATAGAATGCAACGCCAAGCAGGTCAAATGAATAATCGGCAAAGAGGAGCAATGTGCAATGATTCGGAACCCATCTTTAGCAGCAAAAACTTTCCCCCACAAAGCAAATAACATCCCCTGCTTCTCTTTTCTACAGACACTCCCAGTAAAGATCAGACGTGCTTAAAATGTGAGTGCTGGAATAGCATCAGTGGCTTTGGTAGGGTCATTTCTCTTGCTATGCTATGCAACGTCTCTCTAAATCTCCCCACCAACACATCATATTAACCCTTCACTTGTGCAGGATGAAATCATTCACCTTCAACAGCGAGGCATCGCACTAGAGGCATCTGTTCATAGACTGCTGGAAGAAGACTTTGCCAGCCTGTTGCTAGACACCGTGCTATACCCTCGCATGTGCCAAGCTGGCAGTAATAACGGGGATGACCCAGATGACTTATCTCCGACTGCCTCTGCTACTGAAACCAGCCATCTATTTGATGCATCCTATCCCCGCTTTGAATTTCCAAAACCCATCGTCAATTCTCGCAGAGGAATCCAACTCATGGTGAGACCGACCCCACAATCACTTTTTGTATTTCGGCTGCGCTGTGCTACTTGAGCCCTTCAGCATTGAATTGCTGAATTTGTCAAATGCTGTGAGTGAGTTGCGAACTGGCAAAACATGGCCATCTTGTCACACAGCAAAGCTCAAGAGTATCTTGTGATTACAAATAACTGGGCGCATGAGCCCTGAGTGCCCTGACAGCACGATAATATTCTATGTTTCACTCCTGTCAATGAGTATTTTTCTGGCAGCCAACAAGGACTACGTTTACTTTTGTGATTGTCCGTTTCTATGATCAATGTTACAGCATAATCATGAAGAATGAGCCCAATGTTTTCTTCCATGCTGCTCAAACCGCATGCGATGACATTTGAAAGGCTTGAATGATCGTCAATTTTCAGCAATGTGTATTGAATGTCCTCTGGATGAAACCCTATCCCAGTGCAAGGCTGGGAGTGTCTTTCAGTCTAGGCCTAAACAATTGTCAGTCCGATGGTCCAAGTTTGCGAAGGAAATGTTTGCAGCGCTGTGCTTGAGCACAGGTGTTTGCATTCGATTGCGGCAGCTCTGCCCGCTTCTTGTGTCATTTGAATATTGACAGATCTGTTATCAGCTGATTGCAGTATGCAAATTGGTAAATCATTAGGTCTAGTAGATTGTAGGGAGCAGTGTTGCGAACCAAAAATGGGCAGGCTTCTGAATTGGCCCTTCACCTATAGCGAGGGAGGAGCAGATCTGCTGGTCTCACCATCTCTTCCTCCTAGCTTCCCCTCGGTAATCATACGTCATGCTGACAACGCTCCGCTTGGTTTTTACTGACTTCCAGGTCCGGCTGAGGCTCCTGACATTTTTAGAAAAAGAAGGCAGTCCTCCAGGCCGTCTTCGCAGGAGACTTTGCTTCATTTTGGAGTGAGGCCGAAGGTATGTACATGCTGCGGTCACAGTTGATACTTGGATGTCCGAGGAGGGTCTTTCGATCTTCCCGACAGATGAAGAGGCCACACGGAATGCGAAAAAAGGATATAATTTCCAAGGCGATAGGCATAAACCTCTGTTTGATCACAACAAGGTGTCAATTGCGACACAGTCATTAGCAACAAATAGCTCCAGTTGAGCCCTGAGCAAGAGTCGCAACCATTTGCAGATATCCCACGATCGTTTGCCTCATCTTTCAAGAAGCGATGATGGCTCGGCATGAGGATTCACCTCAGGGAACCTCAGAGTTTTGTAGTCATCGAAGGGAGGGGGAAGGAAGTTAGGTGCTAGGCTGTTTCCTTTTCCCCCGAATTTTCGACATTGTATATTCAAATTTGGTTCAGACAAAAAACGACCACATTCAGGCGATGCAAAGAGGATGACTTGGCAAATAATTATTTGCTTCCTGCTTCTGGGCTGTTGCATCGCCCAGACACCCGACAAGCCCGATGTCTCGCTGCTCGACCTCTATACCAACATCACCGCAACAGCATCGAAGGCAGCTGAATTGATACCCTGCAAGCCGGGAGACACAATTTGCGAGGCTCTCAAGAATCTTGAGAAAGCATTCGCACCACCTGCGGCTGCACCACCACCTCCCTCCAATCCTGCGCTCAGATGCTGTGAGCTTTTCTCATCTGCAATTAGGGAGCCAATCTAGGGCATAGCCGTATATTGAACATGATATCTGGCTGACTGCAGGGGTAGGTGGTGTCCCAAACAATCAAACGCAGAAAGCGTTGAGTTTACAGCATATGGATATTTTACTGTCCCTGCTGTGTGAAACACATGACAGTGAGCAATGTAGACTGCAACCAAAGCAATTCTGCTTTCATGTAGCATCTACGCAAGGAGATGGATCTCTACTGCCAGGATACTGCCTCTCATCACAGCCAGGAGTTCAGAACAGGCAGGACATCGTGTCTCTATTTCCTTCTCAAGACAACCCTGGCCAATTCCCTGGCATCGCTGCAGAAGCCGCTGCTAAGATGTCCAACATGACCTCAGGTACGGAACCTCATCAAGTGTTGTAATCTATCTTTCATCAGTGGACTTGCATGTACAGCTAATGGGCAGTTCTTCCGGAATACGGGCTGATGTGCAGTAAATCAAGAATGGAAGCTGCCAGCTGACACCCATATGTGCGCCTGCTGAGCACATGACTTTTCTGTACACAGGTGCATCTGGGCTGACAAGCTTTGCCGCTGTGGGCGCGGCTGCATCTCCTCTGGTAGTAGGAGGTTGGACAATTCTAACTAACGACACAGGTGACACCTTTGCACCTATTCCACAGCTGTACCCATGTCACCTACCAGCATGTCCAAAATAGCTATCGCTTTTCTTGCTTTCTTATTTTCAAGCTTGCTGTTTTAAACAGAATCGGTCTACATCGCAGAGTTGCTCATGTGTTTCTCCCAACAACATGACGTGAGTGAGTCAAGAATGGATGCCTTCACAGGTAACACAATGATTCATGCCACTCCTTTGAGCAATGGGCAAATCATGATCATGGAGCGCCCAGGAAATCGTGAAGCCCCGGTAAGAGCATCAGGGACTTGAGCAGAGGTTGACATTTGTGCTTCTGAGCGTCTCTTTCAGCCAACATAAATAGAATGGCACTGGCACAGGCATAGATCGTATCCTGCAAACCTGATAATTTGACTGTTTGTATCGCGAAATACAGGAAGCCTGACTACAGAGAAATTCCTCAAAAGGATGCCAAAATGCAACGCTTAGCTGTGCTGTGCTCTGCAGCCAAGCATAGCGGCAGTATACAACCTCAACACCAACAACTTTCGCTACTTCCCCATGACTGACAGCCCCTTCTGTGCCGGCCACATCAGACTCAAGGATGAGTCAGTCTTGATTGTTGGTGGCGACAATGTCAACCTAGAACCTGGCTTCTCCAACGGCCTTCAAAATGTTCGGAAGTTTGTCCCCGGCTATAGACCATACTACAATGTTACAGATGTAATGCAGCCTTACTTCCCCCCCCGGATTGACCCCAATAGCGGGGGAAGGTGGTACCCAAGGTACCCCCTCCTTTTCCCCATGGTAGAGAACTTGTCTGTCATCGCAGAGCACATCCGAGATGCTCAGGAATGAATTTCAAATCGAGGTTAAGACCACCACCTTCTCCAGCATATACACACTTAATGTGGATGTGAACATTGTGATGCTTCTTGCAGTGTTCTGACAATGGTCGATGGCAACGTGCTGATCGTGAGCGGTACAACAACCGAGAGTAAGGAATTCCTAAATCAGTGAGATAAAGTTTCTTGTTCCAAGGGTGCAAAAGTCATCAATAGCTGCTACAGCGAGGCGCAGCCCAATTCATATCATGTGGTTCTATCAAGCAAGTATTCTTCACAGGGCCTCATGTTGACGCTGCAGTCCTGGCTATCAGGCAGTACACATGCACATTTAAGACTTCACAGCTTCTCTCCACACCAACGTTCTTTGGCTGTTATTGGAAGCTGCATCTGACAGCCCTTCAATTCTGCTGACTTACTGGGTCTCGGTTGGAGACTCATCAAATGTAAAGTGGTCAGATTTGAGTTTTTTGCATGCAGCTGGCATCCTGAACCCTACATACCAAGTTCTTCGCTTCGACACCAACAGAGTCACGCCTAACCAGTAAGAGCCTTTTTGAGCAACAGCACATAGTCACACCTGTCCATGATTGCATTTGAAATTATGCACAGCCCCAAGAGCTGAGGCAGCTTCTAGGTAACAACCTTCGCTTACAAGGTCTATCGCCTTTAGAAGAGGACAATCTTGAATGCCCTCTTATGAATTGCCAACAAAGCTGCACAGTTAACAGTGCGTTCAATAACAAAAACATAAAAATAGTTTCGAACAAGGAACTGTTCTCCAGGCTTCTTGATTTCCGTTTTTCTTTCTTTGCAGGTACCTCAGTCAAATCCAGCAAACAGATCCTAATTCTTTGTACCCTTTTATGGCACTGCTACCAAATGGGCTCATCATAGTCATCTCTGGAGTCACCACACGATTCTACAGGTAAATCCACATAACCCTCGCTTGCTTTGACATTTAGTAGGACAATGAAAAGCATGACAAATCCGCGACATACCTTTTTGCTTGTAGCCTATTATCCTGCCAATTTCAAACGGGAATTCTCATCTTCAATTCATACCAAAACTGGAAGTATATAAATATGATTGGGTAAATTCCCACGAATTGTAAAAAAAGCAGAAATTGTAAGCCTGATACATTCATTGGTGGGCAGAGATGCTTCTTGCACTATTATTCTGCAATTTGATATGTTGTAGGGGGTGACCTCTGGTTACACGCTCAGCCACAATTCGGCATGCAAGTCTTTTAGATTGAAAAGTTTGTCATATCCAAACCAGGGGATTTCCATCTCATAATTGCTTACCAGGACTTTTCTGTGTGCAGCAACCATGCAAAAAATCGTCTGTCATTCTTATTTTGATCGCTTGATTGCTGCGCAGAAGTGCCAGTGGAAAATATGATTTTCCCCCTTACACTTTGCGCTTTTCCCCGTATCTACCTAATCTTGGATGCAAAGTCATGCATGTTGGAAACCGTGCCTGCTTGCATGTTTTCGCCCGCATAATGTTGTCCCGCTGTACTTACTGCACAAAGATGCATCTTATTTAAAAAAATTTAAACGAGGAGATTGCTTTTGGTCAAGAAAGTCACACATCACAGTCATCGCTGATCTATAAAGGAACGACCCACCTATTCCCATTGAGCCAAAAGGTCAGTGAATGAATTCTTCCTATATTGAATGCATCTGTCATACATTGTAGGTACAGCACAAGTACATTACTGTTGACAAACGACACCACAACTTACCCCCCTGTGCCAAATTTGCCAGTACCAATTCTGTACCCCCAGACAGCTTCTGTGGTGATGCTGCCTTTGGAGCTGCCTAGCTACAATCCCCGAATTCTGGTGGTTGGTGGTTCTAGTGTTGATGGCGCTAATCCCAGTACCCCTGCCAGCAATGCCACCTACCTGTTGGATTTTTCTGTTCGCCCTCTGGTATGGAGACGGGAAAACATGACTACCGGCCGTGTTATGCCGGATACTGTGCTGCTGCCAGATGGTGAGGTTCCAAAGCCAAGCTTCTTGACAGTCTGATAATTAACAAGCAAAAGAACCATACTTAAATGCGACGGTAGACATTGACCCTGTTCAGTGCACCTCAACAGAACGGGGCACAACTAATTGTGATAACCCTGTAGCAGCCCTTCAAAATGCCTGAAGAAGTTTTGTTGCATGATTCCAGCGATTGTTCCTGAGATGCTGAAATTTGCTTTGTGTGCAGGAAGTGTGACAATTGTCAACGGTGGCGATGTCGGCGTTGCGGGTGGTGGTGCATTTTCCGGAGGTTCTGCTAACGCCCTATTGCCTGGCAACCAAGCGGCAGAAATCTACAACACTTCTTTACCATTTGGCACAAGGATGAGCGGCTTATTAGCAAGTAGTGGCAGGGACAGGCTCTATCATTCGGTAGGTTGCTTCTTTCTCAAGTATTCTCTTTCTGGATTTTGGCAACATACGGTTCTGGTCTCTGAATGGTTTGGTCTCTTTAGGGATTCTGAAGGTGTGTCTCCACTTGAAAGTGCAAAATTCCCAGAAACAAGAAATATGTGGTAAGTACTTTGCCTAGATAAAAAAGACATGATTTGAGATAAATCTGCCATCGACTGTTTTCCCACAGTCAATTTCCATGTTTTCTCGGTCCTCTTGCACATATATCATACTGGAAATGAATGGTTTCTCTGCACATGGCGCTTCTCAATAAGATTGGGCAGTTGACTTTACTTGTTGGGGGTATATCTCAGGATTCCTTGGTCCACAAAGGCCTAGCCCCTTTAATTACCAAACCATTCAGTGGCCTGTTCATCAAAATTGTCAAATTTCAACTATCCAATTTTGTCTCTCATTCATTTCTTTGCATTATGTTGCACAGCCGCGTGGCAATGTATTCGTGTCTTCCGCTCATATCTGCTGAGCTGGTGTGTTGCAGCCCAGCTGAAGGTATGGCAAATATACGAGGGGTCTCATGAATTCTAAGTCTGCAGAAAATTGCAATTCCTCGGACATTCCAGCGAAATTCTTGTTGCAGGTGGCTTGGCTCTCTCAGAACGCAGAAGTGCTGGTCAGTGGCAGTGAGGCTACTGAGGATTATACCATGCAGGTAGGGAACCTCGTGACACAATTTGGCTCACGAATTATATGAGACCCATCATATCATTTGGATAACTGAAGATGACACTTTGCAGATATTTACGCCTCCAAATCTGGAAGGAACTTTCAGCAGGTAACCAATAAATTATTCCTTCTTTGTAGGTATCTTGTAAATTTGTAAGCAGATTATTGTAAAACGGGCAAGTTGTTTTTTACACCAAAGACCAAGGTTACCATGGACATGCAGGCCTGTCCTGGGAGCTCCCAGCAATCTGTCCCCAGCTTACAGCGCCATTGTTACGGTGCCTCTTGTATGGGCTGGGGGCGCTGCAAAAACCATCAGTCGTGTGGTTGTTATCAGGTACTCATGCCATGAAGATATTCTGACTCTTGTACAAAAATTGAGCAAGTCATGCTGGACTTATGGAGACATCCATCAATTAATGCAGGAACGGTGGCGTTACCCATAGCACTCATTTTGACCACCGACAGGTGAGCACAGGGAATACAAAATTCATCCTCATGCAAGCATGGCATAAATACTGAGCTGATATCTACTGTTCTTGACAATAGAAATCAACTACATCCTTCTTGCGTCATGGCTAGGTTGCTGCACAATTCATGTAGTGCAAGGTGTGATGCTTGGATTTGTTGCATCACAGGTGGCCTGCACATTTACACAGACCTCCTCCTCTTTGAGTGTCAGGATGCCAGCCACCTCTACTCTGGCTCCACCAGGGGTGTACCTATTGTTCGCTGTTGCCGAAGGCAGGCCATCAACAGGTACCATAAAACGCACAACTGAATATTTAGGTAGATATATTGCAATAATAATCTGTGTTTGACTGCCAATTGTGCCTGAGAATCTTGCTGAGTTGCAGGAGCTTACATTGGACTTGGAGGTGCTACAGTCCTGAGACCTCTGTCTGAACCAGTCCAAAGAGGGTACGATGGCCTCTTCAATACCTCCATATTCAACTTCCAACATCAAGCTCTTCCCCATATATGGCCATCAGTGAAAGCCGCAAGTCTTCTTGCAGAATCATTCCAGATGGCAATTACACCATCTCCAGCCTGGGCCTTGCCACCTGCGCTTCTGGCAGCCAATTGACAACCGGAACCTGTGCCCAAGGACCTGGAGTGTACCTTTCACCTGCGGGAGGTGAGTCATTGTGCATACGGAGAGAATTATATGCTGGCATACATGCGATACAAACAGTACTACAAAGTTACTGCCTCACATTCTTGATCCCATGGTCAGATGGCTTTTGCAGGCACATGGTCAATGACCCTGCTACGAAACGCCCCAGACAATAATACATACTCGGTCATCCGAACTGGTTTCACTGCCCCATGTTATGGCAATCTCAGCTGTGTTTCTTGCAATGGGACTGGAGTGGACTTATACAATCAGGTCAGTAAATTACCCAATTACTCCTCGACTTATGGCAAATAAGCAGCCAATATCTATTGTTAAGCGATAAGCACACATGCCCATCACATTTTATAGGAACAATTCTTCTTGACGTGCCAAGTTCAGCCTTAACCTCTAATATCGATATGAGTATGTCTGCTAGGCACATCTTATCTACTTTCATAATCCTTGCTATCGATTAGAATTTTCCAAACCTCCAGAAGTGCTTCCAATCCTCGTTAGACAGCCAACAGCTTGTACCCAGATCAAGCCGCTTTTCATCATCAATTTCGCCCCCCAAAAAGCTCAAACAGCCCGCACAGTCCTCCTCCTCTAAGCCACAACGCTGTTCAATCTCGTTGCTCAGGAAGGGTCGCTGTATGTGTAGGATGATCTGTCGGGTCGCCAGAGATGGACGGTATCTGTCGCATCAAGTGGTGGTTACAATATCAAGGTCCTGCAAGGCAGATTCCAGTGCAATCAGGTCCTCTCTGCCAATCCCTGTGGCAACACAGGGGTGTTCCTGGAGGCGTCAGACAGGGGTAGAGGACTGCAGTCCTGGAATCTGACAGCCTTCATTCCATCCCCACCACCCCCTGCAAGACCTCCGCCACCACCATCTGGGGGGCCTCAGCCCATCCCAAATGGAATTTATCTGCTCACCAATGTGGGCCGCAACCAAACTTTGGGATGCCAGTCGCTTCTGAGCGCATCATCCTGCTCAAGCGGCAACAATGTTGCATTGGGACAATCAGGTCAGAGTTTGACGGGTGAAGCAATGTTCCCCGCTTTTGCAAGCATGCTCTTCCAGACCACCAGGATGACCAATTCTGATGACAGACTGTTCTCTTTGTGTACATTCAGATAATGATTTACGCATACAGGCTCGTGGAGCTTGACCTACCTTCCCAACGCTACGCAGCCAAACACGTATTCTGTGCTCAATGTGGACAGGACAGGTTTTTGCCCCAATTACCTGAGTGTGGACAGCTGTAACAACAATCTCGTGGATATGTATGGTATTGTAAGCCTTTCTCCATGCTGACCTCCTCCCCTTGTTTGTATTTTGTGATGCTCTGAAAATCAACCCGGGTCGCTTATAGATGCTGGTCATTCATAAGCATGATTCAATACTGTGAGCAACAATCAGAGCCATTCGGCAACTGTCTGCTGGCACTGCGATGGAGGGTAGCAATGTAATTGTGTTGTAGCTTATGGAGAATGGCACACTCCAGAGTTGATTCAAGTGGTATTATGCTCATCAATTTTTGCAACCCTTCGCAGGACGATAACTCTGGCCGTCAACAATGGACATTCACTCCTATAGCAGGGGGTTTCAATATCCAAATTCTGCGAGGGCGCCCCACTTGTGACCAGGTAAATTTAGCATAAGACACATGATGTTTTCTGACTTCCATGCAGTTGACCTCCGTGATGAGGAGCAGTCTCAAATAGGAATCAATCAGTATCGTACCAATTCTGCCCTTTCAAAATCATTACAATCTGCATAAACCCAAATTCGGCTAGTGTAATACTGCAAATGATCCATAAAAATGGCTTGAATCGGTGGTCAAATACAGCAGAGCTCTTTCGCCATTTGCGCAAAGCCTTTGAGACCCTAATGATAATTAGCTGAGCCATAAGATATCTTTCATTAAACCAACCAAATGGACTGGCGCAGAGGTAATGCCTGGAAGCTTACTTTACCACGTTGAGCTACATCCATGTTCTCAAGAATCAAATCTGGAGCTGGGCAGAATTTTCAACTTGCAAATGAATGAAGTAGATTTTGTTCCTCGAAAATTCTCGACAGCTCGTTCAACTTTAAAATAGTGCAACTTGGTATGCAATACAGCTCTTGGCCTTTCATCATTTTTAATCGGATGCAACTGGCAGGAGTTCATGCTCCTGCCTTCAAAGACAGGGCCCAAAGAAGATTCTCTGGTGCAGAGTCTTGTTGCAGCCTCTTGCTCAACAGGCCCAGCTGTTTCCATGGGTGCCGCTTCATCATCTGGATCACTTGGGGTTTGGGCTGTTTCCACACCCCCTGCTTCATCAGGGCCAATTTTCCCAAATGGTCAGTATAACATTTCTGTGCCAGCCAGAGCCGCAAAGAACTGTAAGAGTATACTGACCGCACAAGACTGTTCAGCTGGCAATGGTGTCAACTTCGACGGCATTGGTAAGGATTCCCAGGACATCTGTTGCACTGGCCGTCTGTCATTTGCTTTCCAACTGTCGGCTCTGCTGTCTTCAAGGCATAAGTATGCAGCTTGGGTTTTGGACCGAATGTGTCACAAAGCGTCACTCTGATATGGCTGTATGCAGGTGGATGGACCCTCACGTACTTGCCAGCCGCAGCAGTGCCTAATACATATCAAGTTATTTCCACAAAAAGAAATAATGTTTGCTACCAATTCTTGAGTTGCATTGGTTGCCCGGGCAACTTTGTTGACCTCTTTGGCACGGTACTTATCCCTCCTCACAATGCTGCATTCATTTTTACTGTCTTCCTGGTACAGCAATTGCTGGTGATAATGAATCTTATCTAATCTTGCATGATAGTTTTGCCTGTAATGATATTCACACAGCAGCAGAAATTAAGCTGTCGCTTATTGCTTGGTCACCTGCCACAGGATGATGCCTCTGGAAGGCAGCAGTGGACATTCTCTCGAGCCCCCAATGGAAATTACTACATACAGGTTGTGATGGGCCGAGATACCTGTGGGCAGTATCTTGGTACTCCAGCAACCTGCGTGGCTGGGCAAAATCCAGAATTTGTCACTGCTCCAGACAACACAGGGAATCAAGTTTGGGCTGTCAACCCTATCGTTTAGTTTAATGAGCAATTTTTGCCAAGTCTTGGTTCAGTTTGTTGACATCTACAACTTATATATTATGTATTGCCGAGTGTAGCTCATTGGATTGAATTTTCTCAATCGGAACAGCACCGTCTTGAATTATGTAGTTGCCTATGTATTTCTTCCCCAGCAAAAATATGTCTGTGTCAACGTTGTCATTCGAAGAGACTGAAGGCATTCAGGCCTAGTTGAAGACTTTCGTTGATGCCTTCTGACCATTCATAGACTGACCCGGCACTCCGTTCTGGGTAAAAGTTCGAGCTTTTGAGCACATGATGATATCTGCAGATTATCACCCTAGAGTAGAGGCAGTTGTCCTCTCACTGAATTATTGAATGCTTTGGCTGATGTGTTTGGTACAGGAGTATCTATCTCAACAGAACTCTTTGGATTATTGAATGCTTTGGCTGATGTGATTGGTCCGCGTGTATCTTTCCAAACAGATGTTGACCTGCTCGGAGCAAAGTAGCTTAGCGATTTAGGTAAGCAGTATATAGAGTAAAGAAAGAAATGTTAAGAAAAGTCGGTTGTTGTAAATGGACAAACTTTTCAGAGACTTTGAAATTCTCCTTGCATGACAAAGTCTCCCAGTGGCAAGTCAATTGAAGCTCTGCCAGGAGATGCTATGAAGACTGGTCAACCCTAAAGTCTTGTTTAGTATGAGTGGCGCAGAGGTGTGTGCAGCGAATCTGGGACGCTGGTCGGATTTTCTCTAGATATTGTCAAGCAATCCTGAGGATCAGGTGGTACCCCATGCTCATGAGCTTGTGTGGGCAGTCTGCTTTGTGAACAAACCAGAGAGGCATGTGCTGCAATCAGAGACAACTGAGAATTCCCTATTTGTTGAGTGCCACTTCTAAAACCCCATTCCAAGCAAGTGAAACTCGGAGAACACATCATTGTGCTGACGTCGTCCGGCTGGCAGTCATCCCCTCTCTCCCACAGCCCCCACTATTCCCCCCCCCCCCAACCCCCCCCTGCACCTCTGGCTGGCAGGGCCCTTTACCCCGCTGTTCCCACGGTGCCCTCCCCAGCCCCCCCGTGGGCGATCCCCCCATTGTAGCCTCTGCACCTCATGCACCCCCTTCTGGCCCCCCCATTTGGGGGGGCGCCAGCCACATCAGCCTCCAGGCTATAGTTTGGAACATCAATGGCCTACAGGAACTTTTCCTGTACAATACCGTCCCCTTCCTCTCCGGCTTTGACATTGTCATGCTTTCTGAAACCCGCAGCCTCTCTTTGCCCCCTGAGCTTCTCACCACTCCTTCCATTTTCCGTATCCTGCCAGCCGCCAATCCCATGCAGGGGATGGCATTTTGCTTGCCATACGCAAGTGTTCCAC
Source organism: Chloroidium sp. JM (assembly GCA_004335615.1). Lineage (NCBI taxonomy): Eukaryota > Viridiplantae > Chlorophyta > Trebouxiophyceae > Watanabeales > Watanabeaceae > Chloroidium > Chloroidium sp. JM. Next base: position 447,891 of record QAXI01000429.1, read on the forward strand.
CATCACCGCCCAGCATTGGGTCTCTGACACCTCTTCTATCTGGGTTCAGCTCAGATTCCCCGGTTCCTCACGGCCTCTTTCCTGGGCTCTTGTTACCTCCCCCCCGTTAATTCCCCCAAACGTTTGGAGATGTCACTGCTCGCATTGCTGCCCTCCAAGACCACATCTCTGCCCCATCATTGCTTGGGGATGTTCTTTTGGCTGGTGGCTTTAATGCCTGCAATGGTGTTTACCCCGCCCCTCATCCACCCCCCTTAATTGCACACCCTTGCCCCTGCCCCCGATGCTGTACCCGCTTTACGGTGACCACCCATGGTTGCCGCCTTCTTGACCTGTGCTGTGACGCGGATTCTTTTCTCCTGACGGGTTGCATCCCCGGTGATTTCAATGCCATCCCCACGTTTAAAGGCTCGCGATGGCACTCAGCCCAGTCGTCTTGACCATGCTCTTGTGTCCCGGTCTTGCCTCAGCCTCGTCCTGTCTTCCCAGGTCCTTGACGCCTGTCAGGGACCTGACCATTTCCCCCCTGAGATCTGCTTGTCCCTCCCTTGCATCCCTGGTCTCACACCTGCATTGTATGGTACCCTGGTGCCATCCCGCCATTGGCGCTTTGCTTTCCAGGCACCTTATGCATCTGCCCTCTCCGCTACACCTGCTATGCAGACCATGTTTGCCACAATCCCGTACCCTGCTTCCCTCAATCATGCCCTGTCTGCATTTGACACTGCTGTTTTGAGTGCTTCTACCTCAGCCGGCATGGACCCCTGGCTAAGGCACCCCTCCACCCGCCCCAGGGCCCCATTCTACGACGCTGAAGGTGTAGAGAGCAAACGGTTGTGCCGTTCCGCGTCCCGCCAAGGCAGGCCTGCTGAGGAGATTTGTACCTTGGAGCGCTCCTACCACGCCCTTGTCCGCCGAATATGTCTGGCTTACAAGCTGCAACGCCTCCACCTCCTGCTGGAGGCCTAGCGCAATGACCCTTGCAACTTTTGGAGATCGCTGCGCGGGAAAGCTACTAACCTCCCCATGTCCCTCCTTGGCACAGGCACGGGATCCCGCATATGCAACCTGCACACCCCCCAGCCCCCTGTCCTTTCCGAAGCAGCCTATCCACCCAAGCCCCTCCCACCTTGTGCCACCGTCAACTCCCCCTTCACCCCTGAAGAGGTCTCTTCGGGGCTTCGCCGCCTCAATAATGGCCGTTCCTCAGCCACTTCGGGCCTTTTGGCGGAATTTAAACGCTATGCACAAGCCTCTCCTACCCCTGATTGCCCCTCCCCCCCACACTTGCTTGCTCCCCTTCTACTCCACCTCCTCAATGCAACCTTTCCGCTTAGCCATGTAACCCCCCACTCCAACCTGGCACCAATTTCCCCAATTTCAAAAAGGGCGACCCTGCAGACATGGCCAATTACAGGCCTATTGCTGCGTGGGAGCCTTTCCTTCGTTTGTATGCCAATATTCTACTTTCCCGCATCATTCCCTCACTGAGCAGTGCAACTTGCGTGCTCCGTCCCAGGCTGGCTTCTACCCAGCTCTCCCCACCCTTTTAATCCTGTTTGCTCTGCAACACTTCATTGACGAAGGCGCCCGCACTGCGACCCCTTTGTACTGCTGCTTCCTTGGCCTGCAGTCTGCTTAAGATTTTGTGCACCGTCCCCTCCTCTGGCAGTTTTTAGGCTGCCTTGTATATGAGGTCGCATGCTTGCTGCCATCCCTTTATGCTACCTCCAGCCTTGCTGTCAAGGTTGGAGGTAGGGTTGGCTCACCTCTCCCCTGCCAGACTGGTGTCAAACAGGGGTGCGCTCTCAGCCACATACTTTTTGGGCTGTTTCTTGACGGGCTCCACCGTTATATTGCTATCCACTGCCCCAACATTGGCCCTGCCCTGTCGGATGGTTCTCGTGTGTCCAACCTTCGGTATGCTGATGACATCACCTTACTGGCCTGTTCCCCGACCCACCTCCAGGCCCTCATGGATTGTGCTGTCGATTTCTGCACAGCTGTTGGCCTCGTCATTAGGCCCCAAAAGACCTCCACTGTATCTTTCCCCGGAAGTGCTCCTGCTGTTGCATGGTCTTGTGCTGTGTGGCCGTACAGCAAATGCTATCTACGACGTATCCGGGTCTGACTGTTCATGCCAGATCTGTGATGTTGCCCTCATGTGCGTTCAGGGAGCAGAAGATGTGAGGAGCCTGGGCGACCCTCCAGAGACAGTATGCTTGGCTGGATTGTGGCGTATCCCTTGCCTGCTCGCCCATGTTCATCAAGCCTGCATCCCCCCTGTGGCCAACTACGGCTGCAAAATCTGGGGGCTGCGGACCATGGCCACCCGCCAGGCACGTCAGCGGAACAAGCTGCTCATGGCACACGTCAATATGCTGCGGAGCATTATGGGGGTCAGGAAATTGACTCCGCAAGCCCGTGTGTTTTTGGAATCTAGTAGGGCTCCCCTGTATGACTCTTGGCTGCAGCAGTCAGTGACCTTCTGGAACAATCTAGCTGCGCTGCCCCCTACGTCACTCTTTCGCCGAGTTGCTCTTCATTCTACAGTCCAGGCTTTGCTTGGAACACATAATTGGCCAGCTTCCTTGTCACTTCCTTAGCTGCGGTGGGTTGCACCCTTTCCCTCCATCTAGATGAGTTCCAGGGGGTTGATCCTCTACTGATACGGCATTTGCTGGCTGCCCAGCGCACTTCCATCTTTTCCCCCAATGACGGTAACCTTGACCCTAGGATGTGCCCGTCTGAGGGCGTCATTGTATGCACGTATGCAAGATGGTCTCAGAAGCCCGCTTGGGTGAGGGCCAAGGTCCCCCTCATTCGATTGTCCCTACCCTTCCAAGATGTGCGCCTGTCCGTCTGTTATTGTGTTGGCTGCAGGGGGCTCCCCATTGATACGGGCCGCCATACTAGACCCCATCCTACCCCTTTGGCTCAGAGGGTTTGTATCAAGCATGCTTCACAATCTGTTGGTGATGAACATCATGTGGTATTTGAGTGCCCAGCGTTGGCTCCCTCCGGGGGCAGTATTCTTCGTAATTTACGCCTGCAGCATGTTCCATGGACCGCTTTATGTGGCAGCTGGACACCTGTGCTGTGGCACTGTTGTGCCTCACGCACTTCTCTTTATAGCCGTGGCTGGGGCATGATCCTTGGCTTGCTCCGAGTATTCCCAACGGTTGCCTATAATTACTGCCCCTGGGGTCAGTCGCCCATCCTCAGTGCCGGGTCATCAATTGCCCGGCAGGCTGTGTGGATGGATACCCGTTCCAATGGTGGCTGGTCTTGGGGGACTCCAGGAGGGTCAATGGGCACTGTGGGGATTTTTGTGGGCTTGTTGGGGGAACCCTGTCTCCAATTCATTGTCCCTGTGATAGCCGTGTGTGTTCTCAACTCCAAACCTGCGGTGGTGCACTCTGCCAGATCTAGAGCCTGCCCCGAGCATGGCTTGCATTGCGTTATCTGCTTTATTCACTGTATTCCTTGACATTGGTCAACGTGTCCATCTAATCAGCCTGATGTGGCTGGAAGATGTAATCATTTCCTTTCTAGTAATTCATTGCGATGTAAATTTGACTGGCATCAAAATCATTTTTTTATGCACGCTAAATTTGACTGGCCGATGCCGAGTAAAATGATAAAGGGTCAATATTTAATGTAGGTATGGTTAAATAATTGTTGATCTTGTGATCGCCCCTCAAAAGAATTGGGTGCGATTGGATCATGGTCGGAAAACCGGTAGCTGGAAAGCAAGTTGAGTTCTACTGAATTTAGAACTTTTTTTGCTAAAAACAATCGTGGAGACCTTCAGCTTACTTACACATTTTAAAATTTAAAGGAGAAACTCCAGGGCAGTCAAGGCCAATTACAAGTACTACATCATCCAAATCTTGAGATATTCCGTCTGCTGCATACATCCCATATTCAGATACTCCAATAATTACTACATAGCTTGCACACCAAATGCAATCTTCTCCACATATCCAGTCAGAACAAGGTGCAATCTTATACTGGCGCTTTGGACACAAAAAGAGAATAATCTTAAGCGGTCTGTTGTTTCTCATTGACGCTTTAAATAAGCTGTCAACCAGCTAATTTGAATGCGGCAATGAGTAATTACTAATAAAAGCCTCAAGTCAGCAGTGCTTGGAATACTTCTCACTCACTCACTCACTCCAGACATCCTTAAATAAAATGTGCAATCAAGGATGTTTTAAACTTTCCCAAAGAAAACTGTGGTGCGCAAAATACACCAACATTCAACTCAGCAAATTGAAATGGAGCATCCTGTGATATAGGAAACACCTTTAATAATTGGGGCGATTGGGGTGACTGCCCAGATCTGGTTCCCAGAGTTGTCTGGAGTTGTTGCGAATCCCAGGGTTGGTCTGGCAGTGCGATCAGTGGGTGCACTCAGAAATTGACCGCAGTTGTCTCGGCCCCGTGCAATTCGTGCAATTCTCATGTAGTAGTTCCGCCTGGTGCCTGGTTGAAAGTCCATCGCTGCCTCCCAGTCCAAGCTCGTCGATCACCTGAACCCGTTGCACACACACATCGGACAGTAACAGGACCGAGAACGGATCATGAAATAATTTCCATACGCAGAGCCAGAAAAAGGCCAAAGCTTTTCCTTGATGATCGGCTGTTCATAATACTATGAGATGTGTTTGACCTGCGACGACAAGAAGGTACGAAGTTTGAGCCCTTCTGGTGACTAGCCGCCGCAAATGACCAACTCTACTCTGTGTGCATACTTCACAAGAAGGAGAGTTGGTGTGTGCTGCTGTCTTTTCGGGCCCACCTTCTTTTATTTCGCAAGGCAGGTGCATACACTGATCTCCCTGAACCTGCACATATGCCACAACTGACTGCTTCGAATGTCAAAAGAACAAGCTGGCAATAAATTATGATTCTTGCTCACAAGTATGGCCAGAAATACTTGGGTGAGCCTTGCAGATGGTGCCAAATGCTTCCATCTCGAAACAGAAACAGAATGAGTGTTGGCAAGCTTAACACCATTCACCAGCAGATTGACATTTAAGTTGTCTTATCCCAGAGCGACTTGCCTCTGGCTCTCCATACTGATGATTGCATTTATTGTACAAGAAACTCAATTGTGTTCTTCTGTGTTCAATCCATACGGCAACACTGTCAGTCAAAAACATTCCTAGGAAAGCCACCAAAATCTAGAAGAATGATTCTAAATCCTGTGGCCTTGAGCAACATCATAGAGTGCATGAGCAACATCATAGAGTGCTCCAGGCAGAAAGATTGTCAATGTGTCCCCCATCATGGGAACATGGCCCCTATGCAGATGTGAACCCCAAACATAGGAGGCTGCGATGATGCGCTTCAAGTATGGGTTCCCTTCGCATCCACAGCCATGCATCTTCTATGATTTCTTGCTTTGTGTATGTTGGTAATGATCCTTGCTCCAATGCTTGTAGTATTGTTCTCTCATGGGCTCTGCATTCGTGTGACCTCCTGGAGAATGCACCATGCAAGCTGAGTACCGGAAGCGCTTGCTCTTCCATGTGCCTGCAAACAACATGGATGTCCTCAATACTTGCATAGGATGCTGTGGTTTACAGAAATTTCACACAGCAGTGTAGGGGCACTGTTAAGTACCTCCAAGCATTGCAGCACTGCAGAGTGTCACCAGTCAGACAGTTGGTGAATACTTACAGTGCTTAGTACAATGCAGATCTTGAATACAACCAAGAAAGCAAGCATCCCGTGCCCCAGGGCACACCTGTCAGTGGGTCCATGTCAAGATCATGATTGCCGTCTGTGGCAATCAAGCCTCCCATATCCACAGCAATGCTCGGTGCCGATTTTTCACTTGGGTTGTAGAACTGAGACAGGTACATGTTGGTCCAGAAGCTGCAAGACAACAATGTGTGTCAATTTCCACACCTTGCGCTCATGACTTTGGATGCTATGCGCACTGTCAGAACACTACCAGACCACACTCCAGCATTTTTCGGTTGCAAAGACGATATGCGTGGAGGTGGGGAACAGGCCGATCTAATGATGTGCAAGAGGGTGTCTTTAGCCCTGTTCTCAAAACAGATGGATTCCTGCTGACGATGGAACTTGTTCAAGCAGCTCACCTTTGATCATCCAACCCGCCGTTATCAATGTAGCCGTCACGTATAAATCTTCCTCCCATGTAGTAAAGGAGAGCCCCCGCTCTACCCATGATGACACCGGCATTGATAAATCGATTTGCCTGGTAAGATAAACTTTCCTGCTCGGACTCGAACGGTGTGGCAGGGTCCTGGATGTCCAGGTCTGGGAAAAGCTGCTCTTTGAAACGGTCAGGGTAGTTGAAATCACAGTGGCTCAGAACAACATCTGCTTTCAGCAGCTTGAAGTCCTCGGCTAGGTCTCTGCCGCACGGCAGCCAAACCACATCCAAAGAGTCAGACAAGATGACCAGCTCGTCCTCTGGGAGTGATCTGCGGAGTAGCAAAGGCGTCTTCAGTCTGGACAGGAGGAGTAGATGCCACAGTTGCAACAGGCCTGGTTCTGATGTCTCAATGTGGGGGGCACAATCGGTCTTGCAGCATGCTGGTCTGGATGAACCATATCCTGAGCGGGAAGTGTTTTATGAACTCCCTTCACACACCCTCCTCAACTCATCTACACCTTGCAAGTTGGCACAAGGGAGTGCATGGACCCGAACCCCCTCAACCAGCACGCAAAAATCTTAAATCTTCCGAGTTGCCAGGGCCTCCACACACACAAAGGCGACAAATGTGACAGCTCACCGCAGGGTAGGCAGCACACCCAAGAACTTCATCCGCCACCTGATGTCCCAAAACTCCTCATGCGTTTTCTCAATGACAGTCAAGTTCAATTTGCGCTCCAATGATGAAGTCCTCTCCAAGCTGGTGGCAAAGGCTTGAAAGCCGGGGTCAGATTGGTTTGTTGCTATTGTGAGGACTCGGAGTGGAGGCTGTGCACTCAGCACTGCACAAACATCCAAGTGGTGAGAACTTTGATCTCAGGAGGTGGAGCGCTTTCAACGCTCTATCATGTTCTCAGGCGTAGCGAAGAAGGTGGCCATTGAACGACGTTAGCGACAGGATGGGACTTGTTTCCGTCTCCTTGTTGCTTACCAGTGGGATCTGTCTTTGCCAAGCGACGGTTGTGCTCCCCGACTTCTATGTGATGACGTGCAACTGCTGCATGGGTCGCGACAGCCACGAACACAGCCAGCCGAAGCCATGCCATGTTTGTTGCAGAAACGAGAATACCGGTTTCGGGGAGCGGTGCAAAGCACTGGGCTGCAGTTGTATCCGGCTCGTGAAATCTTTGGCGCTTCTCCAATACTTCAGAATGATATGTGCAATGCAACAATGGGAATCAGTGGTTGAATGTGATCATTGATCACAACCAATCCTGATTTTGGTCATTTCCTGTTCAGGAAATTTCACAAAATCGATTACTGATCATTTCCTAAACAGGAAATTTCACAAAATCGATTCTTGATTCAAGTTTCTCCCTTGTTCTCCCCTCAGACTTCCCTACAAGAAATCTACAGACTTCCCTACAAGAAATCTACACAGAATGAAGGGATTTGTCGGGATCTTCTTGGCGTTGAGCTTGCTGTCGATCCCCTATGGCAACGCCCGTGAAGTCTCGCGAGCAATACTTGAAAAGAAAAACACGTCTCTGTTGCACATCGTCATCGCCCATCATAACGAGGATAACATCCAAGAAGTAGCAGCTTGGTGGAAGGGATTCCTAGCCATCGACAAGGTGAGACTGAAGTTTCTCAGGATCTTTCTTCATGAGGAAGCTCAGTAAATATGCTTCCCCCTGAAGCATTGTCCACCATCGATTTTGCTGCCATTTCAGAATGTCATTTGGCCGGTGAAGCATTCATCAGCTCAAATCTGTCGATGCAGGTGAAGGCGTTGAGACCTGCCGTGTATATCTACTGCCAAAATGCCGACTTGGACCTGAACCTAGATGGTTTTGCCCCCTTGATGCAACATGGGGGACAGGTCACACATATTGACAATGTTGGCCGGGAAAGTCATGCATACCTGGAGCACATCATCCGGCACTACCATGATCTGCCGATGCACGTCATCTTCTCCCAGAGCATGGTCCACATGGACAGAGAAATGATTGCCCGCATCGAGGTGACCTCCTCCTCCTGACCGGAACCTTGTCTGCTGCTGGGGTACGTGGGCTTCGATACCCACACTCCTCCCTACTGTGTTGCATTGAGCAAACCACCAACAGACAGGCAATCTGCCAGGAGGGTGACAGAAGTGCTCCTGTGCAGAATCAATTTGTTCCGTCCACGGGATTCCTGCCGCTGGCACAAATATGGCGCCAGGACTGCAACAACGGCTTCCTACAGACAGCATGGTTAGGGCAAATCTTCTCAATGATGACAAAGTCGCTCTGCCCGCCGGACGGGTTTGCAGCGTCATTGAATGGCCAGTTTCTAGCCTCCAGAAAACGCCTCCTGGGTGTCGAGCTGTCCACTTATAAGTACCTACAAGTAAGTGCCTCATGCAACGAATGTCCACTCCCCCTTCTCAGCATTTACAATTGCTGCCTTTGGAGTACTACCATGCTCAAGCTGCAATCAGCAGCCCAGGTGATCCATTGTGGTGGAAGAATAGCCTTTAGAAGGTGCTGCACGCGAGATGTCAGTGCGGTCATGTACTCCAAATCTGAGCATTCTGTGAAAGGTACTGACACGTGAACTGAGTGAGCAATTTTCTTGCAGGAGCTCCTTAGTGCTCCAATCTCACACTGGATCCACGACAGAATCCAGCCGGAGTTCTCCAGCGCCGGGAATCCGAAGTTTGGCCATGTTCTCGAGCGATCATGGAGTGTTGCTTTGGGTTGCTGGCAACTTGGAAAAGAAAGGGAATGTTATGACTGCGACAGAGGGGAAGAATGTAAAGCAGCTGATTGCCAATGCTTAGATCCTGACACGGGGCACATGGTAGCCGACGCTAGACTCTAGATCTTTTGAGGTTGTTTGTTTTTTACCTTCGCAATGATGCGTGATTCGTTTTTACCGTTTCTTGATGCTGTTCAAAAGATTCGGTTCCAGCCATCACGGCCATGAGCTGCGTGTTACATCCCAAACCCTCAACCACAGCACAAGACATTAATTAGGGGTGAGGATAATTGAAGACATGCAAAAATAGCAAAGGCAACCACATCATAAGATATCTTGACCAATAAGACTGCTTTCGACATTCCTCGTTGTGTTTTGATAGGGATAGCTATCGACGGTGGCATCTGTTTAAATGGAATGTGATATCCTTGTCTGCTTGCTGTTAAAAGTTAAGACATGGTCTTTTATCACTTATGATGGAGCTATACTAAGATACATCCATAGACAGCGCTTGTTTCAAGATGTCAGCTCTTATCCTAGCATGATGTGGCATCGAAAGGCAGGGTGGCTTTGAAGACATCTTCAGTTGGCTGAACTTGAGGATGTTTTAAGATGTTGCCGCAATTATTATGTACGTGAACTACACTCAAGAATCCAATTTCATCCCTAAGGTGTAAGGGAGGAGACCCACAAAGAGGACATCAAGAGGTCTACACATGCTCTTTTTGCTTTCCCCCCCCCAAACGATGTCCTTGGCTCTCATAGGAAAAAGGATGGCAAAAGATATCGCGACACCTAGAACGTCGCAAGACATCCTCCAGTAGTGATGTCTTATACTGCCATTTTTGGGAAGGACATCAGAAGATAGCTGTTTGCCGAGTCATCCTTTTCTATCCTGATCAATTGTGATAACTAAACACAGAGTAGTCCAATCAATGTCAAAAGACAAATGCATCACTTCTGAGTATATCTAATTTAATGACACCCCTGCCCATTCTGGATGTCCAAACCCAAGTCTAAAGGAATCGGGAAGGTGACTTCAAGGACCTGAAACAGTTCACTTCGACAATTGATGTGTAAGTTATTGAGTTCTGGCTCCTGTCTGCCAAAAATTGAGATATTTTGCACAACAATGGTGTTTCAGCTCTGTTCGGCCACTAACTTCACAATAAAAGCACTGTGTGTTCAGCAAAGCATGTCACACCCACTTATAGGTGTCAAGATTGGGGCTGGGTAGCAAATGGGCTGACTGCAAAAGGCTGCAAGCGAACCAAACACTGCAGCCAAGATCCATCGTTTTAAGAAGGACAGAAAGGGCTACATTAGCTGCAGAAAAACGTTGCTATCATAGTACTATTTTTGGCACAGAATGTATTGACACTGCGTTCAAATCGGAGTGCAACTACCTCATGTAAAATCTGGAGAATGTTTTTTGGCTGCCCAGGCGAGGCAACTGGCAAGAAAAAGCATTTTCACACAAGGGCTCTCTTCCAAAGTGTCAGAATCTAGCGCTATACAAAAGCAGGGACTGCAGGAGAGGTGGGAGGAGGGGTTGAGAGTGGCAAAGAGGGTTCGAGTTTCTTGGGAGGGAGGGCAATGTATGGGGGCTAAAGAGTCAAGGGAGGCGAAAGGTCCTTTGCCCTTGTTGAAGACAGCAGAAACGATGGAAAGGGGACAAAGGACAAGGCAACAGCATATTCAGGCAAATGATGTTGAGGATGGGCTAGGGGGTGGCAGAGAGGGAGGCAAATAGCGTGAAGAGTGATAGCGACCGGGAAAGAAAAGAGGGTTGATTGCCAGCAAAGAGCCAGTATTGCCGCAAATGACAGTGGTGAAGACAAGTTGGCAGATGGAGGCAATAGCATGCAGGATAAAACAAGACCTATGATTACCGGGATGGGTGCAGCGAAGATTTTAAGGTCAGGAGCTATAGTTGCTTGGCAAATGAGTTGAGATAGGGAAGGGGAGATGGGGAGGAGGGGGGGGTGTGTAGATTTAGAATTCCCTGGGTGCTGTTTTGCCATTCCATATGTAAGTGTGCCCCCAATCCCCGTCTCAGCGCCCAAAGAATTCGATTAATATTGCATGGCCAAAGTGGCACAAGCGTCCTTTTGACAAAGCCCTGATACCTTTTCGGCTTTAGAAAGGGACATTCCAGCCTCTGAAGATCAAGCAGTACTTTGGAGACACACTGAGGCCAGGCTAGAGGCTGGGCAAGGGATTGTCAGTGAAAATGTGTTCTCCAAGGTTGTGTTGCCAACATATGTGGTATCTCAAAATGAAAGGGGGGGGGGGGGGGATGAAGTCAATGCTGGTGCCTAATTCACCTGCGTCGCATACATGACTGATACTTGGCGTTTGGCAGTGGATTACTTGATCATGAAGTGAAGTCCTAACCCCAACTTTCCTCCATCTTCCCATTGTGACGTACTTTGCATCTGTACTGCAAGACCGTGGAGGAGGAGGGCGCCAAGGCCAGCAGGCCTGCCAAGACGATGGCAGGGCTGCTGAGGCACCTGGCCGGCGTGGTGGTGCAAGATGCTCTGGAACTGGCAGACAAGTTTCCGAACAACCCGCTGCATGCGAGGCTCCTCCAGAACTCGCAATTCCAGTACGCTCCCAGCCATCTGGATTGGACATTCTTGCCTTACACGCAGCAGACACAATATTCAAGAGTTGACTGCTTTCAACGCATGGCATGGGGGCAGACTGACCAGCTGACTGTGGGATCCAACTTCGAGGATAGAAGAAGACAGGTGTTGGGGATGGCAGAAAACGCATTGAAGCGTAATGTTTGAGAGTCTACTGCGCACTTCCTTCCTGACGCCCTGGACGGCCCGCCACATTTCCTACCTTTTCCGCCCCCTACCCATCCCAATCTTCAGAAACTGCTAGTCTGCCACATGCTTGGGGCTTACTTTAAGTTTCTCTCCTTGTAGGGAGCTGAAGTTCGAGTATGAGGGGAAGAAGAATAGCGGCTACTTCAAGGACTTGCAGCCCACAACTTTGTGGGAGGAGATCAGGGGCCTCAGAAAGCAGATGAGCCAGAGGTTGACGAGCAGAGCAGGCGCAAGCCAGACAGAAGCAGGAGCACCTCCATGTGAGTTTTTCATTTGTTGAACAAGTTTGAAATTTGCAGTTACTGATCATTCAGAATAGGGGCTCATCGGTGAGGTGAGGGATGGAGGCCACCGTAACAAGCTTGAGGGGATGGGGTACAGGAAGGGCCCCATGGGGGGAAGGGGATCAAGGAGCCTCAAATCTGTGGTACCCATACTGTTTGCTGCAGTTCAGAGGGAAGGGAGACTCTTTTGATAAGCTGCACAGGAGCCGACATGAGCTGTGAAAAGTGCAATCCTCCCAGATCTGACGCGAATTTCCTCTAGGCATGGGGGGGGAGGGTAGGTTGTTGTAAGACTCTTTGTTTGAGAGGCAGATGATTGGGGCCGGATGGGAATAAATAGCTTCAATCAACAGGTGCCCCAGGCTTAACCGCGCATTTGGAGAGTGCGACGCCCGAGGCCCTGCTCCAAGATGCAGCAGAGATGGAGGGGCTTGATATCGGAGGAAGTGGGGTGGGCAATGCGTGTCAACTTCAGCCTCCAGCCACTGAGCCTGCTTTGCATTGGGATTATAGTGCTAAGGTGCAACTTGCTCTTCAGGAGGAAAGATGGTTTTTGACTGGCAACTTGTTGCAAGGGCAAAGAAAGGCAACACCAATTGAAAAGCAAGCCCAGCAAATCCCCCGTGGGAGGCAGCAAAATACAAAATCTTGAGCCACCTGCCACCCTTCAGGCCTGACTTCATGACCTCAGCCAATCAATCATGATTACTGCATGAGCACAATTGAGGCAGTGCAAGGCCTCAGTGATCTGTCAGCTACTTCTTCAGAAAGACACCATTGGCTGTGAGGATGGCACACAAATATTGTGCCTGAATGTTTGACACACATTCAGCTGCAACCAATTTCTTTGGCTTGAATTTCATTGTGGCAGCGTAATCATTCTTTGCATTGATTATACATATTTGCAGGTGCTCTCGCCGGAAACGCTCTCTCGGCCAATGCGCAGCTTCATCCCCCCCTTCATGCACCAAAACGGGGCATTCCGGGTCCAGCCTCCTGTCACAAACCCCACCCCCCCCAACACAGGGGTACATTGGGTGAACGGTGTCCCACACGTATATCGTCTGGTCCCTGCAGCGCCCTCCACCCAGCACAGCGGGCAGAGTAGCGGGATCCTTCAGCCTGGCAGCATGGCAGCCGCAATCCAGCACGGCGCTTCAGGCCTCACAGTCAGGGCAGACGCAGCTGCGCCATTTGGACAGCAGGGTTCAAGTCAGCAGCCCCCGCAGAGGCACATCCAGCCCAAGGCTCTCCCAAATTTCTCCGCACTGAACAGTGTGGAGACCTTCTTCAAGCTGTGGGAGGAAGGGGACAGCTTCACGGGCAAGCCGGGTGTGAGACACATGTCTGCGGCTGAGCGGAAAGGCGAGGGGAAGAGGTTCTATGAATGGAAACAGTCGGGGGAGGCCATCGAGAAAAGGGCCAGGGCTGGGAACCTGTCACACACTGTGGCCGCAGCACAGGCGGAGACTGAGAGGAAGGAACAGCAAATGCCCGTCGCCAAATTTCTGAAGGAGGTGTTGGGAAAGGAGTAGAGAGGACAGATGGAGGAGAGGGATGCCACTATATATTGGTGGTGGTTGGGGGACGAGGGGGGGGGGGGGGGCAGCACAAGGGTCTTTCCACTGCCACCGCTGAGAATGTTTTCTCATGCCACACCACTTTCCAGTGTGTTGTTTTTTCTGGTTCAGTTCTAATTGAGGACATGTTTCTGCTTGATAGTGAGATATTTTGGATTGAACCAAATGCTGCTTCTCAGATTTTAATTTCAAAAAGCTGTCATCTTCAGCTTAAAGCTGCAGCATGCATTCCATTGTTTCCAAATTATTCGGCTGACCATGTGTCAGCCAGTGTGCCAATTCAATTGACCTTTCAGAATTAGGTGTCCACCCTGCCATCTTGAGGCATAGATTGGCAGTGGAATCAAAAAAGTACAGTACATTGCCTGCTGTAAATGTGAAAACACCATGTTTTCATGGATGCAGCACATAGCTTTTCAATCTTTTAAGTGTCAAGGTAGAGTCATGAACAGCAAATCCACCATGTCACCCTGCTTGGTAGAATGCTGCTTGGCATTGCATCCTTATATGATCTCCCTCTAGCTTCCTCCTGAGTTGCAACAATTGGCCTCAATTGGCCAACAATATACTTTGCCATTTGCAGCATGCTGTGCCTTCTTGAAGTCGTGAAAGAGCCACTGTCGTGAAGAGAGTGAGACGTTCAGTTGATCGGAGGCTCAAGTCACAGAGTTCTTTCCAAAAAGCCTGCCCAAAGCTTGGGAATGTGCATGCGCTTTGCATTTCATAGTTTGTTAGATCTGCAGATGATCCTAATCTTACATACACCCCAGGCCGAAATGAACATCCATTGCGATCGAATGTTTGGCATTCAAAGGCCTCCATAGCCAGCGAGCTTGAGTCCAATCGGCAACCCCAGGCAAAAGCGTGCAGCCTTCCAAAGGCAATGCAGTTGCCTTTTAATTCCGTTCACGTATCCGAGGATCCTTTGGATTCGTGGTATTTGGGGAGGTTTCAAAGCTTGCATCAGTGTGCGAATGGCATGCATGCAACGACCCAAAGCCCCTCCAGAGCTAAACTTTGATCTCTTGGAAAGCTAGAGCTAGATTTGCAAGGTTCGAACGGATAGAACAGAGAGTTCCACACTCAGTTCGCGAGAGGGAAAAGGCCCTTCCTCGCGGTCGCCGCCCCTTCCCCGCGCCCTTCCCAAAAATTCGTTTATGTTTCCACAAGCCACCCCTCTCTCTTCCTCTTCCAAAATACCCCTGATTTGAGATTCAAAAAAGGCTGTGCCGGTCGAGCCCTGCGTAGCAGGGCATAAACCCCCAGTTGCAATTATGTCTCAAATGCCTTGACTGTGAATGCTCTCATAGTCAGCCGTATTTTAAAAAAAATGGATTGCTGACTGTGGCCAGCTAAGGTCAAAAGTTCCATCTGCGAGCATTAAGCTGCTGATTGCTTTCATTATTATAAGCTTGGGGTAAGCAACTACATCATCAAACATTCACCATCCCCGAGAATGAGAAAAGAAGAAAAGGGAAAACTGGAGACAACCTGGATAAAACCCCAGTCAATCTCCCCGTTTCACCCTCAGTACTGTACTACAGAGCTTTCAATGAATCGATGAGGAGAAGATATACCTGTTGACCTCAGAGTAATTACTACGTGTATAATCGCTTTGTGCTTGCTCAATGTAACCCTACCCATCCAGGCTGCCGCCGATCCACCAAATGCACGCAAATTCAAGTTTCGGCCATCGCTAGACCTGAATACGCAATGTATTTCCTAGCTACCCATGATAATCCTGGATAAGAATTATAATCCCAAAAGTGCGTGTGAAGTCTTCTCTGGATTTTCTCAAGAGGCTAGTGCGGCTTTGATCAAGAATAACCATTGCTGAGGTGCAGTGTAAGCACGATCTGAAGCTTTCAGCAGAAGAGCACTTTGAAGACCTTAAGTTCAATGAGTGTTTTAAGGTTCTCCTCTCATTCAAGCTAGTTTTCCTGGTTTCTCAAGGATTTTGTCTTCCCCTTTATCCTCCCTAACTTTTTCTCCTCCACCTTGGTCCGAATCTTGGCCCTCGACGACTCAGTCAAATTCAGAGCATGGTCCAACGTTAATCTCTGCCTGGCATGCTTTCAGATCTGACTATTGGATTGTCTGCACATTTTTTCTGGGACGCATTGGAAGCAAATTTCTAGCTGGAGTAGCATGACATCTTGATACACTGGACACTTGAGTGCGCCACTGCGGCCCTGGCACACACTGTGTAACCACGCTGGAGAGGATAGGCAGTTGCCATCCCAGAAGAACCTTAGAATCAGTGATGCAGTCCACCCTCCCATTGCATCTTCATTATAATTCCTCCCTTTTTAGATCCCTGAGGTGCCAGCAGGACATCTTTGAGGAAGCGTGTAAATCACCAACTCCTTGCAGGGAACGTTGAGGATGTCTTCAATGTTAATTTGGTGCATCAGAGGGTAGCTTCATCCTTTTTAAAAAACCAGAAAGGCATCAGGCCTCAGTCAAAATGTCACACGTGCTGATTTTGTTTCCAAAATTTCAAGCACCTTCTGGGCTCACTTGTCATCAGGCAATTTTTGTACAAATTTAAGCTTGTTTAATGAACCGCCTGCAAATGCAGCATTTACGGCTCTTGGAATCTGATTTCCCCCGAATTTCCAGAATGATCGGTCCCATTCCACTCTGCGTGTTATCGCCTCCCGCCAAATTCCCTGCAACGCCATCATGCAAAAGGCTGTGCCAACACTTGCTTTTACCCAGCAATTGGCCTATATTTCCAGCCCAACTGCTTTCTGCATGCTGTTTGCCTCCCTTCCTGCCATCCCATACCCCATCGCCATCATCATAGGCAAAATGATGGGGTTGGTGGTGTTCGCAACAGGCAGATTCACCTACAAAGCCCAATTAGCAAGCATTGCTTTCCTGTGTTTTCCACGTCCTTCCCATCTATCTCTGATGTGAGACGCCGGCCTTGCCTCTGCAGCATTGCCCTCATTGCCCCTTCTTCCCCTTGACTCCACTCTCCTGCGGCTCCTTTTCAAGAGGCACCAATATCTCTCCATTGTCAGTGGAGAGCATTTTTGCAGCACAGACTGCAAATGTGTGTTCTTGGTAAGAAATGCCCCTGTTCTGTCGGATCAGTGTCCAGGCTTGGCAAGTAAATAGCGATCTGTGGAAACCTTTTTGGGGGCAGGTGCAAGGCTTTCAGAAGCAGTGTGATTGCATTCTATGCCAAACCGCTTGAGGTTATTTCCGTCAGGAGGAGTGTACCCCCTCCCCCAGGTGTCTAGATCATCACCACACAGAGGTTTGATGTAGTCTGGGAGACACTCTGGTTCCTAATCACCCTCCAACTCCGCCATTTCTTCGGCCAGTGCTGATCTGCAAGCTGCTGCCCATGCCTCTTGCAGCACTGCCGGCCGCGGCTTCCTCTCCGCCTTTGCCAAGACACACCTGAGCATGTTTCTGGCCGCGTTCGTTTCGCGATTCCACACCTGCAGTGCACATCCAGAAAACTTCCTTGCTGAGGTACTTTTCTGGTGTGAGAATGACAAGGGTGGTCCCACTTCACTGGCAATACCCCACCTGTGGTGTGCGCTGCAATCTTCTTTTGGGGGGGGAAATTTGGCTCTGCCAGGACTCAGATCTCCCAGTGCGGAATGCTGGGGAAATGCTGTTGCTGGAGACTTCCTGCCTGGGGCACGTACGATCAAGTAAAATAAAAGCATCAAGTCAAAAGATTTCGCAGAGCCTGAGCAGGCTGGCGAACTTACCACTGAACAATGTTGGCACACTTTCAGTGGGTATGGACGCTCTGTCTTGCGGTCAGCATGGCCATGCGGCAACCAGCTGTAGGAGAACCGCTGCAGGGGCTGGTCACATCCGGCGTAGTCGGTGGAGTCGAAGGCAGAGGAGCAGCGGCGGGAAGTGTTGTCCTCGTCCACCAGCACCACACGTGCCTTCTGCCTGAGCTTCTTGATCAGCTCCTTGCACCTGCACAACAATGTGCTTGTTTGGATCTTATGCACAGTTCTTTTCGTCTTCTGATGGAAGGATGCGTCTAGAGCACAGAAGCGCTGAAACCACTCAAGCTGCCCAGGATGGGCTGCAAGCTTCCAAGCACACTTGAAAAGCAGATTTTCCTGAACTGGGCTTGTCAGTCATATCCTCCAATGGCCCGTCGCCAACTTTCTAGGGAGTAATTTCCCTGTTCTTATTCACTGGCAATTTCTGCTACTGCAGGGCTGTACTAGGGCCACCTTTATTATATGAGTACCCTGTTGTATGATTGCATTGCCTTGCAAACCTAATGATTTGGCTGCTCTTGGGCCAGGTATCAGAGAAGTGCTTTGGCGCGCCTGGGAACCACCAAGAAAGGACAGGTGCGCCATGCAGAAGTGTCAGATGGTTATTTATGGGGACCCACCCTCTCTTGATGGGGCTGTTCTGGGCCACCGAGGCGGCGCCGTACCCCACCAAAACTTCCTCGGCCGGATGGCCACCCGTGATCAGCTTGATCAGCCGCTGCATGGCGGCCTGGCGTCAATTATGCACCTGCAGACCAGATGTCTCAAATTTGATATGTGTAGACTTGGATGCGTACTTTTGTGGCCATTTGTGCCACTCACTCTGGCTTGTTAAAGCCAGGGGGAAAACCGGAAGCATCCAGATCTTCACATTTCCCTTCTTCCCAGACATAGAAACGGCCAGGGCAATTCATTCCTCTGGGTCACAAGGGGATCTAGGAAGGGCAGATGCCAACCTGGAATCGCATCTTCCGGTGCGGGACGGTGCCGTAGTGTTCCAGCGTCTCCAGCAGCCTGCTGGTGAGGGCGCTGATGTACAGGCCTGCAGCTTGCGTGGTGACCACCTTGTAGTCAGGCAAGTTGCTGATGTGGTCGGCAAGGGTGTTCCGGGCACTCTTCAGCGCCTTCAGGTTTGCGGCTGCGGCCTTGAGATACCATGCTTCATGGTAAAACTGCTTCCCGGACAGGCTGCATCCAGCCAAAGCGAGTCTGATGAAAGAGTGTCTTTCATGCAAGGCCAGAGCATGGCAGGCCAAGATTTTGTACCGTCAAGAATTTAGCTGTGCAAACTTTAAAAATGATGCAAATGATGTCTTTCCAACGTGTCATGCAAAAGCAATTTCAACATTGGCATCCTTCGTTTGAAGAGAAAAATTCTCCAAACTTGGAGGCGGAAGGTCACAATCATTTTTGCAAGTACCAAGTAATTATTGGGCATTAAGTAAAGGGGGGCCAGGGAAAGTCGGTGGAAACTCTCACATTTGCAGAAACTGTCCCTTGGTGCTGAGTGCTTTGCCAGATGACCTCCTGCTTTTCTGCAATGCCTGAAGGATGCCTGATGCCATGCTTGGGGGGGTTGAAGACAGACAATCCTGAAATTGGTGAAACTGCGCTCGATGGTGCGTGGATCTTGCCGGGTGTCCCCCCTACAAGCAGCCGAGATCTATGTATTCTTTGGGTCCAAGCAGGTTCCAGTGCAGACAGATGCTGGAGATCACGCTCACCTTCAGGCGCTGAATTTTGATGGAGTCTGCAACTCCCATCTGTGGCGATGTACCTCCCAAAACTGTGGCCTTCCTCCGTGCCCATGCGAGTCTTCACCCTCTCGATGTCAAAGTAGTACCGCCACTGGGCCAGCTCTCTTCACGGCTCTCCTGAAACAACAAAATCACAGGTTGGTGGAATTCCATCGCCATTGTGACGACAATAGAAATTATGCTTCGAACCCTTGCAAGATTTCTCATAAATATGGAGCATTGGAGGCAGGTTTTAAAAATGGCTCACTGTGGAGGGGCATTGTATCTCAGGCTGGGGGAGACACGGAAAAATATTGCCAAACAGATCAAGAACAGACTCATGTCTTTCTCTAGTTATCCTAAAATAAATGCTCATCCTGAAGTGACATTAGCTAATTATTTGATTGAATTCAATAATGAAGGACAGACGTTTCTTGATTATTTATTACTGTAAAACGACTTTTTATTTGTCATTTTCTGAATATCAAATTCAATCGAAATTTGGAAAAGGAATATTTTTAATTCAAAAAAGAACCACCACACCAACTCAGGCCAGATTTAAAATATTAAGGGCATGCAGCGAGTACCTCCAAGGTCTGCTTTATCGGAGGAATTAGGGGATACGTACCAGCAGCGCGGGGGCCATTGCCGGGATGGCCTCGTTCTGGCCCAGCTGCTGGTTGGCGATCCCCAAACGGATTAGCTCCTGTATAAATGGCCACACTCAATGGTCACAGACGGATTTCAGAAGACAGTGCAAATGCATTAGAGAGTTTCCATCAAAGTAATCCTTTTTTACGCCAGTCCCCTTGCACAGTCCCAACCAGCATTTTTGATTCAAGCCAATTTGCAGGCTGGTCAAGGTGCTAGCTGCAGACATTTTCCAGCGACTCGCTGGTTCATGGCCATCAAGCAAGGATGATACCCGTGATGGATCACTGTGAGAGCTTGAAGAAGACGGGGTTACTGTCACAGAAAGCGCACCTTAAAGCCACACGTAACAAAGTGGGCGTAGTTGCGGGTGAGGCTGGCATTGGGGGTGAGGCTGAAAAGGAGATTCTTCAGCCTAGGCCCAGTCAGGGAAACATCTGCAGCCCGCTGCGCCTGCTGCTGCGGCAGCCAATGGTCAAAGATGTCCCTGATGTCGATCAGCAGCTCGTGCGTCCAGGGCAGGTAGTCGTGCCACCGCGCCTGTGCGTCCAGACTCCAGTCAGGGGAAGTGCAAAACTGTGTATCAGTGTTTTTGCAAGAGCCTGAGCTCATCTTGCTCAGCATCCAGTGGCATCGGCATGTTGACAACAAAAGGAACAAAAAGTCCTGCTTCAATAGATAATCAAATTTCTGTAGTTCCTGGGATGGCGAAATTCTCTTGAACTCTCGTTCCTGGAACACTCATGGGGCTTCTCCTGGTCCTATCAACAAGCAAGTTCCCTGCTCAAGAGGACTTTTGCAAGAATGGAGGGTGTGCAGTGCTTTTGCAGGAGGATGACCGGCACAAGTCTTGGGATGGCTTTTGCGCAGTAGAGGTGTGGAATCATGAAGGTTCAACTGCAACTCCAGTTTCTGCAAGATCAGGATGTACCTTGACCTTCCTCTCCTTTACGGGCAGCAGCTCCTGGTGGTTGGCTCGAGCGTCGTTGAGGAGGTGCTGCAGCTGCTCCTCCAGGTTGTCAGCAACGTTGGCAGCGTCCGCAACCCCAAGCTGTCCACATCCTCGTCCCTCATGATGGCCAGGCAGAGCTGGGCAGACACCCTCCCAAAAGCGCTTTCCGATGTGCGGTGATCGATCAGCGATCTGCTGAAAACTTGCAGGTACAGAAATATGTCACTGGCAGTCAAATCGTACAGAGGTAATTGGTCAATTGCAGACCAGATATTTTGCTTGCACATCTGCCTCTTAAATGCAGGTCAGCGTTTGCAGAGTTGTCACCAAGGGAGGATATAACTGAAACTAGGCACCAGCGAGAAAGACTTGTGCAGCTTGCTTTGATGCGTTGGGATCTCGAGTGCTTGTCACGAGGTGGCAAGGAGGATGTGCAGACCTGTGCGCGGCATCACTTCTTCAGCCTGGGGATGAAGCTCATCCACACGCTGTTGGAGCAGGAGACCATGAGCACCCGAGCCATGTGTTGGTTGAGGTGCGTGCGGGAGCGCCGGTCCGGGATGGGGGTGCCCTGGGTGCGGAATCCTGGCTGACCTGGCTGCACGTAGTACATTGTTCTGACCTGCTGCATGCCCGCCGGCAGGGTTGCAGACCCCTCCTGGGCCCCCAGCCTGCACCAGCCCATCCAGCATTAGCAGACAGGATGTACGAATGGTTCATCCAGCGCTTGCTCGCAGCAGATGATCTGCCCAGCCCTTGTCAGGTATTCTTGCACAGCTTGTGATCACGCATTATCCTGCTGTGTACTTTTTCGAGGTGCATGTCATTGCAACATCTGCAGACACTCACAATTGTTTCTGAAATGGGAGTACTTGCTGCGATTTATACTCGGACTCATGCCAGTCAAAGAGAGGTGTCACAGGAGCACAAGGGGATTCACCTTGTGACTGCATTGATTAGACGCACAAAAAACGTCTGGTTCCATGGGCCAGTGTGGGCGTCTGGGTGGCGCTTACCATACGTGCAGCACATACAGAGCCAGGAGGAGGGAGGCTTCCACAAAGGTCTGAGTCCAGTAGCGAGAGGCCTCATCCAGGCACGCCTTCGGTCCCGCCGATGTGCAGAATGAGCTGCAAGAAACGGAGGCAACAGTCACTTTGCTTGCTTGCTTAAGACACATGTGCACATTCAAAAAATTGGAAAGTGTGCCAGCTTACAGCTTTTTGTAGCACAGACAGTCCTACAATTATTGCAACAATCCTAATATGATTGTGTCCGGAGTGTGATGCTCCAAATCATCTTTTCCAGTCAAGCTTAAGTCATCGATTTCATTAATTCTTATATTCAAGTATTTTCTGAGCTGCACACTTAAGCTTGTGGGACAAAAGGAGGGAACGTAAAGAAGGTACTTGAGGCCAGCCTTCACTATGAAATTTTTGAACTCGTGCTGCGGTGGGGCTGTGGCCTGGTCGTCTGGCTTGAAATTGTTGAGCTCTGCAGCTTCAGGCTGCCTTCCCTTCCCTCTTCCATGAGGGGCTTGCACACCTGTCCTCTGGCTCGACTTTCCATCTCCTACTTTCCTAAGCTTTGCAGACCTAACGAGGTGACTTGTGCGAGCTGTACATGTCCGTTTACCGAGGCCTAATGTACCACTTGTAAGGAATGATCGATGGAAACTACCCGGCATCGATTACAACGAAACCGGGCCGGCACATCCAAAGCTAGTTGCACATCGAACAAGAGAAGGTGGCGACGCAGAAGCAGTTACAGATTGAGGCACTGAAGAGATTCTGAGACCGTGCTGGTGGAATTGGGGTTGTAAGTGGTCGATGACAGGAGGTTGAGAAAAAGTATACGTGTGTGCGCGTATAATGTGCAGTATGCTTCTCTGCAGAGCGAAATAAAGAACCACAAAAGGCGAGAAGCATTATCATCATGCACCCATGGATGCAAGGACGTTTCTTGGACGGGCCGATTTTTAAATTAATGACGTGTAGTATGATCTGAAGAGAATCATACTGTCGCGCACGTTACGATTGTATTTCCCCCTCGTGTCGGGAATTTGATCAATCACGAATATTCCCTCAAGCATATTCCCTATTCCCTATCAGAGAAAATTATTGACGAGTTTGTGTCCTCTTACTCAAATGACCCCCGCACACCATTATTCTAAATCATGCCATGTTGATTGGGGTGGTTTAAATTTGTCTGTCTGAGGTCATCCTACAGATTTATTTCGCGTCATGCGTTCAGAAGCCATGAACTTGAATGAAGCAATGATAATAGTCCATGGGGGAGCCATGATGACGCAATGTACCAGACTAAACACCATACAAATTGTCTGATTTCGGCAGCAGCCACTTCCGTAGCAAGCAGCAGTGGGTGCCTGCCATACGATAACCTGCTTGCATCCATCAGCCCTTCTTGGACTGGGCTTTCTCAAAGTCAAAGATAGCTAACTGTCTCAAGGCTTGGTGGGCATTCCTCCATCGCAAGCCTTAAAAATCCAAAGATAAACTTGAGCAAGAGTGCGGCTATAGAAAAGCGTTTTTGTCACTGTGAGACTGCATACTGAGAGAATGCGCAAGCCTTTTTCCGGATTCCAGCCTGTGATATGTCTGCTTCCTTATCTTCACATGCACAAATGGAGAAGCCATCGCATTTCTTTTGCTTAGACTCAGATGAAATCATTGAATACCGTATTGCCGTTGCATTTTTGCCCCCCTTCCCCCACCCCCAGCCAAAAATCAAGGGTTTGGGGCAAAAGAGCTCGTGCTTGCTAGGCCCCAAGGCCAGAAAAACAATACAGTCAACATGCGTTTGAGCGGGAGTGTGTATAAGCGGGAATCCTTCGTAAGCGACAGCTCTAGTGAAGGAAGGAAATGATTACATCTTCCAGCCACATCAGGCTGATTGGATGTAAACGTTGACCAGTGTCGAGGAACATAGTGGATGAATGGCACAAAAGCGAGGCAGGATACTCATGCTTAGGGCATAAGATCTGGCAGAGTGCACCACCGCAGGTCTGGAGTCGACCACACACAAGGCCACCACAGGGAAAATGAGCAGGAGACAGGGTTCCCTCAACAAGCACACAAAAATCCCCTCAGTGCAATTTACCCTCCTGGAGTCCCCCCAAGACCAGCCGCCATTAGAACGGGTATCCATCCAGACAGCCTGCCGGGGAATTGACGACCCGGCACTGAGGCGACGACTGACCCCAGGGGCAGAGGTATAGGCAACCATTGGGAGAGCTCAGAGCAAGCCAAGGATCATGTCCCAGCCACGTCCACAAAGCGAAGTGCGTGAGCCACAAACATTGCCACAGCACAGGTGTTCAGCTGCCACATGAAGCGGACCATAGAACGATTTGCAGGCGTAAATAACAATGAATGGTACTGCCCTTGAAGGGGAGGCAGCGCAGGGCACTCAAACCATGTGGTACTCATCACCAACAGATTGTGAATCACACTTGATACAAGCTCTCTGAGCCCGAGGGGTAGGATGGGGTCGAGTATGGCGGCCAGTATCAATGGGGAGCCCACTGGGCCAACACGAAAACGGAAGAACAGGCGCAAATTTCGGAAGAGCAGGGGCAGGCGAATGAGGGGGACCCTGGCCCTCACCCAAGCGGGCTTCTGAGACCACCTAGCATACGTGCATACAGTGACGCCCTCAGATGGGCACGTCCTAGGGTCAAGATCACCCTCATTGGGGGAAAAGATAAAAGTACGCTGGGCAGCCAGCAAACGTCGAATAAGTAGAGTATCAACCCCTTGGAACTCATCTAGATGGAGTGAAAGGGTGTAACCCACCGCAGCTAAGGAAGTGACAAGGAAGCCCAATTATGTGTCCCGAGTAAAGTTTGAGCTATAGAATGAAAATCAACTCGGCGAAAGAGTGACGTAGGGGGCAGCCCAGCTAGATATGATGCAAGTTACCAGCTCCGGGGGATTCGTTAAATTGCTTCGCTGCGCTCGGCGATGACGAATCCGCCCGTCGTTGGTGAGTGCTTTAATTTGGTCCCTAAACCATTAACTATTACCGCCTTGTCCCTCGGAGGGGGGGATTGTTTGCACGTACGCCGGATGATTTCTAATGCCCGCTTGGCGGGGAGGGAGATAGGTTCCGGCTCTCAGTAGTTTAGCTTTGTCGCCGGCTACCCTACGCTTGTTTTTCCGCTTTCGTGCGGCTGAAATGGCCCTCCAGTAGATACTAGCCGCTGTACACAGCCAACTCCTGCTCCAAGGTCTCAGCGACACTGTCTAAATGCGCAGCCCAATGTCTGCGACTAATACTAAAAGGTGCTTTAATGCCCTGCCTGTGCTCCTTTGAGAGGACAGTTCTACTTTCCACCCCTGGCACTCGGTCAATGCTTTATTTCAGGTGGCGGCAGGACACATACGCGGCTGCTACGTTTAGAGCACAAGTTCTCTGTTTCGTGGAAGCTGCCGGACAACGCCGGCACTACAACCTAGGAACTTTCACCATGCCCTGTGCCTTATGGGGGTCTTGCAGCTGCTTATGTCCAATCTCGCAGTGGTCGCCTAATTTAGTGCTTCCTCACAAATTGCGCAGCAGGTGGTCAGGGTTGGATACCTGTACTCACTGTGGTTGGTGCTCTGTGAGCTGTTGTGGCATTAGTGGCACTATGGGGCTTGCAGCGGCATTATTGGGCATTTAATTATCACCTTTTGGCAATAAATTTATTCAACGCCAGTGTACACCCGGGGCATTGGCAGTTCCACAAAACCAACCATCACTGTTGTTGATCATATCCTGGAGAGACACGTTCAAAGGGCGTTGCTGCAGGTCACTCAATCCCTTTCCCTGTGTGAATTTATTCAACACCAGTGTACACCCGGGGCATTGGCAGTTTTCACAAAACCAACCATCACTGTTGTTGGTCATATCCTGGAGAGACACGTTCAAAGGGCGTTGCTGCAGGTCACTCAATCCCTTTCCCTGTGTGAATTTATTCAACACCAGTGTACACCCGGGGCATTGGCAGTTTCACAAAACCAGCCATCACTATTGTTGATCATATCCTGGAGAGACACGTTCAAAGGACGTTGCTGTAGGTCACTCAATCCCTTTCCCTGTGTGAATTTATTCAACATCAGTGTACATCTTGGGCTTTGGCAGTTCCACAAAAACAACCATCACTATTGTTGATCATATCCTGGGGAGACGCGTTCAAAGGGCTTTGCTGTAGGTCACTCAATCCCTTTCCCTTTGTCTATTTACCTCGTGTGGTGCCCGACCCTTAGACTTGCTTATTGTGACACATATTAATTGTTATCACTATGGAGCTAATTCACAATGGTGACATGTGTCCATCTGATCAGCCTGATATGGCCGGAAGATTTAATATCGTTTCTCTATGTAGGTGTTGCATTCTGTTTACAAGCCAGGGTTGAGGCTCTGAATTTCGATGAGGTGGTCAGGTCCCTCTCCTCCTTGCAAAGACAGCTTTTTAATCTCCAGATGACGATCAACATACGCATGCATAAAATTGTTGCCCTTGAGATGACCCTATTTCCATGCTTTCCTTCAACACGCTCAACTGCTCTGAGGTAAAACTCTCGTTCCAGTTGAGTGTTGCAGGGAGGCGAGGTAAGGGGAGATTTACCGTAACCTCCCTTCAAGGAGGTGAACCTGGCAATTCTCTGTAGATTTACTATAATGATCTTGAAATGATGATATTCGTACCTGAGGGGTAATAATGTGTTCCTGTGACAGGGGCTACCCCTTCTGAAAATGTGTTGTGCAACTCTTCTTGCCTGGTGTGGGGAGCAAGCCAGTACATCAGAGTAAATCAATTCCCAGGCAAAGCTTACTTCATGGGACTTGCAAATTATCCGACATGCATGTGGATTCTTTTTCATAGATTGTATACTGATTTAAAAAGCATGTGCAGGCGTGTCAATGAAAATACTTTTGCTCCTACATACTCCAAGCAAAAAAATCATGGCAAAGAGTCTCGGTTTCCAAAGGAGAGATAGACCCCTAAACCCTTATTAATCGGAGATACTAAACATCGGGTCTTCACTGTTCAAGCATACATATCTCTATCTGTTCTTCCTGGACTTGTACAAGTAAGCTTTATAGTATAAGTGATAGAAAGGCACTAGAAATGCAGGCGGACTCGGTTTTTTTTGGGGCAAATTCTGCTCCACAAAGCGTTTCTACAATGCTTCAAAGTAGTAAAAAAGTACCTCAATCTCGCTGATAGGGTTTTGCAATGAAGCCATCTCTCTGTCCAGGCCCAAAGCCAGGAAAAGCTTGAAAGCTTATCATGCACAATCATCGATACCTTGTTCTGAGGCTGCCTGCTAGCAAGGTGACAGAGATTGTTTCCAATCATATGACAACCGAAAGAGTATACAATTCTTAAATTTTGACCAACCTATTGAGGTACCCTCCACAATTTGACCATTTAAATCAATTTTTGAAATGTAAGTAGATCAGACCCAACTTTAGTTATGAGATGACACAATTTTCCACCAACAGTCCTTTCGTAACTGCAAGTAGAATGTGCAATGCCGCTGCAAGCCAAGCCTTTGCAACAATTACAACTTTCAGCAATACCTAGGGTACGAGAAATGAATCAGACCAAGCACCTTCCCTGGAGCTTTGAATATAGCACTCATGTGGTGATTGCTGGATCTGATCGCTTGAAATTGAACTGTGGTTTTGTGATGTTGCATATTGAAACGTTGGAAAGCCAGGGCACACCTGCAGGAGCAATTAGACATCCACACTGAAACAATGGAGGACTTAATCCACGAAATGAGGTAAATTCATATCAAATGTGGCTGGATCTACTTCCATAGTATTCTCTGGATTTGCCTCCGCGCAAGGAATTTTACATCAATCTGCCATGAACACTGTTCCATATCCGAACAATAGCATGGTCATATCCAATCAATGTGGAATAACATCTTGTCTAACAGAGGTTTGGCAAGGAACAGAGGAGACATTTATCACACATACGGTATGTTGTGTACACTCTTTTCCACGAGTAAGATTTACTTTTTTTTGGGGTGGTCAGCCCCCTAGGCTGCAATAGGTTATTTCTGACCTTATCGGTAAATTTATGCCCACAGAGATTGATTTAAAAACTGCCTGCATCCTCAAGCTACATGGCTGAAAAATGAATTGGGTTTTAAATAAGTTGAGGTATTTCGCCTGTTAATGGGGACAGGAGAGATTGTGAACATATGTAGTAATCTAGGCTGTTAAATCTAATTAGGCTAATGAATATGGAAAGCAAAGGGGCAGTATGGTCTACAGTATTGCAGAGATAGGAGAAGAAATTATTTCTAGGAGGTTAAGGAGTTTTAAACCACTACAGCATTGGCACGCTGTGATGTTCATTTTGGCTGCAAAATGCCTCATTTCCTGTCATATCCGCATTAAATTTGTCACAAGAAGGCTTGAAGAAGCCTGCCGATAATTTGCTGTGGATATTCGATATTGAATCCAGATCAGTCAGGACTTTGAGTTGGATAGGGATAAACAAGTGCGATTTGTGCGGATGAGGCCAATTCAGATGCAGATTACCGTGCTTGTGCAGTAAAGAAATTGGCTGAGATATGCAGAAGAAGAACGCAGACAGTCAGATTCAATTAATTTGGACTTTCGTTAGCAGTAAAAAGGGTTCTCGACATTGCTTTTGAGTGCAGACAGCTTTCAGACGGCCCAAGAATGACTAGTTCAAGAAGAAAACTCTCCCTTGCGGAAATGCAAAGGGCCACTACAATATCTCTTAATATCAAGAACATAGGAATGTCCAATACTTTGCATTGTGGAAATGATGGATGTGAACATTATAGCATCAAGCTGGCAACAAAGGGATATCAAGCTCGAAACTCACTAGGGTAAGGGAGGATACAAAAGCAGCCTACACAAGGTGATCCTTTGAGACCTGAAGAACTCAGTGTAGAAAGTGTGGGGGCAGCAGGTTCAGTTTGCCCCGCCAAAACTCCCAATCTCAATGCTTGTGTGCAAATTGTCCCTTTGGGTCTGATTCTCTGGCAGAGGACGTCCACATACTGCTGCATTGAGGGTTGGACTGGGGGGGGCCATGGAGACAGTCCCACTGCTTGACATCTCACTACAACTGTAATTTTTGGCAGAAGGGAAAGATGCACATAGGCTGCTTCCTATGGAGGCTCTATACAAGTAGCAAGAGCATAACCTGGAGAAAAACCAGCTGCTACAATTGAGAAAGGCTGTCTCATAGCAATCAGAACGTCGTGTACCATACTTCACTGCAACGAGTCAGTTTAATTGCACCAGAAGGCCAAAGCATGGCTGTTTCTTGCCAAACCCCACTCACAATCAAAACAGGCACAAGATTATGAGCGAGTTGTTTCCAGCTGTTCACTATGAGCATTTCTGGTTCTCATGTTGAGAAAAACCTAAAAGTTTGACAAGCCTTTTGTACATTGATGCACCAACGTGCGGCTGGTCATTTCAGCATCTTTTGTTCATCAAAAATACAGTTAATACAATCAATCAGCTTGATGGATGACGTCCATAATCACCTGCGGTTATAGAAGGGTCCTTTTTGAGAGGTTTGCGAAGAGAATTCCCAACATCTTCCAGATTGACAATCAGCCATGCTGGGAACGAGTTCTCCTTCTGGGTACAGCAAGGAGGTCAGCGGAGACAGCAGCCGGAGCGATGGTGGTGTAGGGAGTAGCTTTCTTGCTCTGGGGGGCCACCATGCTGGCCCGGTGCTGAAGGAGCTTGGCCTGCACAATTTCAACACGGTATATGCTTGCCTGTTCTTTCCTAGAGTAGCCCTGCACCCATGGCCAGACAGGCATTCAACACCTGGTATACAGGCAATTGGCAAAAGCAGTCCAACCTGCAGGTGATGGGCCACAGAGCAGAATCCTTGCTGCTGTGCTTCGAAGATGGCAATTCCTGTGGGCTTCAGGCCCCTCTTGGTCATGCAAATCGAGGAATTGCACATCCACCCCTGCAGAAGCACAGCTTTGGTTAATCACTTCTGTGCGCGAGGGTTCCTGCGCTGCAGCATCACGCTAGAGCAGTCAGGACTGGTCGCCAAATTCTCGATGCACCGACTTCATGTCACTCGTAAGATCACCTCATCGGGGTGGTCATTCTCATAGCAGTGCGGGCACAGCCAGGTGCCGGCCTCCATCTCCTGCCGCACCTGACCCAGCTCCATGCCGTAGCGGATCAGCAGACACGCGCGGCAGAAGCGCCCAGTGGCAGAGCCGCACCGCGTGCACTCTGACTTACCTGCAAAGACAGACTGGCTTACTTGGGTGGTACTGAAAGTGAGGCAATCTGATACGACACATGATATCGGGAGAATCCAGGGACACACGACTGGGAAGGACTTCTTACCCAGGCAGGGCAGCTCAGTGTTTCTGTCCTCGCAGCGCTTGCAGTCGCTTTCCCCGCAAAGCTTCTTTTGGCGGCAGAAGTGGCAGCAGATGCCTGCAAGTGACATCCTCCTTAAATTTCAGTGGCAGGCTAGCGTGACGATCCTGTCACTTCAAATCTTTGTCCTGTCAGAGAGCCAAAAATACTCTAGGGGGAGCACCTGCGCGGGAGTCATACAGGGAGCCTCGGCTTGAGCTGTCACAGCGCCGCTCCTTCACCACCAGCGCCCATGCATCTGCTGCTGTCCCCAGCACTTTGGCGTCAGGCAAATCAAGTCTGCCTGCGTTGCATACAAGCTTTCAGCGTAGCACAGCACCATAAGTATGACCATTCTAATGATGTGAAGAAGATGCAGTGGCTCAAATTCACAATCGACGCACTTGTCATACAGGGAGCAGACATGAAATGGTGCGCGGAAGAAAGGCTAACCGTCTGCCTCTGCGAAGTCATCGGAAAGGCCCTTGTATTCTGGCTGTGATCCTGCCAATCGGCTTGAGGCCCTGACGGGCTTGCTGTGTGTCTTGGGAGAAATCACCTGCAAGCAGGTCATCTGTTGGTGGCAGTGAGAGCATCCCCTTGTGATATACGCTTGAGGTCATGCCTGTTGACGTGTCATTTGCAATTTGGGTAAGGATTTGTGCAGGAGAGCGTACCGTTTTCGTTTGTGCCTGCATAGGCTTCTTCTTGATCTTGAATGAGGCCTCAAAGAGCGTCTTTTGCTCGAAAATTCCCAGTGAGGCTGCAATCCCAAACAGAGCCATCAAACGCAGCAAGAGTCAAGTATGGACTTGCAAATATGTGGCAACATATATCACGTCATATATATTGCCATATATATACGATGCCATGGTCTCGGAATAGCAAGTGAATAAAGTGACCGTTGAAAATGCTGCTTACCCATGACCTCCTTATTCCTCGTGATTCGCTCCTCTCTCTCGAGCTCATAAGCTGTCAGCCATGTGCCTTCCTTCGGCGCCTGTGGCCTCGCTGCCATCGGACGTATTTCCTTCTTTAGTCGCTGCTGTACACGCCGTGATGGTCCCGAAAAAAGAGGATCGGAGTGTGTGGCTTGCTCAAGGCCGGGTATTTCCGCAGGAATTATTGCCTGACTGACAAACTCAGATACGGTCCAGAGCACTTTTTTTTTTGAATCGAGCTTATGATAGGTTGTTGCCTGATAGGGCCTGCATCCCCCTGCTGTAGTACCCCCTGCTGTAGTTGTGTGTAGACAACTGACAAATTGTTGGGAGGATTAAAGAGCGACAAGGATGTCTTCTCAGAGTCACCACCCCGTAGCTGATCATTCGTTGGGCATATGGAAGAGTGGTTAAGGAGTCCTTTAAGGAGAGACTTTCTCCCCTACTTGACCAACTGCCTGTGCTACCAAATTCAGAATTTTCATTCCATAAGAGACTTGGCTTTTGTGACTATGCAAAATGGTTATCCGTGGATAGCAACTCCCTCAAGCGCACTAGACATCAGCTCAGCTTCGTTGGAAGCGAAACAAATGTCCAAGTAAAGTACGGAAATTTCTCAACACGGTGCAAGTCAAAAGACAGTGCAGGAGAGATGAAATCAATCAATGCTCATTGGAGGATTCTACAGAGATCCTTCAAGAATGCCCTGGTACTGGTCCACCCTGTCTGCAGGAATTAGGTCCTGAGGCTGCAGGATGGAGAACGGCGGATTTGGGGCGTTGAGAATGTCCTGCACAAGCACTGGCAATTGTCAGCCTTGTGGAAATTCTCCCTTCCTTGTACCAACTGCAAGATATGAAATGGAAGAGCCAACAATGTGGACACTGGTCCCTGCATGATAAACATCGAAATCCAGGGTATGGCATGCCAATAAGATGATGCGGCTTTGCCTGCATTTGAGCGTCTGACAGTCTCAGGATGTCCAGCGAGTCAGTGAAGTCTCCCCATGCATCTACGATATCTTCTGGGGGGCCCCTTGACACTGATATCCAGTGCCCATCCCCTAATTCTTGCAAGTAGAACCGCCACCTGGTCCAGCATCAATTATCAGCATCAGTAGTTTTTGGCATACCACAGGCACACTGCTAAATTCAACAAGCTGTCGAGGGAGTTCCAGAAGTCATAGATTTTTCAATCACCTTCCAAGCTTCAGATTTGACCAGGCCCAATTTCTGAGGTGATTGTAAATCTAGAACATTCTTTCCAAGGTCGCAAACAAAGTGAAACGCTACGAGAAGTAGTTTTATTTGGAGGACTATTAATGTTTGACAACGATCAAGGTTGAGGGACAGTGAGGCAATCCCTTTAGCAGGAATTCTCTGAAATCCCTTGATGGACTGAGCGCTAAAGTTGAACTACAAATTGAAAAAGTGTTTTTCTTGTTTCTAGTAGGTTTGACATTGGATTTAATTAATCTTGGACTCATCAGAAGTGTGCGCATGGCATTAAACTTTCACAGCCAGAATTATAGACAAAAAAACATGCTGTTGCCTATATACAACCTATTTGGCATTGCAATCTGACCTTGGTTTCTTGGCTCCATCTATCTCGACGGTGGCCCTCCAGCCCTCGTTCGTGCATGTTATGCTGAAATCCGCCTTGGCAAACTCCATGCCAAGGCCGTCTCCCCGTGCCTTGCCCAGAGCCTGCATCACTGCTGCTCCATCTTGCTTGTACGCAGAAAGGGGGGAATGCTGAATATTGCACTCCACATGCATGCAGTCACCCTGTTTGACACCTCTGCCAAAAAGCCATTGTTCCCCCAAGGTCTGCTCTCCTCAAAAATCTATTTTCCCCTTCACCAGCCTTGATGAGAAACAGGCTTCCAATAGAACATCCTGCGATTTGGCCTGCAATTTAAAGATGGCTTCTTTCCCCGCCAAACCCTATGCTCCCATGCCCATCACCAATAAAACACTACAGCAATTCTTTGGTGAACCTTTGTCCTACGATATCATCATTCTCAGATTCTCGCATTTAATTTTGTTGTTCACTTCTGCAGCAAAATTGTTCACTTCTGAGGCCAAGTTTGGAAGAGACTTCACACAACGATGAATTGATGTGCTCACCTCCTTCAAGCTCCAGAATCTCCGAAAGGCGCTTTGCTTCTCCTCTTCTGATTCTCCTGCTTGTCGCATAGCCAGCATCTGCAAAATAGATCAAATAATATGAATATCGGTGAGTAGTGGATTATTCCCCAAGACTGACGTCAGCGCTCCCACAAATTGCAAATATCAAGCAAGACCTGTAACCGCAGTTGATGTCCATGAGCTGCCTACCTCATTAGGGGTGAATACGGAGCCCACATTGGCCAGCATTTCATCCAGGGAGACCCTCCGCTGCCCACGAAACTGCTGAGGGGCAGATACATCCACC
Organism: Chloroidium sp. JM; assembly: GCA_004335615.1. NCBI lineage: Eukaryota > Viridiplantae > Chlorophyta > Trebouxiophyceae > Watanabeales > Watanabeaceae > Chloroidium > Chloroidium sp. JM. Next base: position 481,358 of record QAXI01000429.1, read on the forward strand.
CCACAGATGCACAGAGGCTCTGAAGCGAGCGCCACGTAGTCGCCCTACGTCACAATAGGCAAGGTGCTTATCATGTCAGAATTCAAACTTGGATGATGTGACTGGTCTTGCTGCCAGAAGAATCATGGCGATGGCGATACCCCAGACAGCTTTGCTGCGATCAACCATCCCATTTAGTGGCCTCACGCATCTTCAAGATTTTCCCAGCTTGCACTCTGCTGACCTGCCTGCAGATGTCGATCACCTGCAGAATGCCTTTCCTGACGTGCACTAGAGCGCTTTTGCATGTATGGAGGCTAATGATCACTGTCTTGTAGCCTAGATGACATATGACAAGGGTTGTCCGCGGACTGCTTACCAAAATTTTCTGCCTGTAACTTGGAAACATTTTTGGTCCTTTGATAAGTCCTTTTCCTTTTCACTGCAAATTTGTGAGCAACTTCAAATGACATGGAGAAGCGTCACAATTCAAGTTGGGTCGCTGATGTGATTTTAAGTTTTTGGTTCATCAATGATTTGAATTTGAAGCTGAATTCAATTGATGAAGTACAAGAAGTCATGACCCTTTCGCCTTCTCTCAGGCATTCACACAGCAGTGAGCAACGAGCCAGCAATGTTGACAATTGAGTATCTGACTCACCCTCATCTTGTGTAACTTTCCTAAAGACTACACGCAGAAGCATCGAATTATGCCATGCTCACCTCGTGCGAGACATTGAAGTTGAAATTTGGAGCGTGATCCTTCTCCACACCCTCACACAATACCCAGGGCTTTTTGCCTTTGGTCTTCCGGATCCTGATCTGTGACCAGGGCACAGCCAAGGCCTCCGATATGCACTTGCGCTGCAGTAGCTGGCTTATGAGACGCCGTTTCCTGTCCTCCAGAAATTTGAATTCTCCAATCTGCGCAAATACCGAGATAAGCAGAGCACAAAGATATTGCTGCAGGAGGCTGACCAACAATGCAGAATGAAAGACTCTTGTTGCATTTCAAAATCAAAGTTGCGCAATTGTGCAGGACAGCGTCGCTGCGAGCTTCACAATTTGAGTTTTACATGCAATTTAACTTATGTTTGCTCTTTTGCAGGCTGAAGATATAAGAGTGCATGGGAAGACAATGTCATGCTAGGTGTCAACCTGGCGCTGCTCTGCCTGAGGAACCAGCTGCAAAAGAAAATGCCACTCTTCTGTTGAAGGATGCCAATCACGGATACGGACAGCCCAGCGCAGCATGCCAGTTATGTACGAATGGACATGTACTGTGAGCGATACCTACAGTGAAGGGGTCAGTCCAGCTTGAGCATGAAAATATCTCCTACTGAGAAGAGTGCGCAATTGCTTGGTCATAAATAAAAATGGTACTGTAGTGGCAAGAATACAGGAAGCTTTGCTGGGGCAAAGTGCTCAAGTCTTCCTGATCACAAAGATGGCAAGTCTGACACTGCTTAACACCTGCTGCGCGAGAGGCACGCACCAGATAAGAGAGTTGAGAAAATCAGGCTTTCTTCACAATTTGATTGATTGTGCACTGGAAAGAATGATATACCTGCTTCTACCACAACCCACGCGCGTCGCGGTATTATAAGATTGTTATTGTCTAACAAAAGATTGCTTTGTTCCCGGATGCAAAGACAAAGTGTACCCTTCTCGAGGAACAGCGTCGCGTCATTTCTTCTTTCCTCCACGTTAGATCCTCACAATTGTTTCTCAAGTCAGCTTTGCTGCAGCCTTTGCATCGTTCGAGATGCTACGAATTTTTCTTTCCTTTAGGGTTTAGGGCATGAGGAAACTTGAGCCGAAAGTTTTTTCTGGCAGAGGAAGGAGCTGGGTTGGTCAAGCTCTAAACGCAATCCTTGCTCATTAATGCAGGAATTTTGTGGATTGCAGACTCCTCAGCTTTTTGCAACTCTCTTTTCTGTTTTGGAGGGCAGAGTGCAGGTCTGCCCTACTCCCACTGTGCATTTATGATTGCAACGATCAAACTCGGTCACTTTGCACCTGAAGCATGCAGCTGTTCTGTGGGGGAGAGCTGATGTCTGTATTTCACAGCAGCTGATTAGATACTTCCAGCATAGCAAAATGCATGTGCAGGCATGCCGATCCAAGGCACGCCATTGGCAGCTCTACAAGGTTCGAGGGGACACGACTCTGTAGTGGGAACCTTGGTTTGTCAGCTGTGCAAAGTAAGGCTGGGGCGCACCTACTTGATGTTCAAGCTGAAACCAGGTGAGGCGCTCCACTGGAGCCTTCTCACCAGTCAAGCGCCCATTTTGTGTGAAGTTGGTTTTCCATGCTCAGCTCCGATTACAACAGCACTGGTAGAGCACAGCGTGAAATCTTTTGCCATAGAAAGATATTGGGCGTGTTCCACAGGTCGACAGCAATTCAGAGGAGTCAAAACGGCTGCAGCTGGGGAAGTCTTGTCCGATCCTAGAGCTGTCAAGGCCAAAAAAAAGCAGCAGAAGGACCCAAAAGTTAGCGAACATCGCGTAACTCCAAGAAGTGAAGACTTTGGCAGGCAACCCCCTCCCCCATCCTTCCCCCCTCCAGAAGAGCCATCGCTAGAAGCGCTAGGCATGGCTGTGCCTGATATGAAGGGTGTAGAGTTTGCCATCCTAGCAGCCCAAACACATGGGAGGGATCATACACTTTCATTCAGTGATTAGAGAGGAATAGGGAGAGGATTAAGGAAGTGAATACAGAGGAATAGGGAGAGGATTAAGGAAGTGATTTCAGAGGAATAGGGCGAGGAAGTGGATCCCATATTTGGATTATTGCGCTTGGCAGCAAATAGCTTCAGGACTGCTTACTGAACAAGCAGGGCAATCTGGTTTATGCTGTTCCTTTTCAAGCCCTGGGAGTGAAGTCCAAATGTTGTGCTGAAGCTCATGTCATCTGTCATCAGCTTTCATGTCCATATAAGGATTTGACATCAATCACAAATAGGTGAAAGCTCGTGGTGGGTGCTCGACTACTTCGCACATCCTATAACATACCAATGGGCAGATATGCTATCCATCAGTCCCATCCTGACCTCCAGGACTGTGTGCAGCATGTACTGCAGAGGGTGCAATAAATTCGTAAATCTTAAATGCATGAGTGGAGGGTGGTCTGGTGAGAGCAGGGCATGTACAGGTGGTACCTAGATGTGGTCAAGCAAGCGGAGTTGGCGGACTATGGTCCTGTACGAGGCACCATGGTCATTCGGCCTTGGGGCTATGCACTCTGGGAGGCTCTGCAGACATACCTGGACCGGCGCTTCAAGGAGACAGGCCACCAGAACGCCTACTTTCCCTGCCTGATCCCGCTCTCGTTCTTCCAAAAGGAGGCCAGCCATGTGGAGGGGTTTGCCCCCGAGTTGGCCATTGTCACCAAGGGTCAGCCCTGGTCTCAGGTGTTTCGGCAAGATGCTTGCAAGCCTGGACGCAGATATTCATTTGCGGCTCTTCTGGAATGAGGATGTGTTTTCTTCTAGCTCCACTGAAATAGACATTGCCGGCGCAGATGTGTCGCCCTGTTTGCAAGTCATCGCGCAAAAAGGCAGATGCATTGATACAGGAGCTTTAAAAATGCATTGCTATTTCAGTTTGCAAATCGGGAACTTGTTGCTTCATCATGGCACTTCCATTCACCGGTCAAAGCTTTGCCAACAACGATCGTAGCTGCCATCGATGGCATCATCCTGGGTGCGTCATGGCTGCAGGAGGGGGCAAGGACCTGGAGGAGCCTCTGGCGGTGCGGCCCACGTCAGAGACCATGGTCAACCACATGTTTGCACAGTGGATTCAGTCGTACCGCGACCTGCCCCTGCTCATCAACCAGTGGACCAACGCGCACCGCTGGGAAATGCGCACACGGCCCTTCCTCAGGACCCTGGAATTCCTCTGGCAAGAGGGCCACACAGCACACGCTACGGTGATCCAGTCACCCTTTGTACCACCTGCTGGTAGGCTGGAGGGACAGGCACCGCATTTACACCTACTCAACTTCCTTTCAATGTAACACAAATTTGACTCTGACACTTTAAATCGGAAGCGAGGAGATTTGACAGATTGCATAGGCGGAAAGTGGCAGCCTGCTAGCTATCTATCATGATTGCTAACCCTGGTACTGATCAGAGGCTGTTCCTTGTTGTGTACACCTCAGGAAAGAAGGCTTGTTGAAGCCGTTCTTGCAGAGCTAATCGGACTCGATCCCTATGCCCATGGGATGTGTTCCACTGATGACCCTGTTTGCCTGTGTCCACCATAACAATTTACTGTCCTTGATTCATGAAGATGTTGGTCCAGGCTGAAGAGGCGGAGGAGGAGAGCATGAGGATGTTGCGCATATACGAGGAATTTGCTACCCAGGTGGCGGCCATTCCGGTGGTGGCTGGCCGCAAGTCACGCCTGGAGTCCTTCGCAGGAGCAGACTGCACGTACACCATAGAAGCCATGATGGGCGACAGGCGAGCTCTGCAGGTGTGAGGCTGTATTGACGACACTGCAAATATCAGAATCCTCCTCGCATGTCCTGCCATGAGGACAAGGAAGGAGCCGCGGTTCGAATGGATTAGAAGCCAGATTTGCCTATAACCGTATGGCTGGAGTTGTTTATTTTCCTGCTTCGTTTTGCAAACAGTACACCTCCTCGGAGAAAGGATGTTCTCATTCCAGTGAAATTGTATTGGCCAATGAGGGAAAGAGCACACACACTCAGCCATACAATTCTTCAGCATCGTAGTACATCTTGGGCAAGCAGGCAGACGCTGTGAGACAGGAATAGCAGATATCTTGCAAGGGATGGGATCTTGCTGCAAGAGGTGGTCGCAAGATAGAGCGGCGACTGCTCAGGTCCTGACTCTACATGAACCACTTCAAGCCATCTCGAGATCCTGAACCTCAGTGGTGCAGGCTGGCACCTCCCACAATCTGGGAACAAATTTTGCCAAGGCGTTCGACACCAAATTCCTGGCAGAGTCAGGGGAGTGGGAGCATGTGTTCCAGACCAGCTGGGGGATGAGCACGCGCATGCTAGGTGCTCATGAGCCACATCATAGCTGGCAATCATAGTTTTCAAAATAAATTAGACCATGTACATTATTTGAACAAGCTCTCCAAGGTTTTTCAAAATTTGTACCATTGTTCTGAGGGGACATTCAATTTAGACAAAAGTGTGTCTTGAGGCTGGCTTTCCGTGAGAATTTAGCCATTTGGCGATGGGATGATTGTTGACTTTGATGAGATTGAGAAATGAAATTGAGGCCGGCGCTTTCGCATGGATCCTGAGAGATCCCCTCGATGTGATGGACGTTAAATTTGACCAGCAAATGTTTCAATGTTCGCTACATTTGACTACCCCGTTTCAAATTGGTTTGATTATTCCAATTACAATGATAATAAATTGGGCAGGGTGGTGTCCTTTCACATCAGATCACATTTACAATTCGTGTGCTGCATTGTGCGGTGGAAATGGCGGCTTGAAATCTGATTTTACTTTACTGAATTGTATATGCTGCTGCAAATATTGTACCGACCCTCTACCTTTCTTCAAAGAGGTTTTTGAGGTGGTTATTTTTGGGCCCTCTGCATCTGTTCCCACCCGTGAGTGCAAAAATCTCATCCTGTCCGTATCGCTAGCCGCCTTCCCGGACAATTTTTTTGAGATTTTTGCGTTTATACCCAGGAAAGACACTGTCCGCATCCCGCACAAATTGCGCTGATTGGGCTCATTTATCGCTAACGACTCAAGGCTGGTCTGAGGCAGCCTGTGTTTAATTGTCCCAGTCGCATTATTGGCATTGTAATGTATTTGGTGCGGAGAAAGATCATAATAAAAATCACCTCAGGCCTGCATGCTGATCTCTTTTCCATATGGAGGGCCAGCAGGGTATCCTTATCAATGTACAACGCAGGGCAGAGGCTCACAATTCTGAATAGTGATATTCAAGCTTGCGACTGTCATCTGATGCAGGGGGAGTGATAATGGTGCATGGGGATGACATGGGGCTGCGTCTGCCGCCTCTCATGGCCCCTGTGCAAGTCGTGGTGGTGCCCATCTACAGGAAGGGGGCTGACGCGGAGTCCCTCACGTCAGCCGCTCAGCATCTGGTGACGGAGGCGTGCAAGGCCGGCATTCGTGCCAAGCTGGACAGTGACTCCAGCAAGTCGCCTGGATTCAGATTCTCCTACTGGGAGCAGAAGGTGATTCGTTGGCTACCCTGCCCTCTGATTGTGTTTCCTGGTTGAGAGAGAAGTGTCTAGCACGCCGGAAATGACTGGACCTGTGCAGCTCAATGCAAATCACCAGGACGCATTTACTGGTGAGATTCAATTCACAGACTCCTGTAACAAGGACGGACAGACATACCTGTCATTGGCACAGACACAACTCTTATTTTGACTCAAGCCAGAGTTCATCAATTCAGCATCTCAGTCTTGGAGAAATGTCACATGGATGCATGAATTGACAGGTATGATCTGAGCAGGGGGTTCCTGTGCGAATAGAGATTGGACCCCGTGACTTGGAAGAGCAATGCTGCGTGGTTGCCAGAAGGGACAGGTGAATTATCCTGTGCTGATCACAATTGCTGCTCCTGCTGGAAGTGTAGAGAAGTTATCAGTCTAAAAGCGGTAAGAAGGCTTTGCTAATAGAGTTTTGATAAATTGCCAGCCTACTGCTAGTTGGAGCATCAATCAGCGAGGGTCCTTTGATTGTATTCATACCAAATCCGCAGAATCCACCAGATCACACGCAAGAGGGTTGAGAATTTTCCGCAAAGACATTGTGTAATACAGTCACCTGAGGTTCTCAAGCTTCCAACGCGAGGAAAAAGGATGCTGCAGCGTTTGCAGCCGAATGAATTTCATATTCATGATGTGCGGGAGGCTATTTCTGCAGGAGGCTATTTCTGCTTACCCTAAGTAGCATACATGAATCACTGTGTGACAAGGCAAATTGCAATTTTGCGAAGTAGTGTTTTGGTGTTTGGCTTTTGCACAGTGATTGAGCTTCAAGGCCCCAAATATTCAAGGAACTCCAACCCCCTGAGACAAAGTCTCGTAGACCACGAATTGTGCATCAACGAGGGAAGATTTCAACTTTTCAGCGCGATTTCCACTTAGATCCTCAAGATTCTTTGCATAAAAGTATCTTGAACACACAGAATTTATACTCAGAACAGCTGCTAATTACACACTGATTCAGTGATTATTAACATTAATTTGATTTCCTGATGCATCAGAAAGCCATTGCCTGAATTGTGGCATGAAAACAAACGTTATGTTATGACTTCAGAGATTATCCAGGCCCATCGTAATTTCATTCTAATGAGCCTGAGTCTTCATCCAGGAGCTCCCAAAGCAGATGAGCCAATAGCCATGCTTTCAAAACGGGAGGGGCTTGATTGTATACCGTAGCGATCGAAACTTAGACCGTAATTTAAAGGTCACCGAGCTGTCGAGGGTATTTGAAATTTGGGACCATTATTTTTTATTGCAGTTTGCGATCCAACTTTTGACCCTCTCAGGGTCCAATTTCTGAGGTGCCATCAAATTGATACGAAAGTCCGTTGAGGTTGGGTGCATGGCAAAGCTTCAGGAGGAATTTGCCATTCGGCAGCATAATAAACTTGGTTGATGATGGATATCGAGAACTGGTGTCGAGTCGAGCGCTTTCGCAGGGTCCCTAGCAAATTCCCTCGATTTAATGGAGGCTAAAGTCGACCAGCGCAGTTGAAGGATATTGACCACCCAATATTGAGTCAATTATTTTTGGTCTCATCAATTCAGTCGCTACAGTAAGCAATATGAGACTACTTTTGTCGACAGTCTGCTTCCGATTCCATAATTCTTACCTGCCTGCAGGGCAAAGATATTCATGCTGAATTCTTTGCTGTATCATGATCTCCTGCATTATTGAGAAGAGCTGCTCAATCTTTTGGCAGGTGCTGTCCCTCTGAATACTTTTGCTTTGTGCTGTGTAGGCCTGGGAAGGAGGGCAAGGAGTTTGGGGTGCCACTGATCAGTACGATATCTATACCACATGTGCAGAAAGTACTTGAGGATGTGCAGTCCAGCCTCTTTTCCGCCGCCGTGGCATTCAGGGATGCCAATATCAGGGATGTGAGCAGTTATGAGGAACTCAAGGAGGCCATAGCTCAAGGATTCTGGGCAAGAGGTGCCTGGGCAGGTCAGCCTGATGCCTGCCATCTTTCATTGTTCAGTTTACAACGGTGTCCTGCTCCTGGAAGAATCGGCCAGGTGCATGAAAATTGTTTGGTTGCACGTAGAAGCAGATTTCAAAAGACCAAAATTGTTGTCTTGCAGGCAGTGATGCAGATGAGCTGAAGGTGAAGGAGGAAACGTCTGCCACACTACGCTGCATTCCTTTTGAGCAGCCAGAGACCGTGGATTCCACCTGTTTTATGTCTGGCAATACTGCCAAGGAGATGGCTATTTTTGCAAAGGCGTACTAGTTATGCGACATGAACAGTAAAAGGCTTCAACATCTCCCTCTCCATCAAAAGCAGTTTGCAGGGGCCAAGGTCCAGAGGCCCAGACCAATACCCTTATCTGTTTTGCCTGCCGCTAGAATCCCCACTCTGTCCCGCACATGCCCATATCTAGATTGGAGCCTTTCTCCCATCATTTCAATTTCAGACGCGCTGCATCACACACTTACAGTCTTGACAGGATTCATCAGGCAGAGATAAAGTCTCTTCTGGTGAACCAAAATTAATTCCCGGTACCTTGTAAGAGAACATGGCGGTGCTCTTATCTGGGACAATGCGGTGATATCGATGTGAGATTGTAACTGCGGGGACAGTTGCAGTGTGCATCCCAAATTGATTGGTCGACTCCCGTCTTTGCTGAAAGTGCGTGCTTTAACGCATGTATATGTTAGAAAGACACTTGTTATCGACGGCATGCTTTTCTTCCTCGCCCCACTCGCCGTGCTTTGGGCGACATTTTCTTTTGCCTCACCGTTCGCTCTCGCCGCGATCTTGTTGGGCTACCTCCTGCCACACGCTGTTCTCAGCTTATTTTTCACGTCAAGGGACCTGAAGAAGGCATATGGCGCTGAGTGGGCATTGGTCACTGGTGCAAGCAGTGGTGAGCAAGAATATGAGCTTTCTGTTGTGATTCATTGTACAATTCTGTCCTGATTGCAGTTCTGAGACTCCTTGACCATACCTCCAGGTATTGGCAGGGCACTGGCAAATCGGCTGGCTCAGCAAGGACTGAATGTCGTGCTTGTTGCCTTGGACGACTTGCTGCTGGAGAAAACTTTTCGTGATCTGCAATCCACCTACCCTGAAGTCAAAGTGCGCAAGGTACAGTCTGCAAATTGATGCTCTGATGGTTTTAAGGTTCTGCATTCACAGTGCATGCTTGCCTGTTTGCTCTACGCCTGCATGGTATGCCGTATGTGAATAATGCAGCCCACACTTCTGTATTGGCAACGCCTGGCATGCACAGGTCGGAGTAGATCTTAGCACGAAAGGATACCTACGGCCTGTAGCTGCTGCCACTGACGACATCTGCATTCAGCTCATCTTCAACAATGCTGGCTACATGCTTTCTGGCTTTTTTGAGTCCAGGCAAACCTACCTCGGCTAAGATTCATACGACAAATCAGCAACTTTCTTGACAAGCAAAGCAGCACACTCATGAACATTCTGCTGAGGTATGCGACGGAGAGAGCTGTGTGTTCATATGTCTGTGCCATCTCTTGCAGGCCCCTGGATGCTCAACTGGCCAACATGGAGTGCAACGCTACCAGCGCAGTCACCCTGACACATCACTTCCTTGAAAAATTGGTGAGGCACCACTACAGGGCTGCTGGGACAAATTCTTGCCTGATTCTGCTGGCAGATATTGCTGAAGAAGATCATACTTGGACTATTGGCATGTTGTGGGGAGCTCTGATGTTCAAGCTCTTTATTTACTGAGCAACATGATAATTTTACATTCCACTGACCCCTGAAGTCAATTCTACAGCCCTGACATAGGGCTTCAAGTTCAATGCGCAGCTTGCAGCTTCCGCAAAGAATTGCGATACGGCAGTGGCAGCTTCAGAGTTGATGCTGTCAATCAATGTACATGGAGAGGTAAAGGAGGTAAAGCTCAAGCTTCTGGCTTTCTTGCTCCTCTTGTCAGCAGACCATTGCAAAGCTTCACTGATTGCAGGTTGCAAGCAAGAGACGGGGAGGCATTGTTTTCACATCCTCAGCTGCTGCTGCCATTTGTTCCCCATTCACCACACTTTATTCTGGCACCAAGGCCTTCCTCTCAGCCTTTGCGGCTGGCTTGGCCGTGGAGGTGCGTCACCATGGCATCGACATCTTGGTCATCCACCCATCCCCTGTTGCCACCAGGTCAGATCGCCGTCCTGATATGGGCATTTGCACTCTGAGGATTTTGGGCTGTTCGATGCTGCTTTGCTGGTAGATCCAGTCGACAATAACCATGTGCAGCATTGCCTCTTGCAGCTTGCAGCGTCTGCGTGCTGAGCATGGGAAATGCAGGTTCTATGACAAGAGTGCGAGCCTTTCTGTGCTGGATTTCTTCAAGGCTAGGGCTGTGGACGCAGACAGCCTTCCCGATGCAGTTTTTGGTTCACTGGGTCGCACCATCTGGAGGGACCTGGGTCCAGATGCAGTAGGTTTCAGGTTGCTGACCAAGATTGTGGACTACAACCTGTTAGCGTATATCACGAGCAGAGTTGCCACCCTCATGCCAGACTTCAAGAGGGCACAGAGGGCCAGCCAGGAGCTGAAGAAGGGAGACTAGGGCTTTCACTTAAGAAAGTTAATTACTGTAGCAGTTTTCGCAGAGAGATGTGTCTGAAAGACCTGGATCTCCCTGAGGAACTGAACAGAAGCTGAAATTGATTCCATTTGCGTGTCCACAGTGGTTTGCTGAACAGTGCCTGTCATCCAACACGACCTTGAGGGTGTAAGAGGGTGTAAGCAAAACTTTGGAGAACTCAATTTTGACCGACCTTGAGGGTGTAAGCGGGTGCAAGCAAAAGTTTGGAGAACTTCATTTTGACAGCAGCCAGGCATGGGACAGAGCAGTTTTCCACTTCCTTGCCCTCGACTCAGTGAGATTCAAAGTGCTCAATTGTGGGTGTGGATGAGCATGCACACGAGGATACCGTAGGGACAAACAGTAGGAGACAGAGGTCCCCAAGCCCACAAATATCCACGGGGATTTTGCACATTGACCCTGTCAGACTTCCCCCAAAAGCAGCCACCATCAGGACAGGTATCTGCTCGTCCAGAGTTCCTGCCAGGTAATGGACGAGTTAGCCTTTGGGATGGGCGACGACTTGACCCCAGAGGCAGAAAGAATGGGGTACCATTGGGAAAAATGCAGAGCAAACCATTGGTCATACCCCAACTCAGAAGGCTGGGGGCCGACGACTCTCCTCGAACTTTGGGCCCGCGCTATTTACGTAGTCATTGCGTAAATCCGCTGCTCTGATAGATATTGAGGCTGCCTGAGAGCGGTTTGGGCGGGGATCGCCAGTGATGGCGCCAAAAACAAAGCTTCATCAATTCGTTTACGTCGTGGGATTCTGGTCTGAGTTTTCGATCTGCTTTGATTATTATTCTCAGGGGGTGAATCTATCCTCGTAGGGGCCATATCTTGCTTCATGACGTTCAACGACCATTCTCTTTCGGTGAAAAAGCAACCTTTGCTTTTCTTTGGAGCATTGTACACATTGTCAGCAATCGTTGCCGGTGAGAAATTTAAGTCTCATAGCACTTCATCCAGCAAGTCAGCCCCTGTCAGTTCCATAGTTCATATCAGACACAGAGTATCGTAGGGAAATTGGCTCCCCTGTGGGTAACGTGCAAATGTTTCGCGTCAGAGTTTTGTTGCCTGCAGTAAAATACACTTCTTTTGTAGGGAATGGTTGCGAATATGGAGCTCTGCCTGGAATGTGGATCCGTGCCCCAAATAGCACGTCGAGCTGGTTGACCTGGAAGCTTATGGACCCACACTGCCAGCTGGATGATTTGGTTTCAAGACACGTAAAGAAAGGTAAAGGCCTCTTGACAAATTAAATTCTTGCTCGTCTTCAGTCTCAGATGAACAGCCCCAACAATTTGTGTAGATTCGGGATTTCTAGAGTCGAGGAACTGTTATGCTCCCCAGATCTCAAACCTTGAGTCACTATAAGACCAAAGAGGTGTGACTAGTTCTTTTTCGGAATATCATGAAGAGAGCGGTGTAAGCAATTTTCAGTGTTGCCAACTCACGGCCGGTGCTCTTAATGATATAGCTTGTATTGACTTGTGAAAAGTCTGGTAATATTAATGATCTGATGCATTGAATGGGGACTGAATCAAAAACAGTGGGCATAAGTAACCCTGTATTCTGGATGGGAGTGCAGCACAAAGATTGCTCATCTGTGCAGAAAATTCACCTGTTGTCGATATTTTGCTTTTGGGGGATAGTGCTGAGCGGCTGTTGGTGCAACAATTGTGTGATGAGTGGAGTCAAAAGAAGCCAGAGCTTTTTAGCATCGTGCTAGACGGGGCCAACAATTTGAACGACAGCTGCAACAGGTGTTGGTCTGCTTCTTCTCACCAAAACGTTCTTATGAGACAGCCTGCAGGAATCAAAGAGAACAGATCACAAGCATGTGGAAAGATTGGTTGGGGTTTCTTGCAACAAAGTCCTTTCATATCGAAGACAATGGTGTCCCTTGAATTCATAGGCTCTGTTAGGACTTTATTGACTGTCTTTCTGAGATCGCTGCCAAAGGAGGGCTCAATTTCTCCAGAGCGATCTTAAATTTGTCATGCGTTGGAAAGCTGCTTCTCAAGGGCCACCATGCTTGACTGCATTACAACAGATTGCAAAGCTAAAATGGCATTCATTTCGAAGCTGCTGAGAATATATATTATAAGATTTTACTGCACAGCAGTTTTTGTCTGCTGAAATTGATGGTCCGGTCAAATATGTTGGTGATGATAAAAGAATTCCAATAAATGCAACAGTGCTTAAAGTGCTGGCACAAGGGTCCTGCGCCACTCAAAAATTACTGACTTCCCGCACTTTGCAGAAATTTTCACGAGTTTGAATATGAGCAATATAATTGCATATCATGTGTCCTGCCAACTCTTCGAGTATCACGGGAGGCAATTTGGACTGTTGCAACAAGAAGTCTAGAGTATGGATTCCATGAAGACAGAAAGGGAAATGCCAAAGAAAGAACTGCCAAGGTAAGAAGCTATTGAGCAGCAATTCTTGCTCATCTTGGGCAAGTACACAGCTCGCCACAAAGTGCCTATTTGTGCAGTTTGTTTCCAATGACAACCCATCACTGCTCCAAAAATGTGCTGACTTATTCTCTTTCACGCACCTGAAAAATTTGTGGCGCAAATGTGTGTGAAGTATGTTCCTTGCAGAGCCTTCGTTTGTTTCAGAAGCAATTTGGTCGAATGCCTGACCTTGTATTAATGCAATCAGCGTTTTGGGAATTGGCCACACTATACAAAGAGGATACACAGAATGATAGTAGAGGGGTAAAAATGCTGCAATCGAGAGCTCTTCCACAAAAGTTACTTGATGAATTTATTGATGATGTAGAGCAGTGGATCACATTTGTGAAGGTGCGTCTCTTCATCTCTGAAGCTTTGGTCTCTTACACAGGTATCCTCCATAATGGTGCACCTCCAAATGTATGTGCACTCTTTCAGAGGTCTCCATCTAAAACTGATTTCAAGCTAGAACTTGCATGTGGAATCTTAGTGTACCCAATCACTCACCGCTGTGGTGGAATTTTTGCTTGGCTTGGCAAAAGAGAGTCTCATGCCTGAACATTTGCATGTCTTGATTTTCTTTCCTACCAAAAAGTTATCGGGGCAGCCAGATGAAAGTATTTTGGATTTTTGGGGGTTGTGGGAGGAATGGTGTGTTGTTGGAGGAAGGAAGGAATGTTTTGTTGTGGGAGGGAGGAATCGTGTTGTGGGAGGAATGTCCTGGGGGTCGTTAGAGGACGCAATGCAACATGTAAATACTTAAGTAGGCATGTGGCTGAATGCTTCTGTTTTGTAAATGACAAACACAGTCCTGAAGCAAAAGCAAATGAAATTCAAGCCCAGAGCTCAGTGTACATATACACCCTTATGGACCTGTCATTAAAATTTCAAAACATTTAGAAGACTTGCAACATTAGATTCCAGGCAATGACCCTGATGGCTCGGGACAAGTGCCCCGATCACCAAATACAATCTTTATTCAAGTAGCAAAATCACTCCTCCCTGAGAATCTATTGCACCGGAAAAAGCCTCCAGTCAAGTAACGCGGTTGTAAAGTGGCTCACTCATCCTCTGAATCCATGAAGAAGATACCAGCAAATTTTGGAAGCTGTTTCAGGGACAAAAAGTCCTTCAAGCTTTTTTCTAATGAGAAGAAGGAAACTTCTGTTCTAAGTCAACTAAATCTTCACCAGCAGCCAAATCACATACAAAGAGAGGCATACTTGTAGGCAGCAAGGCCTTTCAGAGAGTAGAGGAATAAGAATATTTTCACAGGGACTCGGGAGAGACGTGGCTGAAATATTCCTGACTCGGAAGTTTGTGGCAATTTTTCGTAATGTGCTTGATAAGGAGATGTTTCATCGCAGGAATTGCTCAAGGGAAGCAATACAATACTCACATGGAAGACCACTCCTTATCCGCGTCTGGATGCCAGCAAGCCAGGATGGCATTATTCCTCATATCTGGGGCAAAGGAGTCATTTGGCACAGCTTAATGCTGCTGCCAGACACACAGCGCAGCAAATGAACGTAGCAGTGATTGACCAAGCTGCAATGGTGGAAGAGTTCAGTGCACCTGATGATTACCTTATGGATGATCATCATGTCAAGGTAGATCTGAGGCTCACCCATGTCCTGCTACTGAATCCTTCAAAGATTTGCTTCAAAGATCGTGAAATACCTCTGGATTATTGATAGAACATGTCATCCATCCTGATTACAGACAACCACAAAGTGACAGTCAAAATTACTCGACGCAGCAGAGGTAGATTTGTCCTCTCAATTTTGTGGCATCTTTCATCTAGAGATCAAAACGTAAGGGATGCGTTTCGCTGCTCCAGGTCCTCATTCTTGGTTTTGTCTGAAATCTGATCCCGGCTGTAAAGCAAACTCAATGCCAAAATCTTACATTTCTAGTCCTTAAGGTCAATAACACCGACCACAGCGTGGTGCTGTATATGAAAACAATCTTAGTTCCTCAGCTCACCTGTTGTCTTTTTGTTTTGGCAACTTTTGTGCCAGTATGTAAGATTTGCCTAAAAATCGCTGAAATGCGACTGAAAAAACTGCACTGTGATATGCAGTACCACATTGCCAATCCAAATGTGCACCAACTGTGGCCTGGCCGTGGCTTTACTGAGGATGAATTGGAGTTTAAGGGAGCGTTCATTCTGCATCTGTATTGTGGTGTTTGGCTCTTCCGATACACTGAATATTGCAAGATATTGAAAGATAACAATTCAAGCGCAATCAGACACTCTGAGCTCGGTTTCTTGTTGCAATGAGAAGCGTGATTGCTGATGACAGAATGACCTCTGCATTATTGTACAGTATCACATGTCGTATCAGAACTAATTTGGGAGGCTGGACAATGGCACTTGAAACGGTACTCCACATGGCTAATATCTTTCAACCAATTGTTGTTTCCTGTCGTAGCTATCTGATCACCCCTCACCTCATAAGTCGAGCTTACATATTGCAGCAAACATGGTGAAATTTGGTATAGAACCCTTGAGCTATCCAATATTATCCAGAGCTTCCATAATTCATCACGCACTTAGAGGTCTATGTATCGAACAGGCAAGTTTGATGCTTTTTTAAGACTTCATTGGAGAACAAAGATTCATTAATTTCAAAACAAATAGCATCATCGCTATGACCAGGAGTGGCAGATTGCTTTACAGCATATTTTACCAACCAAGAAAGACCACCAGCCATGCAGATCAATTTTAATCTCCAGTTCCCTGCGATTTCTAGGTTCTTGAATTTTGGGGAACTGAGGAGGGGTTTAGGGTTAGGCACTGCTGTCCTTTGACACACAATAATAGTTTTGAAGATGGCTGTTAACATAGAATGCAATACACAAGACTTCTAAATCAATAAAAGAAATTACAATTCAAGAAGACATCGTTACAGATGGTCGAACTCGCAGCAGGCATGAATTGAAAATCTTCCCTGGAATTGTTATTGTTGATGAGACTTTCAATGCAGAGGTGATCGTGCGTCAGCCATATTTGAAGGGGAAATTGATCAGTCTTGCAATAAAACTCCTCTCTTTCTATCCATTTTTTCCCTGATTCGGCTTCATTGCGGCAAGAAGTCTCGTCCATGATAAAAAGTTTCATATCCGCTATGAGACACTACGACTTGTTGTGACTTTGACTTGTTGTGACTTTGCACTACAGATAACACTTATTTTTGTCTGTAAATTGAGAGGGCTTGCTAGATTGGGTGTTGTTAGCTGATCATGCACACGTTACATTGCACTGCAACACCACTTGAGGTAGCTTCTGGGACCTGATTATGGCCAGGGTTAGCAATATAATTCTGTGATCCGGGTCGCCGGCTTTGTCTTTCTTCTTGCAAAGCAACAGAGAGCAAGTACAGCATGTTGAGTGCATCTTATGCCAATAAAATAATGCAATGCCTGCTGACCAATCAATTCATCATGTAGGATTGGGTCGCCTACAACCTTCTCAATATCATGCTGAATATGATCGAACGAGTCAGGGGGAGAGCAGGCATTGGTCGGAAACCATCTGAGAAGAATAAGGCAGGAGCGCACGAGAGATTCAGCAGGTATTCCGTATCCTGCCCCTGCTAGAAGCTGTTTCAAAACAGTAGTAACAAAATCTGATTACCTCTGATGAGCATCCTATCCAAGATCCCTTCAAGACTAACTTGTGAACATGCCTGTATGGATGGCATACTTGGCTACTTGACTTGCCTTATGAATGCGAATGGTTACAGGTGATTATTGCCAGCAGAAGAGGACCCGCCTGACAAGAATGAGACATGCTGTGCACACCATCAACCATTGCTTGTGCAAGACTTCTGGACCTGACTTGTTGAACTCGAGCCCAGACATGCTTGCTGTGACCTCATGCAAGCGCCCTGCTTGGCTAGCGAGCAGCAAACTGTTATTCAAAGGCAACATGTTGCTCACCATTCTTCTTTATTCCGCTTTTTGTGACATGGAACGGACCATGATCTGGTGTGTGCTGATATAACGGTCTGTCTATTTAATTTGTCCCTCCCATCTCACCTGCTTACCACCACCTTCACGAAAGTTAAGGACATGAGGGATGCACATCAATATTCAGTTTTCCAGTCGTCCACCCCAGTAAGATGTGATCAATTCATCGAAATTTTGAATCAACGACCAAATTTAAGGACATTGGATTCGATGGCTCCTCCAGCTTCTTCCACAACAATCCTGCCACTGAACTCTTTCAATCCCATGCTGACCATGCACAAATCTTTTGCATATTTGCACAACACCAGGGAAATAAGTACACACAGCATCAGCTGTCAGCCAACACAGGTAGTACATATCATTGAGATTGGAATCGGGATCCACCATTGCTTTTGCCAAGTTTCAGAGGGCGCAACCTTGTCCACTGACGTTCCTTTTTCAAATCCTGATGATGGGGAGATGATGATTTGGCATGTTGCATTTCTTCCCATCATCCACCAGCCGCCCAACAATATGCCTGTCCTCTTATTGCTGGAAACCATAGCTGTGTACATGTTGTACGCCTGAGCAAACAGGCGCTCAGGGGGCACATGGGCAGCAGAGAGGGCCCCATGTGCCCCCTGTCTGTTGGGTACAGGGCATGACACCCCTGGTCATGGTGCCATGGGCAGCAGAGTAAATTGGGCAGAGGGGTTTTTGTGCTGAATTTACAATCAACCTAATCAGGCATCTTTGCAAAGTTAACAAAAGGCCAAGAGAAGCTTGCAGCCTATGATAATGTGTGAAGATGCCATCTGCTTTTGTTCGATGAAGCACTGATTTTTATATGCTGGTCCTTTATTGGCTCATGCAACTCAACATTTCTGCATAATATTTTGTTTGCACACCTTGATAAAGTCAATTCATGCCACATAGTACATTGCGGCCTACCTACCAGCAAATTTTCCTTTATCTGTTATTGAGTCATCAACAGGTGGATCTGACCCAGATGTCTCTGCTAACGAGCCGATTCATTTCGACAAACCATTCTTTTGCTAGCAAGGCTACTCATTTCTTTCATAGAGGTACCCAAACAAGTGGGAGATTATGGAAAGCGGAGAGTTAGGCCGCTTGGCTAATGTACGTCCTTTATGAGTTGTTGCCTTCAAAAGGATGGTGAACCATCTGATGTCATGCTTGCCTTGACTATACCTTGACTATGCTTGACGAGGAATTTTACTTCCCAAATTTTCCATGTTCATGGAATCAACATTGAACTTTCCTGGCAGTCATATGCATTCCAAAGCATGGACATGGCCAGTAGTAACCTATCACAATCAGAGCACACAGACACACCAATAGTCCATTGATTTCGATCAAATCAACGCTCCTTCGCTGTGCACATTACTTGGCAATCAGAGATTTCCCAGTGAAAGTTAATATTCTGTTCTCAGATCCTGTTCTATTCTCAGATCCTGTTCAGCCTCATGCAGCAGCACTGTCCTTGTCTACAGGTGCCGTTTGATGGCTACAAATGCTTGACAATTATTGGGTGATAAAACACATGACGTATTCATTACAGAATCCAAATATCAAATTATCAGATGCCCTGTTAGGTTTGGATCAAAGCATCTCTCTTGCGGCGGTGAGTGCTCACCTCACCTCCAGTATTTACATTACCTATGTTGATCCTACTCACTACGGAAGTCGCATCACCAATGGGCAACCAGAAAATTGAATTCAATGGTATGGTGTGGTAGATGCAATGACTGTCACCTTCTCCCCCGAATATGTGAAGGTGATCCCCGCTTTCCTCTGAGGTGATTGTAATTGTGCCAGCAATGATTATTTTCCCATCAGCTGTCTCTGGTCCTTCTGAGTGTAGCATGGCAGTCCCAAACACAACACCGTACGAAACATGGGTAATTTCAAGTGTATCAAAGCTCATTCTGACCAACCAGTGATTGTAGCCCCCTATGATATGTGTTGTATGCGTGTGAACCATCATCAAAATCTCCTTCTTGCCATCATGGTCCCAAACAATCGGATGTGCGCTGTTGTGGGAACGATCTATCTCGAGCATGATTTTGTCTGCAAGCATAGAATCCCTATCTTTGTAGCAAACTTTGGACACCAATTCTAAGTGATAGTCATCATCAACCAAGACTCTGTAAATTGTTGCACAGGGAAATACCGAGTAGAATACCAAAAGGCTCCTTTGGTACTCCAAAAAACCCCAGTTCTTTTGAACTTCAGGAGCTCCCTGTGCACCATCTGCTCGATTGCTGAATATTTTCAGGAGTTTGAACATCCTGGATTTTTGCTCCATCCTGAATATTGCTTGATAGCTACCTCGGTCCTGATCTTTACGTACAACATATCCAATGCCTCGGAAGACTGCGCTGATGTGCGCCTTCCCTCCCCAGAGAAAAATCCTGCAACAGACACAACTGTTCCTGTGAGTCGGTGAGTACCATGCAACACATTCAACCTGGCAAATCTTGGCACATATGCAGCCAGCAAATACATTCAACATGTCCTGGCGATGATGATGATTTTTTACAGTCTGCAGGGGAGTGACTCGTCACAAACTTCGAGCTAGATGTCTGGCCAATAGCACCATATCATTCAAAGGGCACACGTGAAGGAACGTGTGTGCACTGCAAAATAATCACACCAAGAGTGCGCCAAGAAGCGTGCATTCTTGAGACAGCCATTTGCATCCCGGCTGGCAATTAAATATGATCAATTGTCGTGAGTAAACAACGTTTCAGTACTTCCATGACAGGAGCAGTTCGATACAGCGTTGCCAGAATAGAGTCTCATGGTTCTGAGAATCTGGCGGTAGTGGAGATTCCAACCTTGCGTCCTCCACTACGTAATATGGATTGTCCCCTGGCAAGATGAGCGGCTGGATGGAGGATGCATCGTATTCCCATCGACTGCCGTTGCTGATGAATGCTGTCAACGCTGGCTGCCTCTCATTCCCCAAAAAAGAAACCCATGGTCCCATTTTGGTATTGTCGCAGTGTGTGGCATCTCGATGTTCGTTCGTCCAGTCGTTGAAACAAGAATTTTCAGTGGCTACAGATATCCATCCAAGTCGATCATCACGAACAGCACCAGCATTCCACATAATGCCCGAATGATAACTCGAATCCAAACGGTGGGTTTTGAGAGCCGATGTTGCCCAATCAATTGCTTGTGAGGACTGCAGTAAGCACCCCGCCAACACGAGAACAAAATATTCCATAACCATGTCGATACTGCGAAAGTCGAAGGTCAGGGAGACGGTCGAAAGAGATAGTTTGCTGCTTCCCGCCAGCATGACGTTTAAGATTGTGCGAATGCCAGCCTGGGTTTGTCGTGCCACTATAATTTGAGTGATCGCACATCCCCTGCAGGATTATGTGTCACAATTACTCAAATAAAATCACAGATGCCCTCAACAATTGGTCCATGACGCTTACTCTGCTGTTGAGAATGTCCAGACAATTGGATCAACTGGGGGAAAAGGTGCGCAAGCTTGTTGAATTCTGCACATTCTGTTACAGCAAATGCCTCTGTCTTGCTTAATCTTGTGAATTACCAGCACAACCTTATGGCAGAAATGGGAAATGCCAAATCATGAGAAGAAGCACAGGGAAGTGAGCTCACAAATAAAGGTGAAGCCCAGAAAGTTGCCAACGTCAGTTGCCAGCGGATCCAGTGTCCATGCGGATGAACTGTGCAGGCGTGGCTGAGAGCGAGCAGAGCACGGTGTGCCAGGGCTCCAGGAGCTTCTTCAACCTCGAGATCTACGACTTTGCCATCTTCCTGGACGGCAAACAGGGGGACTCCCCTCTCCTCCTGTTCACTCATCCACTGTCAAGTCCTCGTGCTTGAGAAGTGGCTCCGCTTCCCCCTCTCCACTGCAAAGCAAATACGACTGAAGTGGAAGCTCAGAACGGCCAATGGCCACTTGCTGCATACAATGTCCAAACCAGAATGTTCGATCTTCCAATCTGAAGTTTGCCCAATGACACACATCCGTGTGGTGCAGGCAAAGCAGTCACAGCTGGGCCAGAGGTACGCCAAACGGAGGGGGG
>QAXI01000429.1:529249-556779 GCA_004335615.1 Chloroidium sp. JM
TGCAGCAATGTAAGAGAAGAGGGCAGGGAAAGGGGGGAGGGGGGGGGGGTGACATGACATGCGGTGAGACCAAGAGTATTTCGGCAAGAGTGCACAGTGAATGGTGTCCATCACCAGTCTGACGGTCTTGCTATAAAGGGGAAAGTTGGCCCGCTGAGCTGCGGCTACGGAGTCCTGGCCAAGGACCATGGTGGCAGCGCTCTCCTCAATGACTGATGCACAGGGAAACCAGCTCTCCCACTCCATCACCCACTCGGCAGCCTTCTTCACATTTGGGTCCTCTTCAACTTCCTGAAAGGCAGCAGGTCCTGTCATTTACATTTTGTCCTGATGGCGAGGAATAGACTTCTTCATCCTCCCAGTCACAATGACAGGAAATCCAAATAGGCACATCAAGGAGGGACAGGAAATTAGCTGATGCAGGAACGGAGCACCTTGCCACCACCGTTGGCCAGGGAAACGCCCAAGTCCTTGATGGCCTGTACGATCTGCTCCGCCAACCCGTCAAACAATCCAGGCAGGGCACGCTCGATACTCAGCACAGCCACATGCAGTCTAGCTGCCTCATGGGCCCCGGTCAATTGTGGCTCGTCCTGGTAGTCACAAAAGTCCAGCCGGTTGGCGAGCTGGCGTCCCTATTCAAGCCTCCCTTTCAGACAAGTAAGGAACGTTGCTACCAGCCATACGCGCATGCTGTCCTCACACATTTAGAGTGCGAAGTCTATTCCCTTGCCATGCCAGTGCAGTGATAGGGGCCCTTCCCCCTTGAAAGGATAGATGTTTGAAATGTGACAGGAGTTACACAAGAGAGCAGGAGGATTTCCTACTCTGGAAGGTCTAGTACCGTTCTGGGTCGCACCGCATCCACTGGCAGGGGTTGGAGGATTCCCCTGGGCTCCTGCAGAAGAGGGGGGGCTGTGTCTTGAGATGCCATCCCGCGCTGCGATTGGGGCCCAGGCGCGGTGCGGCTGGAATTGGGGCGACGTGTCTCTGTGGTGTCGCGCGGCAGACGCCTTGCCACATCCTGTACCAATATCTTGGCTGCTCACAAGCGGATTTGCAGAAGGAGACAGGTACAGATGAAAAGAGACAGAGGCACCTGATCAACATCCAGGGGTGGAATGCCTGAGGAGACACAGCAGGGATATGTGGATGTGAAACTGATCTCAAGTACAAACAAGCTTCTCCTTTGCCAGAGAAAAGTTACTCACCGCTCCATGCTGTGAAGGGGGTCCTTGGGAGGAGCTGCCAAAGTGGGGCTGGAGAGCAAGCTCAAAGCCGCTGGCTGTGCCCTGTACCAGTACATTGGCTGGTCAATAACAATGAAATTTGGCAGCGGGGGACAGACTGGCAAGGAGACAGGCCATCTGATACACATCTAAGACGCCAAATGAAACACTGCAGGGAATTGCACTTGTGGGAGCCAATCTCAAATATATGCGAGTCGCGCTTGAGGGAGCCATTCTCGAGGATTTGCAAGTTACACTCACCGCTCCAAGCTGTGAATAGGGTCCTTGGGAGGAGCTGCCAAAGTGGGGCTGGTGAGCAAGCTCAAAGCCGCTGGCCGTGCCCTGTACCAGTAGATTGGCTGGTCAAGAAAAAAAGATTCAGCAGCGGGAGACAGACTGGAAAGGACAGGCAGGGCCATCTCATCCGCATCAAGGATGCCTAATGAGATGCTGCAGGGAATCGTGCATGTGAAATCCAGTCTCCAGTATTTTCAAAATTACACTCACCGCGCCATTGTGAAGCAGGCCGCTGGGAGGAACGCCCAGAGCCCGGGCGGTGAGCAGGCTGGGGCTGGTTGGCCACACCCTGGACAAGTAGAACGGCTGGTTAAGAGAACAAAAAGTCCTGGCCGTGTGAGACAAGACTTTATAGGAAAGACAGAGCCATCTGATTCAAATTTTCAAGTTGGATGCCTGATGAGACATGGCAGGGAATCGTGCACATGCAAGCCAAGCTCAAGTATTTGCAAGTCACACTCACCGCTCTCAGCTGTGAAGCGGGCCCTTGGGAGGACCGGCCAGAGCCCTTGTGATGGGCAGGTTGAGAGTGGCTGGCCACACCCTGGAACAGCATATTGGCTGATAATAACAGGTTGATGAAACGAAACTTCAGATGGAAAGGGACCGCTATAGAAGAAATGAGACAAAGCTATCTGACAATCCCCCAAGCTATGAATGCTTGCGGAAAGCTGCAATTGGACGTTCAAAATAGCTGGTGCAGAATTATGAGAACAGAACATGACACATTGGATGTGACCAGCCACCCGACTTTGACAGGCTGCCTTGGGGAGGTTGTTATCATTGTGCAAGGCTTGGACCACCGCACCCGGCATGTGCTGCTATCCATGGTCGACAGACAAAGGAATGTGGTTATGGCTGCAAGGGACACCCCAGTGCCGGCGCCCCATCCAAATCTGCTGAGCTATCTCATGGAAGACTACAACACTTTCAAGATCGCTCTGCTTGACAGAGCTCACACTCTTATCCTGGCACAGCCGGCACCGCCTTCTATTGCAACGACAACAGCGCCTGCTCTGCGGGCACAGGGTTTGCGCTCTGCTAACTCTGCTGCTGGGGGTTACGGTACTCAGAGGCGTGCCGCCTACCCAGCGGGGTTTTGCATTAAATTCTACACTGAGGGGCGCTGCTCTTTCCCCAGCTGTAAGTACATGCAATCCCATGGTTGGACCCCTGAGCAATGGGCCGCTACCTTGGCGGCACCCCATCCCGCCACCACCGCCTCCCCCGCCGGGGTCTCCGCCTCGGGCAGTCTGCCCACCACAGCCAGCACTGCCGTGGCCTCCAGGACCGGGCCTTAGTGGAGAAGACTACACACCCTTGCATCTCTTAGATGATGCTCTAGATGAATTAGATCAGCAACCATTTCTAGAGAAGCCTCAGCTTAGGGGTTTGCCGGCGGTTCTTTTCCGGGGGCCACCGGCTGCTGGTGTTCAGGAGGCATCTTTGCTATTAGAGCGAGTTTTAGGTCGTTTGATCTCTCCTCATCAATTTTCGGCTTGTGCTGATGGTGCTACACTTGCGGCTTTACCGCCTCAAGCTTGGATTGAGAAATTGGAGAACCAGCTTTTGCAGCCCAATCAATTTGTGGCAGGCTTTATTTCATCTCGTGCTCAACTTTTCAGTAGATATTTTACAGCTTTTGGCGCATTCACCAGGAGCTGTGAGGAGATTTTACGGTGGCTCAGCCAGGGGGTCTCGTTTGATTGGGTGCCTGTGCTGTCGCACGTTCAACGCATGCATCCTCGCTTTCAGAAGAGAATTCGCTCGGTCAGGCAGCTTCTCTCTTCAGTTGTGGGGTCACACAATGTTGAGCCCTGCTTACAAGGATCAAAGCCCAGCAGAGTTCACTTTCCTAATCGAGCTTCTGTAGATGAGAACATAGAATTTGTTTCAGACGAGATGCAACAGCTTTTGGCGGTAGGTGCCATTCAAAAATGGACAGCCGATTCTCCCCCTACAGTTGTCAATGGCCTGGGTGTGGTCAAGAATCGGTTGGGCAAGCTGCGATTGGTTTTGGATCCAAGGTACATTAATCTTTTCATCAGGTATCGCAGCTTTGCATATGAAAAATTGGGGGATGTCACCAATTTGGCTGCCAGCCAGGATTTCATGCTGCTCACTGATTTCAAGTCAGGCTATCACCAGATTCTGATGCATCCAGAAACCTACACTTACCTGGGCATGCAGTTTGGGGGACAGTACTACTGCTTTAGAGTGCTGCCATTTGGCGTCGCATCTGCACCCCAGGTTTACACGCAATTGATGACTGAAGTGTATCGCCCGCTGAGACTGGCAGGCCAGCGTTTGATCTTCTACATTGATGACACTTGTTTCTTTTTCAGTGACAAAGCCCAGGCTCGCTCTAAAACATTGGTGATCTGCACGCTTTTCACGGCATTAGGATTTTTCCTCTCAATTCCCAAGTGTCAGCTAGACCCCTGCCAGGAAGGTAGATTTTTAGGCTTGATTGTTGACTTGCCAAAGCTGCAATTCCGGGTACCAGCTGACAAGAAAGAATACCTGCGCATTTTGGTGGATGGTGCATTGTCAGCCGCAGAGGCGGGCAGATTGACACCCCGCATGATTGCCAACATTGCTGGGGTTCTATTGTCTTTGCGACAAGCCGTGCACATGGCTCCGCTGTACTCGCGCTTGCTATTTCTTGCTATTGTAGGTGGACGCTGGGATGATCCCCTCATTCAGGGGCAAGCACCACTGGAATTTGCCCTCTCTGATTTGCTGTTCTGGAAAGACCAGGTGCCTCTGTTGCGAGGCAAAACTTGGACAAGCCCTGGTCGGCTGCATTTTGTGGCGGGGGACGTTTCAGAGATTGCTTATGGGGGTCACACATCCTTGCTCCCGAATTATATTTGGCAACCATTTAGTGAGGCAGAACTCTCGCTGATGCACAGCAACAACTTCTCCTCAACGCTGCGAGAAGTAAAATGTGCTAGGATTTGCTTGGAGACTGTTCTTCACCAAGTGGGTCATTCCCTTTCAGGCACGCTTTTGATTTATCTGGGAGACAACCAAGCAGCAATTCATTGTCTTAGAGCAATGAAAGGTGTAGGTCTCATCTTGCCGGAGGTCAAGAGGGTATATGAGCTAGCAGCCCTTCATGATGTCCAAGTCGAATTTAGATGGCTGTCCCGGCAACATCTGCAAATCCAGACGGCGGATGCCATGTCTAGAGTAGTGGATGACTCCCAGATAGTGCTCACTCAAGATTGCTTCAATAGGGTATGTCAAACCCGGCTCAGTGCTGCTACGGTAGTTAGGTTTCCCAGCTACGGTATTTGCTGGGGTTTCCCCACGTTGGATGTGTTTGCAGGCCCTGGACCTGGTGAGCATAAAGCTGCACAGTACTATACCATGTATGCCTGTCCAGGGTCTGCAGGGGTGAATGCTTTTCACCAGGATTGGACACAGCCTGTGGATCAGCCACATATACTGCTGTGGATTTTTCCGCCGTTTTACCTTGTGGCAGAAGCATTGCACTACCTGCTTCATTCCAAATTGAATGCTATCGTAATAGTGCCATCAGGAGTGAGGGCATGGACTCCCCTGTTGGCTAGGCTGCCTGTGGTAGCAACGCAATCAATTTCAGGCAGTAATGCAGTTGTGCTAGGACGAAATGTGCCACAATACATGCGCTTGCCATCGTTTCACTTGCATTTGCGTGCTTTACTAGTGTTGTTTGCGTAGTTCGCTGATTAGTTGAGCAATGGAAAATCA
Source organism: Chloroidium sp. JM (assembly GCA_004335615.1). NCBI lineage: Eukaryota > Viridiplantae > Chlorophyta > Trebouxiophyceae > Watanabeales > Watanabeaceae > Chloroidium > Chloroidium sp. JM. Next base: position 534,514 of record QAXI01000429.1, read on the forward strand.
CAAGGGAATTTTCTATCAGATGATGCCTAAATCCGTCATTTCTCAATGCATGTGCCCGCATTGGCATCCCTGCACACAGCTCCTTTCTTGCAATATACCTCATTTCGCACTTCAACAGGCACATACAACACCTCATTTCCCAGCTACCTCAGCTATCTTTCAGTCACAGCCTTTCTAAGCGTGCACGGTTCTGCTTCAGATTACAACTCTAGATTTAGCATCCACTGTGCTGCTAGTTGGCTCAGGCCACTGTGCACATTTTACTCAATGAAGCTCATGTGAGCATGCCGATCCACGTACCGCTGACCAACGGACTCAGTGCGAATCTGGGCTCTCCTCATGACTTCTTTCAAGGGGATTCCTTCGTTATGGAGGTCATGCTGCATGCGTCCACGGCGGCTCCCATGGGTTGTCTGTCCGTTGTATACACCTGCCTGAGCCAGGCGGGCTTTCACCATATGCCCAATTGCCGACGAGCTGTAGGGTTCTTCCTTGAAGCTTCGTCCTGCACATCAATCTGCTAGTATTCTTCCAATGTATTACAGCATTTTATGTATGAAATTGCCATTTGGCTGCCACAGGACAGGGTGCCCTTTCTGCCTGTTTTTGGCTTCCTTTCTTTTTCTGCTTGGTTTCTCACCGTCAGCAGTCTGGGGGCGGGTGATAAAGTTGGTCAACTGGAATCCAGCTGTGTGGTAGGCCACTCCCAAGCGGTGCAGCCGTGTGATGCAGCACAGGTCGTCGCCAGTGAACAAGGCTTCCATTGGGCCGTCTTTTGCACCAGTTTTTGTGCTGTCTGGCACTAGGAACAAAGGGCTGCTCTCCTCCCAGGATAGAGTGGGGTATATGCTTGGCCAGGCTGGATTACCTGCAGTAGTATGCCACTGGGTGCAAGGTGATGGATCAGGGAATTCTTGGTGCAGGCCCATTGTAGCATTAATTAAGAGTCTCTGGTTCTTAGATTTGCGCTTGATGGCTGGCTCACCTTCTTTGTCAATCAGGTTGGACAGCCGGTACTTGCCAGCATTGTCACCCCTGCAGTGTGTCTCCCACAGCAGGCAGAGGATAGTTGCATCCCTGTGCAGTAGAAGGGCCTGCATTCCTTGGGCATTCTTTAAGGTTTCCTCTATGTGTGCCACTGCTGTTGCCACATCCAGCCGGGTCCATGGCTTTGCAGCAACTGCACTGACATGCTGCTCCTTGTTTGTCTTGTGATGCCCTTTCCTTAGCTGATTGATGCTGCTGCTCAGCATTGGATTGCCTGCAAGACATGAATTTGCTGGCAAGGCAGCTCCGTTACTCGATGTCAAGTATTTCCACTTCACATACAACAACACATAACATAAATAGAATAGAATACTACCTTGACCAAATTGGGGCAGCCACCTCCCATCTCTGCCCAGCAAGCTAGTTTCAATGCTGATGTTGGATATGAGCGTGTCTACACTGCTGTCGCTGGGCAAATTGTAATTTTTGCCGTGCTGCTCAACCCACTGGCCAGCAAAGTAAGCCTCAAAATCACTAGGAATATAGGTCTGCAAGTCTCTCTCAGTATACTGCAGCAAAAAGCTCTCAAATTCTAAGAGCTGCTTGTCACGAGACGCTTGGGTGGCTGCCTTCACTGCTAGTCTCTTGAACTTTGCTGCTTTTGCCATGCCTTCTGCGTATACTGCAATCTCAGCTGGGGTGCTGCCTTGCTTTGTGTTTTCTATCATCCTTGCCTTGCTGCACAGTTTTACTTGAGCTGCAATTATAGCTTGCTCTGGCAAATGCACCACTCCCTCGCTCACCACGACTTGTGATGTCCTTCTGGGAGATGCACTGGTTTTCAGTGTTGGCTGTGGTGGTGGGATAGGTGCAGTGGGCTGCACAGTTATCACAGGCTCCTGGATTTGGTTTGAACAGGCTCTCCATACAGGTTCTGCTGTCAATGGTTGCAGCTGCCTGTGCTGGAACAAAGTTGCCAGATCCCCCTTCAAAAACGCTCCCGGGGGATTCACCTGCTATGACAGGGCCTGCGTTCACATGGCATTCAGGATTGTTGGGTAGTTTGGGTGATTGGAGTTGCTGAATGCTAAAAGGCCTTGCAAGTGACTGCGAACTCCATAGGGGCCCTAGAACACCCAACAGGGCAACTATCAATGCTCAGGAGAGGAGTTTTACTAGTGCCAGGGCGTGTCTAATACGCCAGATAAAGCAATCACATTCAAAGGCTAACTTACCCTTGAAGGGTTGCACGAAGGGAAAGCAGCAATCAAATTTGCTAAGTGCGAGACGTGCAATAGCTGTGAGCAAGGAAAAGACAGTGTCTTCTGTACCTGGATTCGCATCACGGTCACATTCCGGTGGCGTTGACATGCCGCCCTGGAGCACCGGACTACGCAGGAGGCGAGGAAGCTCTCCAACGGCTACGGAGAGTGAGGACGAGGTTTGTATCTTCCTTCTGATCACGTTTCCTTTTAATTTTTAGCTTTCCTTCTTGGATGTTCGAGACGTTGCTAATGGCCATGCGCAACCTTTACTTATTCGATTTTGCCAGTATCGCCTTGCCCGTTTACGCTATTCTGCTTCGGTTTGATCGGTCACTGTTGCGATTCCAGGCTTCGAATTCTCAGCAATATCCTTAACGTCGCATTCCACTCCAGCGCATCGCAAATACACTATCTATTTATAGTGATGGGTGTTCAAGCCAAAACGACGCAGAATTATTTACTTCTCAAAAGCTAGCATTAAGTGGTACATAGCGTTTAATTTTTATAGGAAAAATACACATGCTGCCAGTAGTTATCTTTGCAGTCCAGATTATCATACCATACCATACCAAACCGCTTAGGCACTATTGCTGCTGCTGCTGCTGCTGTTATTTTTGCTGCTTCTGCTGCTGCTGCTATTTATGCTGCTGCTGCTGCTGCTGCTTTTTTACTGCTTCTCGCGGCACTATTGCTGCTGCTGCTGCTGCTGCTGCTGCTGCTGTTATTTTTGCTGCTTCTGCTGCTGCTACTATTTATGCTGCTGCTGATGCTGCTTTTTTGCTGCTTCTCGCTGCAGGCTAATTTGCCATAATGGCAAGCTGACGCTATGCAGTCTGTGTTTTGCTGCTCGTTTTGGCCAGGGACAGTTTTTCACACAGCTTATGCTTGTCAAATCTCCGCAAGACTAATTGCATTTTGTTGCTGATCTTTCCTTCTCCATGCTACTCTTACCACTAGAAGCAGCACCGCTCTACCTATATTATTTTCCAAATTATAAAAAAAAAAAAAAAAAAAAAAAAAAAAAAAAAAAAAAAAAAAAAAAACTGTCTATTAATCCATGTTTCACAGAACCACCTTCACCTGTATAGTGCTGATGTATTTTATCACAGCAATGGGCNCAGGGCCTGCGTTCACATGGCATTCAGGATTGTTGGGTAGTTTGGGTGATTGGAGTTGCTGAATGCTAAAAGGCCTTGCAAGTGACTGCGAACTCCATAGGGGCCCTAGAACACCCAACAGGGCAACTATCAATGCTCAGGAGAGGAGTTTTACTAGTGCCAGGGCGTGTCTAATACGCCAGATAAAGCAATCACATTCAAAGGCATGAAATGGATGGGACAGAAGCTGTCATCTCTGCCAGGCTGTTCTGGGACTTTTGTAACGCTGATTTTGAAAAAGGCCAGGGAGCATTAAGGAAAACGCCTATTCTCGAGATTTCAGCATGGCTCGCTCGCCACTGCAACGCAAATCGTGGAGACTGGCCCACACTGCCCTGAAGGGCAGGAAGTTCAGGGCCCAGATCACACCTCCACAGCCACCCGACTTTGACAGGCTCGAAGAGTGAGTTCACAAATATTTCACCAGTCATTTTGCAAAGCTCTACTGTGATCATGTAGAGGGGCAACGTCATCAAAGAGCTTGACTGCCAGAACTGTGCTGAAGATTTCAAATTTCAAATTTGTGCACTGTAATAAAAATAAATTCAGCAGTGCGACAAGTGCTCACAACACTCGATGGTGGCAATGCATCCATAATGGTAACAACAAGCCAGAGTGATGCTCCTGATCAGAGTGACAAATCGCTAGGCGAAAAGGCAAAATTCCGAGAGCCATTAGTCCTATTTAAATCAGAGACTACGCCCTGAATGTCGCAGGCCAACAGATTATCTGCTTGTTTAAGCTCCACGAATTGGCAATCCTGAAAACTGAGTATCTTTTGTAATTTATGCAGGGGCCGACGGCCACTGCCTGCCAGACCCAGCCCCCACAACTTCAGACAGCGGTCGAAGAAGTTGGGGCTGAAGCTGCCGTCATGGCTCCACAGCCGCAAGCAGCTGAACGCCTTGCTGGAGCACTTCAAGGCCGGTATGGACCCCACCAGAGCTGCCAGACTTTTATACGTTGTGCTTTCACATGCCCTCAGCATTACGTGCATCTGTAATGGGCGATCTTCTATTCTGGTACCTTGGCAGACCACATTCGCAGGTGCAGGTACAAGCTGCTGCAAGAGAAGCCGCATACTGCTGACCATCCTGATGTCTGAGCAGGCCCTCCCCAGATCCCCTCCCCAGCCGCAGCCGCATCAGTGGTCCCAGGTCAGTCTCCGGGCTGTGTCTACCAGAGCTGCACACAGTATGCTTTAATTTTGTTTTCAAGTGCTCTCCATTACAAAATCAAAGCTAGTTGCTCCCAACCACTAACCTTGTATGGCCCCCCCATAGTGACAGAGTTTATTTGCTGCTTTGTCTGCTGAGATCATCTGCAGAACAAGAACATGATGACATTGACTCGGCTGATGTGTACCCAGGGCCCCCTCAGCCCCCGCTGGCAGCTGCCGCAGCTACGCCTGCAGCGCAGATGCTGGCAAACAGCATAATCGACCTGGCAACACCTGCTACTGTCAGCTCGACGATCTCAATCTAGATATGTGTGTTTGGCTGAGAATTTTTTGCATGCATGGGGTGAAATCGAGTTAGCAAGAGTGTCTGTTTGTGAAAGATGCTAGCGCTGCATGACCACCACCTCCAAGGGGGGATAGATATCTGTTGCTTGGCGTGGGACTGTCCTCAAGCATCGTTGCCTGTAGTTCAGCAGGTGCTTTTGATGTTCATGCTTTGCTTTGAAAGCAGTGTAATGTAACACTGACTTGACGAGCGGTGCTTGTTTGCTGCCCTCAGCTCTCTGCCCCTCCAAAGACAAAGCTCAACCTGTTGATCGTTGAATGCTGGAATGATGCATAGCATCACCACCAATATTGAATGTCAGGTGCCTCACCCCAAGAGGATGGACTCTGGCCTGCCATGCCGACGCAAGAAGCCCCCCCGATTTTGGCTTGGCACCTTCCTGTGTTCATGCAATGCTCTCCTCTCCTCAAAGCGTCATATTTCCCCACGTGTAGTCTTGGACGCAATGAATTAAGACTACAAGTGGTACACTGTAACATGGCGACTTTCATGCCGTGATGGCGTTGTCAAAGCTTGCAAGGAGCTTCTGTTTGCCTTCTGGTATGGTTGATCCCAACACAGCGCTCGCGGTGAGGCCTTAGCTAGTGCCATTTTGGATTGGACGTCCCAGAGCGTTATCGTGAAATGTGACGTGCATTAGCGTGGTCATACCCGTTTACGCTAAAAAGCCCGGGGCAAAAAACCGTGACACAATAATATTATATGTCAAATCAGAATGGGCTGGGACGGATTTTGTTGCGTCACATGTACACAATGAGATCTGTTTGAGACCCGAGGATGGAAGCAGTGCAGCAATTAGTGATATACAGTACTCACAAATTGAAGACATTGCAGTTACATGTGTATTCTGCTGCGATCACAGCAATGACAATCAGCACAGCTCAAATAGCGTTGTATGTGATGCAGTGAAAACCAACCCCTTCTTGAGCACCATCCTGGGAGATGGAAATGGCAGACCATTCTCACCATGAGGGCATTCTTCTCATTCAAAAGCCGCCTGCAATTGTGTGAGCATTTGCAGCAAGAATGACTGGTCCAGCGTCCCAATATGCAGCCTCAGGCCGGTCTGCGCACGCTTCCCAATTTGAACCTGCATGTCGTCCCTATGCAACTATAACAGTTTTGCGAGCTTCAATGCTTCAGTGAACATGAAGGATCCATCCACGCACAGCTCACAGTGGTCGACGAATTTGTTGCAGCAAGTGTGAAATGGCCTGCTTTCTTGGGATGAAGAGCTTCAAACATGACACCTCAAGGAGAAGCTTTTCATGCGCTGCTGTAAGGTGCTCCCATTCTGACGCCCTCCGCTGCCTGCAGGCCCTCGTGCGGGGAACACGCCCCACATCCACTCCCATGGGTCGGAGATCTCCTCCGCCTTGAGGGGCAATATCACTTTTGGCATGGTCGAGGAAAACGCTGGCAGGTACAACCTGGTCATATGCAACATCACGGAGGGGCAGACCATCCATGTCCCCAATGTGGGCAGGTCTGCCGTCACAAATCCTTTCAAATGGGGCCCCAAAATTGACAGATGATAGCGTCAGGGTTAAAAATAGGGGCATATTCAATCAGCTTGAAAAGGAGAAGTTTTGCACACTTGTGGTGTATGCAAGCCTATTTTGCACCCACTTTGGAGTTTTATCTCTCTTTCTATCGATATTAAATGACCTCTCAGAAGTGCGTTGAAGCTATAGTGCATGCAGGGAATACTACCCCTGCCGATGCATTTCTTGCATTGTGAAGTTTTCAACTTTTATACTTGAGTTGTTAGGACCTGTCAAGTCAGACACAAACGCTGGCAAACAAGGTTTACCTCTTTGTTCTCATATATGAGCTTGGTTTGCATGCATTTCAAGACAGCTGCTCTCTCTTTGGGAAGGTATCCCTGTGCTCCACTCTTGAACACTGGGCATCTTGTTTGATCAAATTATGTAGTGTGAATCCTGTGCTCCACTCCAGAATGCTGGGCATCTTGCTCGTTCAATTTATGTGTTGTGCAATTGTTGCGTCCGGATATGGTGACAAACGTCTATGTAACGAATCTAACTAATTCATGATTAATTAGTAATTAGTAATTCATGATTAAATGTGTGCGCCCGCGACACAAATTTCGATGAATTTATTTAGCGCCCGGAGCTGAAACTCTGGCTGTAGCCTTATCTTTGCCTTCTCCAGACCGTCCAAATCTACAAAAGTCTGAATCTTCCTGTGCTGGGATGTCCGCATGGCTTCTGTCTTGAAAATCCCTTTTCTGAGCCTGAGTCACTCATTCGAGTGATTTATTTGCTCAATGCTTACACTACGACCGTTTTTACCGTTTCTCGATGCTGTTCAAGAGATTCGGTTCCAGCCATCACGGCCGTGAGCTGCATAAGGTGATTTCAAGAGGCTCAAATCGTTCGCTTCGACAATTGATAGGTACTTCCTTTGAGTTCTGGCTTATTTCTGCCAAAATTTGACATATTCTGCACAACGTTGGTGATTGAGCTCTGCTCAGCCACTCACTTCACAATGAAAACACTGTATGGTCAAGAAATCATGCCACACCCACTTATCGTTGTCAAGATTGGGGCTGGGAAGCAAATTGGCTCATTGTTTCAAGGGCTGCAATTGAACCAAGCAAGGCAGCTGAGATCCACCGTTTTGAGAAGGACAGGAAGGGTTACAATAGCTGCAGAAAAGCGTTGCTATCATAGCATTCTTTTGAAATAGATGTGATTGACACTTCGCTCAAAGTTGCAAGTACCATTCTCATTCAAACCTTGGAGAAAGCTTTCTGGCTGCCCAGGCAAGGCACCTGGCAAGAAGTAAAAGGCATTTCTACCCAAGTATTTCTTTCCAAAGGGTAAAAAATCTGGGGCTATTCCATAGCAGGAACTGCAGGAGAGGTGTGTCGAGGGATTGATAGTGGCAAATTGGGGTGGGGTTCCTTATGGAGGGCAATTTAGGGGGGGAAAGGTCCTTTGCCCCATTCCGAAGACAGCACAACGATGGAAAGGAGACAATAGACAACAGAAGTCCTGGCTGATTGGCCTTTGTAGGTGAGTCTGCATGTTGCAGAATGAATTGGGCAACAGTCCATTCAGGCAAATGATGGTAGGGATGGGGTACGGGATGGCAGAGAGGGAGGCAAATAGCAGGCAGAGCGATGGCGACTGTAATAGAAAAGAGCAAGAGGGTCGATTGCCAGCAACAAATGGAATGCCGTTAATGGCGGCGGTGATGAGAGGGTGGGACACCATCGGAGGAGAATATAGTAGGCAGAATAAAACAAGACCTGTACTACCGGGAATGGTGCAAGGAAGAATTTGAAGGTTAGGAGCCGTAGCTGCCAGGAGTCAAGTGAGGGGGGGGTGGGGGAAGGTTGGGGAAAGGGGGATGAGAAGGGGGTTGGAATCCGCTGGGGGCTGTTTTGCCATTCCATATATAAGTGTGCCCTGATTCCCATCTCAGCGCCCAAAGAATTCAGACAGTATTGCATGGCCAAAGTGGCACAAAGGTCGTTTTGGCAAAAACCTGATTTCTTTTCAGTTTTGGAAAGAGTCAATCCACCCTCTGCAAAACCAAGGATACCATGGAGACCCCCTGGGCCCAGTCTGGGGGCTGGGACTGCTTTGAATGAGGCCAGAGGAGAGATGCAGGCCATCAAATATTAATGAGTTGTGGCCTCTGCTCTCTCCAACTATGATGAGAATTGCTATCACGCAAGCCCCAAATCTGGCATCAGACAATTCGTATTCCAACAAGCCACCTCCTCTCCCAATTTCTCCGAAATTGCCCCTGATTTGAGATCACTTCACAAGGCTGTGTCGAGCCCTGCGAAGCAGGGCACAACCCCCTAGTATATATTACTGCCTGAACCCTTGAGTGCACTTGTTCACTGCCATCGACAATTACGGGAGAGGATTGCGAGGAAGTTACGTCTTTCTTGATGCAATAGCTACAGCTTATCGAGAGCTTTCCAACTCTGTATTAGAAAGTGAAATTGGAGAAGGGTAGCTATACTCAAGCTGTACTTGCCAGCCGATGACAGAATTTGGCAGAAGTCCTGCCAATCTGCCAAGCCCAAAATCATTTCTGCCGACAGCACTGTATTGTATATTGCAGTCAAACCTAGCGCAGAAAGGTCGAATATCCGCTTGGCGCGAAGCCCCTCAATGTCGAGTCAAGTGGCAGGATTGCAGATAGCTTTCCAAATGCCTAGAACTGAAAGGAGCAATAGCAGCAGTAGCATGAAATGCCGGTCCAGACATTCAAATTGTAGATATGCTCAGCAAGCATTACTTGCGTGCCTTTCTTTGGCGTATTGCAGTGGGAAAGAACTTCATCGATTCGAATTCGACAACGAATACTACGAGAATCCTTCAGGTGTATTTAACCCATCAGCTGTTTGGAGTCCGGCAGTGGGATGGGTGATGACTTTTCGGTGGGACAAGTGCTACTACAACAAATGCGGCGTACACCAGACGGATACAAGGGTATGGTGCGAACACTACTCTCAATCTTCATTCTCAGCTGGGAGGACCCAATTTAGGACAAATCTGCTTTGTTTGCCAGATCGTGCTCATAGACTCCTTCAGTGTACAAAGCTACTCTGTCCATCCTAAAGCTTCAAAGAGTATTTTGATGGTGGGAGAAGAAATTTTTGTGACCTTCTGCTATTCTTGCAAAGGCCTTCAGCAGTGAGCTGCTGAGTCAATTTTCTCATATGCCATCCAGCCTGTGCAGAAGTTCGACATTAACAGCAGTTCTTTCAACGGTGTCCTAAAAGCTGTTAATTCCTGAGATGGTGGGGTCACTCTAGCGTTATGGGAAGGCTGGCCCTTAAAAGAGAGTAGAGGTGGCCCTCTGACGTAGTAATGTCCTCAGGACCCGTAATATTGACCCTGTCTTGAACAGCCTGATCCTGGGCAGCATGATTCCATTTGGGGCAATCGCTGATCACCGCCAAGCTCTTGGCCTTAGATCTACTGTCTCTTTGAACAACTTCATGTTCTCCATGCAATCGTACTATAGCAGCAAAATGCCACAAGGCATCGGAGTAGTGCCCTGATGAGAAGACAGCATGAATCAGATGGCGAGGGACTGGCATGGAGGAGAAGCAATTACTTGCATGACAAGCTGAGCCAATACACTTTAACAATAGTCTGGGTATATAATTCCCACTATTCTATACAAAGTATGAAAGTATTCCTGGGCAGCTAAGTGCATCTATGTTAATTAACCAAGTTATCTTGGTTCGAAGTGCCTGTTGGATTTGGGCTCAGGTCCTGGTCTTGATCTCTTTTCAGAGGAGTCATACTGGAAAACCCATGAGATCTCTTTTCAACTTTGATGTTTTCAGTGCATGCCTGCATACTAGAAATGCGCAATGCTTTACATTTTTTCGCCTGATTGCATCCGCTTGATCTTCACCAGCGGCTGTAAGTGATTTCTCACCTGAGAGTAAAGCATACCGTGAGAACTCGCACCAACTGTTCAGGATGATATCACCTAATGCTTTTTCAATGAGACACAAAACAGTGGAAAATGCTCTTGACAGGTGTTCTTTAGTAATCCTGGTTGATCACACAACAGAAGTGCTCAGTAAGAGCCACTGAATGTCTATTTACTTCTTAAAATATGAAGTGAATTACATCTTCCTCTGTCATAATGGCTCTGTGATTGAAGAAAATGCAGACAAAAATCCTTTGACGCAATAAATTTTCTTTGGCTAAACTTGCACCATCTGCCTCTTTTGTAGGCAGATGTTAAAGTGTGTTAGTTTCTAATCCAGCAGTGCTTGAAGAAAGACATCACAGTATGTCACTAAGTGGACACAGATCATCTCTTTCAAAACAGTAGGTACAGAACATTCAGACACAAAATCTGCATCTAACAGTACAGTTTATCGAATCTTTTGAGTGTTCTGTACCATGGAAAGGTTAAAGAAAAGAAACCATGGAAACGATAGAAAGGTGAAAAGCTTGGAAGCGGAGCACAGGGGTGACATGAAATCGGTGTAGTCAAGACGGCAGAAATGGATGCCATGTGGTGGGAGTGTACTGGTGTTTCACAGACTGTACCAATCTGTAAGTCTTGAGGCTTTGCTCGATTCCGCCCAAGTTTATGAGGGTGATCATTTCTCTTGGATTGTATTTGGATCAGGAGAAGAATTATCATAATTGTTTTGCGCAATTATGGTGTTTAATTATCATATCATCATTAATCAGGATAATATCAAAATTACATTTTAGGGTTTCGGCAAAATAACATCCAATGGTTCAGATGAAAGATTTAAGGCAAGCTGCATTTTCTGAAATGATGTCACTCAGATAGCCATGAGATTCAATCAATCCGAGATGCTGTGTTTCATATTGCAAATCACAGCTATTGATCCTGGTGGACCACAGTGCTGCGTAATGAAGGGGCCAAGCCAATCAGTTGCTAGCTGCCGGGTGTGTTTCTTCAATTGGATAGAATTTCTATTATAAATGTTTTAAAATGAAACTCATATCGACTTCTTGAAAAGCTTCAAGTTGCGTAAGAATCTCGATGTGTGACGAGGGCTGACCAAAAATTATGCTAAATCCCCCTGAAAGGTCTGTACAGCTGGATATTTTTGACAAATTGTTGGAACATTACAATCATACAGACAAATAAATATTCTGCTGTGTACAATAGCTTCCGGAGAGAAGGAAAGATACATCAGAAAGATTGCATCTACTGAACAATTTGACACAGAAATAGATTTTTGAGAGGCATTTGGCTGGCCCTGGGCTTTTGTTGTGTATCAAATAATGCAGTCAAAAATTTGAACAGCCATCCTAATTACTGTAGCAATTGTCATGATTGGACCATATACAATATTTGACCGAGCTGTCGAAGATTTCCGGAAAGTTTGTCCATAGTTTTTCAATCGAATGTTGCAATCTAAATTTCAACCAGCACCGGATTCGATTTCTGACGTGACCTTAATTTTGGACCAAAGTCCGTCTCGATGTTGCAAACGTAGGTGAACTACGCAAGAAGGTGGCCATTTGACAGAGATATGGTTTTCATTGATGAATGAGGTCGAGAGACAGTGTTGCAGGTATCTTGAGAGACTATGAGATTTCATGGGAGCTATTTTTGACCAGCAAATTTTAAGGAATTTTTAATTCTTGCCGAACTTGACCACCAGATTTTGAGTTTTTATTTTTGGTCTTATGCATTCAATCGCTTCGGTATCTTTCTGATACTTTTGCTACTTTGTGTACCTCAAAACACTAGCCCCTGTTTGAAGATGTATCTTAAGCAAATGCAATGCAATTTCTGAGATGGCCTGATTCCTCAATGCTGTGTAATCCTTGCGACCTGGTTGTGCGAGTCATACACGCATCCATGTCAAAATATATCTGCAATGGATCTTTTACGCATGCATATCTTGCACGTTTTGTGTGCACTCTCTGACATAAAATCCTTGTTAAGTACAGGCTCTGGTCAGTTTCTTCGGTATGGACCCTAATACTCCAGACATGAATGGCGTCGTAGCTAATGTGACTGAGTGGGGCTTCAATGATAAGAGGCTGAAGGAGATAGTGAGAAGGAATTCCGCAGCAGTTGGTACAATGGGTGATCTGAGGTTTGTCTCCACATCCCTCCTGCATCTACATTCATTGCAATGTCTGATTTTCGAGATGTGTTTGCAGATCTCAAATGAATATCCTCATCTTGTTGCATTGAAGCTGTACTGAAAATGCGTGTTGATATCGGAACGACCTGTCAAATTTTGAACATTTGAAGAGGTTGATAAGCCAAGAGACCAAAATCGAGTTTATTTGAAAATAAAACCACAAATTTTGCATCGAGCTGCACGATAAATCTAATTTTATCATATTTAGAAGACAAGTTTCGCATCTGTGTCTTGCATATTCTATTCTTTGTGAATTTACATGCAGGCTGTTCTCTTGGAAGGGAGAACTGTACGCAAGTCACTGGATAAAATTTGGGTTTACGGGAGAACGGGTGCCCAGGATGCATAAATGCTGGACTGGTGAAACACAGAAGTATCGGGCAAGCTGCGAGTACACCGTCATCTCTCGCATGAATTTTGCATATCGAACTTTCGAGGTGGTACACCAATTCCAGGTTCCTATACTTGGAGAGACCTACAGGCAAGCTACCGCTCCAGAATATAGCAATCCCCGAAGTCTTCGAATCTCATCGCCCGCATTTCATTATGAAAACAGAAGAGTTCATCATCTGCTCTTTCTGCAGTACTGCTAGTGACGTCAGGAGCAAATTTGACCCACTTCTGAAGGTTGGCTTCTATAAGTGTCTTTTGAATGACATAGACTTTGATAAAGGATTCCAAGGATAGTTCATGAATTTTTGTTTACTACAATTGCATCAAGATACATTCTTGACTAATGGACCCCAATAAAGATGGTCAATGAGAGTCCTTGGAATGAACGGATTTGACTACTAACTTAATCAGTAAATCAAAATCAATCAGCGCTGCAAATTGCATTCTTAGGAGGTTAAGATTCTCCCTGTTTTGCATTAAATTGGGGATTTTGCAATCCGGCTATTACAATCCGTCCTACCTGTACTCCACAAATGGTTTGATGAGGATGTGTATCATGGACAATGGACAGGTAGTATTTGAGTCTGAATCTCGCTGGCTGCTTTGGGACACCTTTTTCTGGCTGATTGTAAGAATCAATTTCCGTACTGTGCGTTGAGTGATCTGAGCTGTATTTTGGAAATTTGAGGATAGCCACAAACTCAAAAACAATCGGCAAGTTTTTCAATGTCAAAGAACAAGTTCTCGCAAGGCATCGTGGCATGTTATGGCAAGAACAAACCATCCTGAGTACTGTCAGCTACAGTCATGAGATGGATACTGCACTTTTGAATACAGGGATGACATGTTTTTATTCCGATGCAGACAAGAGAAAAATTGGGCTTTCCTTGACAGTGATAGTACCCTGACACTCATTTACAGCTTATTGCCATGTACAATAATTTATGACTTCAATCCAATATCGTCGAGGGGCGCAACCCTCAGAAGGGGACTGTGCTTTGAACAGCAAGATCAGGTCAGCCTTCCCTTGCGAATGTCTACTCTCCTCTGCTGTATCTGCAGACCTGTTCACAGTCCTACTGTCCCTGATGATGAGGCATATCAACACACTTCTTATTGAAAAAGCGCCAACCAGACAGCAACCCACTTTCGATACTGTGCGAATACACTGTAAGATAATCTCTGTGATGGATCTACACAATATCAATGTCGAATGCCTTTTGTGTAATTTGTAGATACAGACCATAACTGGGCTCTCGCTGAAATCATCACGGCTCAGCGGCCACCCAGTGTTCTGGCATCCTTCCACTGATGCTGAGCAGAGTTTTTCGAGATCAAAATTACCTTCTTCACCGTTGCCAAAGGAGCTTTTGGCGCTAGTTCACACATACAACCCCGAGAAAGGATACAGCAACTGGGCTCTACGAGTGCATCCAGGATCACTAGTAGCCACCCATATCAGCATAGGTCCTGTCATACAAGCTCATGATTACAGCAATATTGAAGGCTATATGAAAGGGGCTCTTATTGTCGGCTCTTTCCATGTTCTGACCGGCAAAAATGGACAGCAGGTGAGCTGTTGCTGTCCTGATTGCTTCTTTCAACATGGCAATTTCCATTACTTCTAAGCATTGGTGGTGATCAATTGATTGATGCGGAGTGTATTGCATGATTGTTTCATCATTGAAATTGCCCATATCAACGATGAGGTCGAAAAGTTGACAGCAAAATTGAGGAATGGTGGTGCGCAATGCAAAGTCAGTATGTCTGGCGTTAAACAAATTCTGTCCATACTATTGTGGACTCAGTCCTAGGTTGAATTCTGAATGCTGTTCTGGAGTTGAGTTTGGCTCATGACCTCCACCCTTCCCACGCTTCCCACGCTGTCATCATAGTGTGCAGGATATATGAAGTGAAATTGAAATATCTTGAGAGATACGATTTACGAAATATCTGCAGATTCAGGTCCATTGTAATCTAAGCCTGACACAAGATGTTGGAAATTGAGCCTTTGATCGTCGCAATTTTGACCACCTCATCAACTGTTGCAGGTGCTGCGATTGTTTCTTGGAGTGGGAGATCACTACAGCGCTTGGGAGGATCTTCGGTTAGAGAACATCAAGTGGCATGCGCTTCAAGCCCCGCATGTCTTTACCAATGAAGAGAAAATTCTGAGTTTCTTGGACTCTTAGCCCCAATGTGCATACTTGACTATTTGCAAATCACTGTTTATAAAAATACCAGACATTTCCGCTTTTTGGAGCCTGATTGCCTGCTCGTCCATAACGACAACACCAAAGATGCACAGTCTTGAGATCTGTCTATCTTGAATCTCCACTAGCAGCGTGGCAAAGAGCGCTTTGCAAATTTCGTGGGTATTTGTTTGGAAAGGATAAGCAAGAAGACTTGTGGGATTTGTGGCGAAGCATCAGGCAGTGTGAGCCTGCTAATGTAACACAATACAAGGGTACTGATCTTCTCAGGCACCATCGAATTATAAGGCAACCATACTGTCATGCTTCCATTCCCTGCTCAAAGCCTACTGACAAAAAATTGGCTCAGAGGCTATTGATGATTGGCTATAACTTGTCCCCAAATGTCTGTTATCGGGAGCATTGTTCATAATCAATTCTCAGCTAATAAATTTGCAAATGGTTCCCTCCCTCCTCAACTCATTTGGTTAATGGAAGGTGTACAAGAATGTCTCTGGAGATTCCAAGCCATGCCTCTGGACCCGAGATTGTCTTTGAGACAGGACAATTCAGTGACCATCCCAAAAATTTGAGGTGGCCGGTACTCTGTAGGCCAGGTTGAGGGACATGTTTATCAGCGCGCACCACATGTAGCTCTTAAGCTGATACGTCAGTCAGATCCTGAAGAGCAGGAGAATAAACATGATAGTTTTCCTGAGAGAATATGAACTTTTGCCACGCCATATTTTTGTCCATTCACCCTTACCCTATCACCACCAATGCAATATGATGGATGGAAAGTGGATTTCCTTCTGGTGTTTTTGATTTGAAGAGCTTCACCCATCATACAGTGCTGTTCTATTAAGTGTGTTGAGCCTAGCGACCGCCTCACACAGTAAAGTGCGTGCAATCTTGCCGAAGCGCAGAGATGTTATCACTTACCTGGAGCCGCAAGTGTCCGTGCAAAAGTGTTCATTCCTTAATATTCTTCTCTTCCATACACGCTAGCCCGCCTACTACAGAAATGCAGACTTTCTCTCACAGACCAGCAACCAAATCAGTACAGCGTGGCCAGTATTGGTCTTCGATACCAGCTAGTGATCATTTCCAGTAAAAAATGTTCTCTATAATGAAATTACAAGCTGTGATAAATTTGAAGCTGATGCAACCTTATCTACAGAATGCATCTTTCTTGTCAATCAATTCTTTATGTGTCGTTGCAGGTGTCCAGATTGATGTTTTGAAGTCTTAACTATACGATATTTTGATCTGCCATCGCAGATACTTTGATACTCAGCTGTGCAAGTGCGACTGAGGCAATCTGAACCAAATCAGGCAATTCGACCACCAACATGTGCGTCTTTAAGCACACATTGATATAAAGTATTCGAACTTGATTACCGCACAAGCAATCAGCGGTCAAGCAACCAGCGGTCAAGCGATGGGGAAAAATTCTACGGCCAAACTTGCTTGGAGGCAACTCCGCTCTTTCTGAAATGATAAAATTCCTTCCTGCGAAGGTATGAAATTGTACACTTCAGGGTTTGCAAGAGCCAAATCCCAAATATGGATGAACAAGATCCATTTCAGGAAGGAAATGATTTTATGCTGCCTTCTGTATTCGACACCAGTGCAGGTAGAGGTGGTGCACTCTGCCAGAACGCGGACCTACCTACGCACCAGTATTATGAGTCGCTCTTGTCTGCTTTATTCTTGGTGTTCCTTGACACTGGTCAATATGTCCATCTACTCAGCCTGATGTGGCCGGAAGGTGGAATCATTTCCTTCCTATCTGAAACCGCCCCGAAAATTGGAAATCGTGGTCCAATCTCGAATGTACATGGCGAGCGCCAAGGAGTGCTTTCCATTTCCTTCCATTTGCGCAATCCAATTTCGCTTTTACGTTGTCCGATAAGCGTTGTCGGGGGGGGGGGGGTATCCCCTTCTGCGCGGGCGAAATGAAAGTCGCGCAAATAGCACTTTCAGTGACTACTGAGGGAAACGCCAGAGCTTACTTAGAAGGCCAAATATCATCGGACGTTCGCGGTCACATGGCAGAATGGATGCTATTTGCGTTGATCCTTCTACAAGCAAAGGTGCTGGGCGTCACAGGTATGAAGTTCGAGATTCTCAAAAAATCTGTTGGATGCATCCTCAACTTTGGAAGCCTCACTTGTTTAAGGCACGCTGAAGACACGTAACAATTATCCAAAGCATGTAGGAAAGCTTTGTAATTATGAAAGCAGTCCAGGACGATGGATTTCTGAGAGCCATAGCCCGCCGGGCTGGCTCACATGGCAAACAATTGACGAGAAGTGTGAAATCGCTGATTTGGCTGCTGAGCAACTTCGAACTGCTGTGGGCAAATCACGCAAGTGGAAGCAGACACCCAATTCAGAAGAGGGACCCAAAATAAGCTTGCGCCAATCCTGTTTCAGAGGCTCAGGAAGAATTGTTAGTAAGATTTCATAGGGCACGAGTACGATATTTGATTCCCTTGCGCATGTGCATTACGATATTAATCGATCCAAAATGAGGACTTTCAAGACCTAGATGAAGCTTTCTGCCTGAAATTGGTGAGCTTCCTGCTGCGCAGATCACACAGATGATCTCAGCAGCATTGACATTCTGCTTTTGGGGGACAGTGCTGAGCGTTTCCTGGTTCATGATTTATGTAAAATTGGGCTCAAAATTGGCCAATAGAAAAATTCAGTATTCTTCTAGATGACGACGAGGATACAGGAGACAGCTGCAACAGGTAATCTGTAGACATCCTCAATCAAGATGATTATTAAACACCAGATCTCCAGCACCAAGTATCAGAGCATTAGCAATAGAGTTGCAAGTTGCAGACACATTCCCAAAGATCAGAACCATGCTTGACAGCAAAGATGCCAAGTTTGTAATTTGTTGCTCTGCCTTGAATTCATAAATGCAAGATCCCATCCAGCAATGTGCTTTTACACCCATTGCAAATGCTATGCCAGGGACTGCCATCCCTGCCCAAATTGTGCATCCTGCAATTTGCCCAGCCTCCACATCACTCGCGAAGCTATATGGTCAATTGCAAGAAGAGACCATCCCATTGGTCTCTTTGAAGGTAGGTAAGGGCATGCTAAGGAACGAGCAGCGAAGGTATTTTCTCAATTGGGATCACAAGTTTTCATAGACCTAAATTTACAAAAGAAAGAGTTTGCATCTAAATGTCACAGTGCTTGCTGCTTCACGTTTGTGCACAGCTCTGTCAGCCATCTTCCCCCTGCCCCCTCCCCACATCACACACACCTCCTGCACCTTCCTCCCAAGTTGCTCTCAATTATACTCAGATTCAAGTAGAAGTGGGATGGCCAACGTATCTTCAGTGGACCCCCCCAATTTGAGACAGTAGACTCAGGATGGAGGTGACGAGGCTGTTTGGGAATTTTGATTTGAATAGGACGTTTCTGGACCATCATGCCATACAAGCTTGCCTACAATCTGAGAGAATTTGCACATGGTGGGAAGGTCTGTCTTGTCTGGATTTTGTCCCACTTAGCCCAAATTCACTGTATGGTGTAACAGCATCATATATGTAGACCATTTGTCATTGATGCATGGGATGGCAAGGTTGTCCTTCATATGCTCCCAGGACAGATTGGCGGAAGGAGAGGTACCATATCTCCCTAGCAAAGAGTGTCTCGAGCTCTTCATAAAAAAAAAAACCGATTACTACCTATTGGCCATAGTGTTTTCATTTTACCTCTTTCGTACCTGGCAGGTATAGAATTTGCATCGTTGTATTCATGCTTCAAAAAAACAGCTTCATGCTGACATTTTCCTTGAGGCGACGGCAATCCTTGATTCTTCAGGTTTCTTTTCTTCTGAATTTTTATAATGTAGTCAAGGCAATCGTTCATGAAGATGATCAGGACCAGTCTTAATTAAGTGGAGTTCAGGCTTCATTCAGAGCCAAGGAATGCTGCTGGAAAATTTGAAAAGTCGGTGCTTTAAATTTTCTGTGATTCAGAAGCAGGGGCATTGGCATGTGTGTTTCATCTCTCCCCGACATGAGTGCTCCCTCTCCTTCTGCAAAGATGCTTTATCTGAATTGAGTGCTTAGTAATGTTGTCATGGCTTGCAAGCACTGCGCAATTGAGGATTGCGCTAGAGTGACTGATTAAAGTAATGAGGATTGCAGGGAATTGAACTCTTCAGACAGCAGAACAGACGCACGCCAGATGTGATCCTACTACAGTCACTCTTCTGGGATGTAGCTACACTATACCTGGAAGACACCGATGGTGAAAAGCAGGACGCAAGCATGTTGGCTGTCAACACCCTTCCGAAATCATTCCTCCAGGAATATTATGCAGGCATTTCAGAGTTTATATCTTTCCTGAAGGTTTGCAGTTATACTGAAGTACTGTCACAATTGTTTTGATTTGCAGCCTGCAAAGAACACAGCATGCCATGCTGACGGTCCCAAAAGATTGCAGCTTCTTGCTGCACTACCCCAATGTCTGAATGCACTTGTGGGCTGTGTGTCAGTATTACATCAACATACCCCCCCCCCCTCCCACCCAATTGCCTACTCTTCGATATCATGATCATTGTAAATACTTTCTTTGTATGCAGACCATAATAAATAGTACGGAAACGCTGTTAGTCTGGAAAACAACTCCATATCCACTTGCCGATTCTGCAAAAGTGGGATGGTCTGCTTGGCATGTTTTGGGACAAAGAAGACATTTGGCCGAATTAAACGCAGTGGCGAGACTTGCTGCACAGCAAATGAATATCCCAACAATTGACCAAGTATCACAAGTGGAAGCTTTTGGTCAGCCGGAAGAGTATCTGAGAGATGACCATCATGTCAAAGTGAGTCCCAGCTTTCCATATGTTGACATAATTGCTAATTGGGAAGGGAGCTGCTTTGGCAATGCTGTCTAACAGACAGTGATGTGAGATCGTTAGAGATGAATTGATTTCCCTCATTGTACAACAGTATTCTTCATGACAACATGAATTGAGAAACAAATTTCAGTGGGCAGAAGTACTCAGGCACTGCCCTGGCAAATCAAAGCCCATGCATTGTTGCAAGTCTACCCTCTGTGAACAATCGAATGCATTTTGATTTGGTCATCAAAGTAAGGAGCGGCATCGACCAGATTCCAATCAACCTTCTGATCAATGGGAGTCCCTTAATTGTGCTGCAGTATCTTGTTAATTTAGCAAATGTTTGCAGGAGTGGGTCAACTATTCTCTCCTCAATATTCTATTGAACATGATCAGTCAGGCCAGGAATGTGAAGTCATGAAGCTTGCTTCAGCCGCAATGTCTAGATTCCAGGCAGGGTGATTGCCCCAAGACAGACAGGAGACAGGAAAACACAAATGCAATTTGCACTGTAGATTAAATGGTCAGCTTGACCATTAGGAACCTTCGAAGTATCAGCTATGTTCCCGGCTTGCATGATCTCTTAGAGTATGGACGGAGGAGTCATGCTGATTCGCAATGTCATCCTATCAGGGAGCGGAATTCATTTGTGTGGCAAGGGTCATGGGGAAAGGAGCAATAATGGACAGGCTCATATCATTGTGTAGGTGAAAGAATGTCCGACGAGTGCTCCAGATAACCATTCTCTTACTGGACAGTGAAAGGACACAAGTTGTGCCCACATCTAGGGGCTGTAAGTCAGTGATGAACATCATACAGTGCCGTCCCAATCAGAAGGAATCCAGCGCATTAATTTTGCACTTAATATGGCTATCCCACAACACGCAGATTGGGCAGAACCCACCAGATTCTGCTTCTGCCCCTCCCCCTCACCTCAGGAGGTACTCTAATACATACTTCTTGAAATTTCACTGAATTTTCTTCAACTTTGAAGTCACAGCAAAGTATGTCTGTCCCCTCTTTTTGGCGAAATCGTAAACTCCATCCCCACAACGAGCGTCAAGCACTGATTGCACCAGAAGCACTGAACAATGTCTAAAATTCCATAGAATAGTTCAGTGCTTCTAGTGCAATCAGTGCTCGACGCCCAATGTGGGGATGAGGTTTACTTGGGATGGAATTGCAACACGTTGCTCTCAAAATTGATTGGCTCAGCAAATCACCTTAGGGCCTCTCCGCATTGAATTCAATTTGGTGTGCCGACAGCTGGAGCTTCCAATCAGGTGAAAAATTCCCAGATACCCAGAGAGGCAAACATGTTGCTGTTGCGTGAGGCTAAGCAGGATTCAAGATTTGAGTTGATTTGACTGAGGCGGGTCAGAATGACAAGTCGCAAATGAGTGTTAGATTCTGATCGACTTCGTGGATTGCAATAATGTCTAAAATCCCGTGACCGTAAATGCCCTCATAGCTGGCCGTGCTTGAACAAATATTTGGAGTGCTGACTGTTGCAGCATGTTGTGAGAAGGTCAGAAGCTCCATCTGCGAACGTTAAGCTGCTGATTGCTTTCATAATTATGAGCCCAGGGTAAGCAATAGCATCATCAAACATTGACCATCCCCAAGAAAACATTTCTCCAATCCTTCGTGAGAAGAGGGTGAGAAGAGATTGAGATGGTCCGAGAAAGGATCAGAAAAGAAGAAAAGGGGATACTGGAAAACTTTCGGATAAAACCCTAGCCAATCTTCCCATTTCCCCCTCAGGACTGTAGTACAGAGCTCTCAATGATGAGGGGCCATGGCAAGTGGAATTTGTCATTCTCTTGTAACACAAGATGCTGGAGAGGATGGGCAGTTGCCATTGCAGAAGAATGTTAGAATTAGTGATGGAGTTATTTTCCACCCTTCAAGTGCATCTCCATCATCATTCCTCCCTTCTTAGATCCCTAAAAGCCAGCAGGACATCCTTTGAGGAAACATCTAAATCACCAATTCCTTGCAGGGAGGCTGAGGGCGTCTTTAATATTAATGTGGTGCATCAGAGGGTAGATCCACCCTTTTCATAGCCGGAAAGGCATCTGGTCTCAGTCAAAATGACACACGTGCTGATTTTGTTTCCGGAATTTGAACCACCCTCTCGGCTGACTTGTCTTCAGTCAATTTTCATATAGATTTAAGATTGCTACCTGAACCGCCTGCGAATGCAACGATGTTCAA
>QAXI01000429.1:562198-576567 GCA_004335615.1 Chloroidium sp. JM
AGGGGGGGGGGGTTTTATTACAGTGAACAAAAATATGCGCTTCTGTGCTGGATGTGGATGGATGGGTGGTGCACCATACCAGCTCCTTACAGCTCCGAGGAAATAATGCCAAAGTTGCCAGGGCCCCTGAATGCTCTCCTTAAAGGGAGGGCAGATGGGTGGGTGTGCGGGTTCTTCTCATCAGACTCCACATGCAAAAGATCATTGCACTCAAACCGAGGTTTGCTTTCTATCTTGATTCTCAGCCCTCCACCTGTACCTCTTGGCGGGCATTCTTTCCCTCAAATCCACTAACCTCATTGATACACATGAAGAAATTGGGTGGGTGGTTGGATGGGTGGCTTCTTACACCCAGTAGCCTACACCGACATGATATGCCGTGTGTTTGCGGTGAAAAATACCTTCTCCCTGAACTGGAGGATATGTGGGTTGATTATTCATATCTCAAATACCCTCCTGTATACTTGAGTAAATTTGCAAGATTAAAGAAAGCGCCGGGGCATCAGCTGTACAAACTTAACCAGGTTTAAGCCGTAAGAAGGGATATAGGAGCAGTCTACGGAGATAAACGACATCCAGGCACGTGATGTGCTGGCCACAGTGACGTCCGCTCGCACTTTTTGGTCTGATGACCGATCTTGAGATCCTTGAGATCCGTCAAGATAATAGGCAAGACGGGCACCGATCGGTTCAGCTAAAACCATCGAAGAATATGCTCGTGCTTTCATGGCACATTTTGATGTGTGCATGCAAGGAGTGAGAAATCAGGGGCTTAAGAGAACTTGTCTTCAAATGAGCGGTTTTCGGAGCAAAATTAACTGAAATGAATTTGGTATCAATTGGGCCAAGTGTTTTCAAATTCTGACTCAGCAGAGCAACTTATTACCATATTCTGGCTCATCAGAGCTAATTGTTTCCAAATTCTGCAGTTTTACCCTAGCATTTCTGACATGCTCCATGCAATCTATAGCTAGCTATGCTTGGACATGGCTTCCAGACATCTGAGCTTCAATAACATCTTCATGACCCCCAGCGGACCCTGGCTAAATTGCAGCATCAACTGGGCATTTGCAATCTCTAGCTGTTGCCGCAACACTTCAGGATCCTGACATGCAGAGGACAGCACAGGCATTGCATGCAGAACTGGCCCATCATGGCACCACTGGCAGCTGCCACCCCCACATTGTAGGTGGGCATCGGTGGGGCACTTTCACCAACTACAGGGGCACATGCAGCAACCTGAACTGGCTTAGAGGCAGCTTCACTGACAGACACTGCAGGCTGCACTTTCTGACCTTCCTCCCCTCCTACCATGCCAGCTGCAATAGCCCTCTGAATCTCCATCACATGCACGGCATTGGGGTGCATATACATGTTTAGACCCTCCAAAGACCGGTGACCAGTAATGGCCTGGATATCAGCACCAGCCACATTGGCATGGACGGCCAGGGGGAAAAGTGGTCCGCAAGTAGTATAACGCTCTGAGGTCTCTGGAATACGCTCCTACTCCAAAATCCAGGAGTTAGCATAATTGCCCAACTGCTCCTTTCTGCGAAAGGCTTATAATTAGGTTGTGGACAAAACAGCTAAAGGAATTTCAGTATCTTGTATATCATTTTTTGGGCGGCCTTCCAGGCCCAGAGATTCAGCTCTAGCCGAGAATTTCGGCTCCTGGCGTTGCGCATATTCAGCGAAATCCGCAATAATGCAGAAAATTGGCGGGAAGATTTTGCTGTCCCAGCAAAAACTGCTGGGCCGGGGTCGAAAGTTCTGCCAGAGGGGCTGAGCAGGATGATTTTGATCCTCCTCTTCGCTGTAGGCTTCTATCCTCTAGCGAATGCCAACCAAGTGTCTGCCCTCAAGACGATCCGGCTGAATTCTCCCCTGCCCCACAGTCTGAAGTGGAATGCTGGGGGCATCTACGACAGGCATTTCGGATGGATATCTGTCGCTACTGAGAATTCCTGTTTTAACGTGGGAGAATACGAGGGCGAGGGCACAGCAGAGACTCGCGACACACACTGCGATAATACAGAAATGGGACCGTGGGTTGCTTTCATGGGAAGGGGCCTTCGACCGGAGTTACCAGCTTTCGAGAGCAACGGCAGTCGTTGGCAGTACGACGAAACCTCCATTGCTCCGGCTCTGACACACGGTGGCGACACCTATTATGTTCTGGAGGATGCTAGGTGAGACTCCGCTGTACGGATGAATGCCTCTCCTGCTTGAGAGGCTGCTTGCCGGATAAGTGTATTTTTCTGCTGGGAAAATTGCACAACGTCGTTCCGTGGAAGTTTATACTAAATTCGTGATTCATCTGCCTGCAATGCCGGTATTGCATACACCATACCCTCTTGCGGGCCTGCATGATGACGAGATGGCCAAATCCCAGTGGTGTAAGTAAGAGCATCGACCATATTTGACTGCCCTCCCTTCGTATAGCAGCCCACAACTAATGAACCATCTCATGATGAGCTTGTTACCAGCTTGCAAAGCAAGTGCTACGTAAAGCATCATCCCAAATCATTGTTTGAGCTCATTGTCAAGGCATTGTCACAGTCTTCGTCCAACACTTTTAGAAAATTACATCAAGCACCAGCAATGAGCCCACCGGTAGCACAATAGGCAATGAAATTGAGACAACATATACTATATCTACACAAGAACTCGCATGACAACAAGTCGATAGTATTGCACAAGAATGAAAACATTGACCAAAAACCTGCACTGACAAGTTTGTTTTGAATGAATGCAGAATTTTTTCGTGGAAGCGAGAGCTGCATGTCAGTGTGGTGTTCCGAGGGATTGGATATATTGTACGGAGAGATCAGGACCGGGGCAGCTATCAGGCTGTGCTGAGACTTCAACATGACTGCAGATGTTTTAAACTTGTTCATATATTCAGCAGACGGGCTGATGGTAGCTCAGGTCCTCCTATTGTGCAGAAAAATTGGGGTTTCCTGGAGTACAAAAGGCGGTTGATCATTTTCTACACAACTCTACCCTGCACTTCCATATTTGAAGTGCTAATAGAGAGAAACTTCGAGCTCCGACAACTGTCCAACATATGTTACAGTGACAAAGATTCAATTCTTGCATCAGAGATTTTCTTTTCAATAGAACGCTGTCACAATAGCGCTCACCCAGTCGTATGGACAAATGGTGGTCAGAAAGAGATTCTCATGATAGTTCACACCCGTGAAACGTTGCAAATCGATGGTTTCAACCATTGGCTGGTCAGACTTGACTATGAAGATCTGAAAATTACCCACATCTCACATGGTATTGTTTTTGGTACGTCTACATATCACTCAAAAGGGCCAATAGGGGGTGCTATAATTGTAGGAACCATTAGTGTTGTATCAGCTCCAGAAGGTGATATCCTGCATATATTTGGTGGAGAAGGCGATGCACACTGTATCTATCACACTGTGGCACTAGACTCAATCATGTGGCTGCCTCTAGCAGATGTGACCAGGTATCAAGAACAGACAAAATAATATGAAATGGTGCCTATTATAGACAGGACACCGGTTCGGTTCATAGACATCCACTATTACAATGTAGAACAGATTGGCAAGAGAAAGGTCTGAAACGGTGTGCATGCATGTAATGCAGCCTTTTAATGAGCTTGACTGAGCATGGCTGCGCCACTTGGATACCAGAACGCGCTTGTGAATAATTAATCACAGGGAGATCCCCAGTCCTCTCATGAAGGACTTGAAGACAAAAGGAAATGGTAGTAGAACAGCTGCTATAACGCCCCAACGCCAGGCTGTTTACCATACCATGCATTTGCCACCGTAACGATCCATATGTTCAGACCAAAAATAGTGATCTCGAAATGGGGTTGTCAAGTCAAGCATCCATTAAATCAAGGAGGTGCCTCACCGTCCCTGCGATATGGTCGAATCGACACTATAATTCGACCATATCATCGACGATGACGGAAGGTCACCTTCTCGCAAAATTTACTCATGTTCGCAATCCCGAGAGGAAGTTTGGTCCAGTTTTTGTCACCTCAGAGATTAACTCTGGTGCTGGAAGATTGCAAATTCCAATAATTAAGGAACTCCCAACCCATACTATATGATAGGGGGGTGACCTTCCGGCCTGTCCTCCAAGAAGAAATGAAACACTGTACTGAGAACAGAGCAGACAACTGGCAACTTGCACTGCAGTGACTACAGTGCCCTGCTGAGCATTTTGTGTGACAGCAAGAGTTTCTCCCTATGATGTTGAATTGCATCGGCACGATCAGTTCTGCAACGAAGCGCTCAGATCTTGCTGCTGTCTGATCAGAAATACACTGCGTGACGCAAGTCATCTGAAGGAGTTTTGAGCTGACAAGCAAATGCAGATTCGACAATAATGAATGCTTAGGTTACATTAGCAGCTCTTTCAAGAAGAACTGTCACTGTCGCATCAGGGAGTCTTCAAAGACCCTGAATGCTCCCAGGCTAATGCAGCACATTTGGCAGTGCTGCTCGAGGGGGCCAGTTTAGAGAGATATTTTGTCGGTGATGAGCATTGCTGTATCTTCAAATGTATGCTCAGACTAGACTCGCTTTGATTTAATGCATTCTGAAACATTGATTGAAAGATTGAACTCATTATTGGCTTCAATTATTCAACAATCCAAATCCCGATTCCACCAATTGCAAGCTTCCATATCAAAAGCATTGGTCTGCCCATATGAGATAGCCTTTGCCGGTCAAGAGGATTGGCCTTTGCAGGTCAAGAGGATTGAGGTTTCCAAAAAAATTGCTCGTTCGTCTTTGTATTGGTCACAGGGAGTACTTGTCGTTGAGCACCTCTGATTCACTCCAGTAATGTTCCAAAAGATCGAAGGGATGAAATTGCAGACTCATGATTGCAGGTGTGCTCTCCATTGCAAGCAGCGTATAAAGCGGTTGCTCAATTCCAAGCCTATGTGCAGGGCAATCTCAATCAATAGATTGGAACAGGTGTCCTCACCACCAGGCTGGGTAATCAAAATAGTCTGCTCCCTCATTAGTGCTCATCCTCATAAGTGTGTTGAAGCCGTGGAATCACCTTATCGGATCATGTTCATTGCCATCACCAGCTCTGCTTGGAATGTGGTCATTCCATGTGAATTTCTGCGATGCACCAGAAATTGAAATACCAAAAGGAGTCATTTTATGTGAAAGACTTGCAAGTAACTCAACAGTACGAGGAGCAGACACTGCCGCATTATATGAAGCTGAGTAGGCAAATGATATTGTCCATTGTCTGCTGCTGCAAGAAGATGGCATCCAGATGATCTGGAATCGTATTTGATTATTTTGAAGTTGTACATTGCAATACCTTGTATCAGCTTTATGAGCATGCGGTCCAACAGTGTTGTGTCGCCAACATTCTCCACTGCTCTTTGCAAGAGGATGGATGGCACCATGAGAGGCTCCTTGCAGTATCTCTGTATTTTTGCCGATCTGTATAATCTAGATCTTGCAGAACTTTAGAACGATCAGAGACATTCATCGGAATCAATCTTAAATCTGGGCGAGTTCCTGCTTCCAGTCAATTTGGACGTATCAATGGTATTTTCAATCATATCGTATCATATCCTATAATATCAAGTCTAGAGGACACAAATTAATGAATTAAATGACATCTTGACATGCATTTCACCACGATTCCAATTATTTCTACAAATCATTGTAGCGCACCAAAAGTATGGTAATTGAGAATTTTCCTGCTCATCTCCTTGCCTTTGTCAGCTCCTTCTAGCAAATTTTTGCATGGATATCATAACTTGGTGCAAAACACGCGATTCACAGGACTTTCATTGAAGGCTTCAAGCGCAGCAGCTTGGCACTGCTCAAAAGGCTATGACAAAGTGTGTCCGCGCGCATGGTACATTCCTACCTCCAAATCCGGGCTTTTGCGAGCACATGTTGGACCTTTCTTGGGTGTGTTTGATCTCCGATTAGTCGTCCAGCCGTGCTCTTCTATGGCATTACAGACAACCAAGACATTTGATCATTCACTGCTGTCAATTGTATGGGATAGAAGAGAATCATGCAATGATGGCAATAAAGAGAAGTATGATTGCTGCGATACCAAGAAGATATGCAAGGTACAAAAACACAGACGATTGACGCGCTGGACTTACTCGCTTCTGTGAGGAGTGTCTACGAAAAGGACCGGTGATGCTGGCGCTCAACGCCTGAAATGCGAATCCCCCCCCCCCCTTCCCCCTGAACTGGGAATTCCCTCCTCTAATGGCGGCTGGTCTTGGGGAGACTCCAGGAGGGTCAATGTGCACTGGGGATGTTTGTGGGCCTGTCTGGGGACCCCTGTCTCTTACTAATTGTCCCAGCGGCTGCCTTGTGTGCTCAACACCAGACCTGCAGTCATGCGCCCTGCCAGATCTAGGACCTACTCCACATACCATCGTTCTGCGTCGTTCTTGTCTGCATTATTCACGGTGTTCCTTGACGCTGGTCAATGTGTCCATCTGATCAAGCTGATGTTGCTGGAAGAAGTAATCATTTCCTTCCTTCCATGTTCGCGACCTCGATACGGACTTTGGTCCATAAATCGTGTCGCCTCGGAAATTGAACATGCGCCTCAAATACCGTCGCCACATTAAAGATTGGACCAAATTTTAAAATTGACCGAGCTGTTGAGGGTTTTCCGAGATTTGGGTCATATTTTTTAATCGCTGTTTAAGTTGAATTTGACAAGCCATTGCCTGAGATAACTTTAAATTTAAACCATTCTTTTTGAGAGTGCAGACAGAGTGAAATTTCTCGAGAAGTTATCCATTCGGGCGGATACAATTGTGACGAGGATCGAGGTCGACAAAGTGTCTTGAGCTGAAAGCACGCGCAGGAGTCCTAACTAAATGGTTTAATGGACACTAAAATTAACCTTTTCATGAATTCAATGGTTTGATGTGCGCTACGTCTGACCACTCGATTTCAATTTATTTACTTTTGGTCTAATCTTTTAAGTGGCGACGGTATTGGCACTCACAATTTGATTGAAAATTATTGTCTGAATCCTGGAAATTCCCTGACAGCTCAGTCAAACTTAAAATATGGTTCAAAACGTAGTGTCAGTTCGGTATTAAACGCTGAATGATGAATTGTGCTCAAGCTTGACATGCAATCTGTCTGTCAGTCTGATATGGAGACCAGCACATCCAAACTTGGCAGTACATATAAAAGTATACTGTAATCACGCATGCGATATGTCTCGCATTTTGCACATTCCAGGAGAGGGGGGTGTTTTAAGTGAATATTGTATACTTGTAAACTTTGCTCTTGTGTGCTGGAAGGCAAACTGCAAGACTGGTCAAGAATTGGCATCCTTCTGCACTTTCCTACCACTCCACAGCTCGCCGCTCAACGAATGAGCGATGAGCACAACTGGGTCTACCTGGACTTCACGAGCCCTTGCAACTCCCTTGGCACAGGCAAGCCACAGCTTCATTGAGTGTGAACCGGCACAGCAGCCAATCTGTGTTTCTTCTTCCAAACAGCAAAGGCTTTGATGCTCTCTAGCCACAACCTCACAATTCAGTGCTCAAATTAATACAAAATGCCAATTTTCTGGATTCTTGAATACCAGCCAGAAATGCTTTGCTTGGTGTCCGTTGAAAAAAGATGCCATCCTGAAGCACTTCAAAGTTTGAGGCAAGCTCGTTACAAATTGCAAGCTTTCCTTTCTTATATTGCCCACTGCGTCCTTACAGGTGTCCAGATCAAAATTTCAGGGGAGAATCTCCGTTCCTCTTCCTCCCTCCCTGAGGGAAGAAGGCAAAGCGAGTTGTCATCGCCATACAATTTCAAGCTCAGCTATGCAAGTGCGTCAGCCTTCGTCTTGCGGCTGGAAGTCCCTTAATGATATGAGGCTATCCGAATACCTACATGGCAGAGTAGGTATACTAGACCTTTGTATATTTCTGTCGAGCACCGAACGGTAAATTGACGTCAACAAATCACAATGCAATCATAATTTGTGTTGAGGAAGGCAGTGTCAGCGTTTCGGACATACTGTGTCAACGAACTCTTCGAAATAAAAGGGCGGGCAAAAAACTCTCAAAAAAAGGGCGGGCGAAATTGACCGCCCATCCTGATCACCTCGATCAACATAAAACTTGAGGAATTCTGCCTTGGACCCTTCCTGTCGCATCAAGCCCAGTATTCTTTGTCGCGCTGGCTGGGCGTGCTGACGCAGAGATCTGGGCTGATCGAGCAAATCTGGACCTGGCGTGCTGCTGCAGGTACAAATCCTCCCATTAAGATGCAAAGAAAACTGAACGTAAACCCACTAGATCTAAACACCCCAACTCAAGATTGGGAATTTGAACAACCAGATATGGAAGGTGTACTCCCAGTACGCTCTATTGGCACTGTGTGTATTGCATCTGACTTCACGGGGAATTCTAATGGGATTCTCTTGGCTTTCTGAAAAAACAGAATTTGCTCTCTTCATGCAACTCACCTGAATGCATGCACAAATACCTTTTCTAATCATTTACACTCGGAATGGAAAGCCTCCACTGCTTTTAAAGGTAGGAGTCTTGGCAAAAAGATGTCCATCCATCATGAATATGATTCGCTTGCATGAAGGCTTCGTCGAGACTCATGCACCATTGATGTGACATAATTTGAGATCCTGAAATACAATCGCTCTGCATTCCTTTGTCGCTCTCAATGTCAACCCTTGCCAACATGAAAAGAAAGAGTATCTTAGCCACCCCCAAGGCAGATTGATCTCAAAGTGCTGTGAAAGTATCACTGAGATTATCATTGGATGCAGGTAGATTGAATGCCCTGTGCTTCACAGATGACGCTGACCTCTCGAAAGTCATCATCAGCACAAATAGCTGCCCTGCTGTTTGTGCTGCAAGCATCGACGGCTGTTGGGCTTGACCACAAATCAAATGTTCACAATCTGCATCACAGAGAGTTGGAGGTAATACATCAGCCATCTGCTACTCACTTGATTTCTGACCCCTCCAAGCATTTGAAGTGACCTCTTTCACCTATCAAGGAGAAGTGTTCATACATGCAAGAAAATACCAAGTATCCAGAATCCTTGGCAGTGTACAGTGCTTGGTAAATTAAATGCTCCTTTGGGGAGCATGACGGGCATCAAACATCACAATCCGGCGCATTCTCTTCGTTTCACAGAATATTCTCCCCTTCAGGCGAATTGAGCCTGTTGACTATCAATTAAGGCGTTTTTGTGTAACCGCTTTCTCATCATTCATGAATGCCTGCAGTTACTCTACTGAGTGTAAATAAAATTGTTTCTGAATATCTTTCGGTGTGATGCACGCACCAATCCCCCCTCCTCGTCAGTGTCATTTATCAGGACACTAGTGCACACTGCAAATGAATTGCTTGATATTCTGGCAGGCTGGAGATTGGTTAGCTCACAGGCTCCTACCCAGCCTATGATTTTGGTGAGAAAGGTCTGCGATACTCATCGATTTTTCTAAACATAAAAATTAATTTTGGTCACTCACTTTTGCCAAGGACTGTCATGAGTGCCTCTAGCAAGCAATTGGCAACCGATTGCATCCCTGATGCCTTTCAGACTTGTACCGCTGAATCGCCAAATCAATATATGGGACAACAAGTACCTCCTCCTTTTTTCTTGACTGCAGCAAAATGCAACTTTACTTGAAGATTGTGTTCATGCAAATTTGGCAAGACCTCCCAGATGGCTTTCAAATCAATCTCAACCCTGTATCCCTTTTTTAGACATCCTCTGGCGTGAATCTTGAGGTCAGCCACCTCCAAGCTATCGCGTTTAATCCTGTAGTGTGCACACAAGCTGCATGCTGGTGTATTCACGAAGACAGGAAGAGCCATCCATCAAAGCCAAGAGTCCTCTTGAATGATTATGCAGACAACTCATCAAAGTCTGGAGCTCAAGAACCTTCATATATATATCTTCCAATCTTTCAATCGTGTATGGGCTACAGTACACGTACTACAGTACTGAGAGTTACAATTGTTGAGATGAACTCAACTCCACTGCAACACAAGAGAAAGATATTCAAATCACTTGCTTTCCTTTAGTGGACCTGCCAAATAAACCTAACAAGATCAACGAGAATGCTTGATCTGTGATTCATTTCCTCTCCACCAATTTTCGATTTCATATTTGTATTGAGAGAAAGCAATATTAGGGATGTCTAACCATTTATCGAGAAGTGGAATTACATTTTTTCCATTACATAGTACTCCAAATTCTCGTTTCACCAATGGGATGTTCATCTTATGCCCTCTTGATGCCTTCTCGAGTGTGCGTTTAATCCCTGCCTGGCCATCCATGTTTTGTTTGCATGATGCCTTGCAAGCGGCAAATTTACCATCCCAGACAAGGTTTACGAGCTCTATATACTGTAGCGATCAAATTTTCCATTCTAGACAAGAATTTTGCGAGCTCTTTTTGCCGTGGTGAACAAAAAGTTCAATTTCAAAAACTGAAATAAAATTTTCAAAACTTCCAATGATAAAGACCACATAATCAATTCGAACGAGCTGCAAACTTTTCCAGAGAATTGTATCGTATTAAAGAACCTAAAATAAAATTTCATCAGCACGATAATCTTTTCTGAGGTGACACCATTTTGAGTTAGGTACTTCCCAAGGTCGCAAACAGAGGGGAAAGCCGCAAGAAGATACCATATGGATACAACGGATTGGCCCATGTTTCAAACTTGACCAAGCTGTCAAGGGTTTCCCAAAGTTTGGCCCATATTTTTAAATCTCTTTTTGGATATTATTGTTTCACCCGAGTCAGATCCAATTTCAAGCAAAATTATATTTAGCCCTGTCAACATTGCAAACAGAGTGGAACACAATGAGAAGTCCACTTGGCAGGGGAATGATTTTCGACGACAATTGAGGTTGAGAAAGATCATTGAGCCCAACGCTTCCACAGGAACCGAAAAATATGCCCCCAATTCAATGTAGGCTGTACTTGACCATCGATATTAAAGGACTTTCAGCGTTTGCTGAACTTGACCACGCGATTTCTGCGTGATCTGCGTGATCTGCGTTGCCAATGGAAAGGTCAAACTTTCACCTCCCTACAGTATCCAGGAGAATTTTATACAATGATGATTGAGGTCGGAAAATAAAATTGAATTGGGCGCTTTCGCTAGATCAATCCATTGGTCCTCTTTAAAAGATGCTCAAATTTGACCAATGAATCGACCAAAAAGATTATGTTCGCTCATTTTGACCACCGAGTTTGGTTCATTTAGTCTTGAATTTAACTTTGCTATTTGATAGTCTAGCTTCCTGAAACATCAGAATTTTATCTCCCTTGCATGCGCTGAGATTACAAACCAAGTTTATTGAAGAGACATGCGAAGGCGAATCACGAATAAGTGAATCCACGATTACAGCCTGCCCAAACTCAATGGAGCTGATTCTTATATTTGCGGAGGACAAATTTACCTCTCTGCTTGCCTCACACCAAGATGAAGATGACATGGCTATATTTCCTGCCTGTACCTGCCTCATCAGGACATCAGCTCTGTAGCAGATTTCATCAAAAAATCCGAATCAACCCTAAGGGACCATTTTGAAAGGTTTGTTGAATTATCATCTTTATTTTGAGCAATGTATGACAGGATATGAGATGTCTGCTCATGCAATCAATCTTTTTTGATAATGCACTGTTGTCCAACTTCTATATCAACACCTAATTTGGCTGGCTGTCCAGTCTGCGATTGCCAGCCTGATCAGTGTTTCTGTATGGGATGCCAATGACCACCACCACCATACGACATGATAATTCTTAGGGATGTATCAAAAAAAGCGATTGTTGACCCTTCTCCTCCAAGCACAATTCACTGAGGTGGCTTCAAGAAACGTGCTCTTCATCTTTAACCGCATGCTTGTGCATACATGAGAAATATACAGATTCTAAATTGTGAATTGGCAGGATGTCTTTTTGACTTGTCTCTTTTTGTGTGTCTGCATTTACTTAAGCATATCACCAGGCGATGAAAACGAGGGGAAGACAGCTTGGGTGCAAATTTGACGGTCAAGCTTTCTTTGCTTAATCTGCTTCAATGCAAAGGCCAATGGCCAGCATGGTACCTTGATTCTGGGCATGGCAGAACCTGTCTTCTAGAGGCTAATACTGACTGCAAATTGCTGATTGCTCAATGCTTATAATGGTCGCTATCCTGAATCCTGTAAATGATGTCACAGGAACAGCGGAGCACATTCTATTTATTCACTTTGGAGCAAACAGAGGAGCTGAGCAAGGCATGCCTGCTGACGGTCTATGGATTTTATCTTTACCAATATCTCATGACTCATCCGCAGAGAACACTGAATATCTCAATTGCTAAAACCTTGTTCACACCTCCTTTTGCTGCCCACGAGACAAATTGGCCAATGTATCTTGATTCGGAAGCCAATCTTGTGAGACATGGAAAGTTCTGTTACGATTCCTCAATCAAAGAAGCAATGAGGCTTGTCGAGCTAAGCAGAATCTCTTCCGGCAACGCATACTTGTTTGCTACCATATTCGACAGCTTTCCCTTCTACAGAGCTCATGAAATAGATGAAAAGGTTTTCTCCAGTCCTCTCCTTTCTTTCGCAAAGCTGAACACACTAGAAGGGTGGTGGCGACCAGGAAGGGATATAAGTCTGCCACCTCCCCTACTGGATCGCCCCAATAGGTTGAAGCATCTGCAATTCACCCCTCTAGATGGTAAGCTCAAGCAATACTTTTTGACATTCAAAGGGAGACTTTCGACGAGTCCTGTCAGGAGACAGCTTGCCGAGCTCAGTAATCCGGAATTGGGGATCGTTATAATAGACAGCGGATCAGAGGAGAGCAAGGACTATCCTTACGAAGCGCTCATGGGCAATGCAGTTTTTACACTTGCTGTAAGAGGAGACGCTGAATTTTCGTACAGATACAGCGAAGCCGTCTGTAGCGGTGCAATCCCTGTCATTGTGGCTGATGGCTGGGTGCCACCTTTTAATGCTATATATCCCTTGAGTAGATATGGTCTGCAATTCCACGAGTCTGATGTCGACAAGATCATAACAACATTGAGGCAGATCACAAGCGGGGAAGTCCAGAGAATGACAGAGGGGGCAATGACCTTCTGTCACAGGCACATTGTGGACGTGCATAGACAATGGGACACTGTGCTGGACATGGTGCTATCCAATGCAATTCAATAATTTTTACTGTGTGAATGTCTCCAATGCCAAACGGCACTTCAGTAAATGTACGCTTGTCTCAAGTATGTGTAACATGTCATTAGCATTGAGGTGCATATCATTTCTTGAATGGTTCTGATAATGACAATTCTGAATGCTGTACTGCCCAGTGAATTCTCTGCACAACATTCCTCCCACAACCCACCAAAAAATCGAATTACTTTCCACCGGTGTCTGCCCACACAGGCCAGATCGCTTTCACAAGGCCAAATGCACCAATCAATAGCTCACTGATGCGAGTCATTCAAATATTTTGAGCAGATGTGTTGCCTCAATTCACCTGTCTGAAGGACACAGAAGGCAGGAACCCTGTATGTGAAATATTGTTCTTAGCCATTCTCATGAAATATATTTCAAGCAATTCATCCCACTGATGGTGCACACTAATGAGAGTATGATGGCAAAAACTTACTGCTGTTTTCAGCAAATTAAGGCACTCTTGGTCACTTATCTGTTTGAGCCTTGTTACTAAAGAATCAATGTCCTTTTCCAAAATCACCACACCTATTCAGTAAAGGGTAACAAGCTGCTGAAAGGCGCAACCCATCCATCTGCAACGAGTACAGGGACAGAGCCACTGCATACAGCTTCAGTAATTCGATATGAGTACTCTCTGTGTCCTCGTACAACAATTGTGAATTTTGTTCTTGCCATCAACTCCTCATAATTGTAATCTGAGGTGCTCATGATGTTTGAATCAAGGATGGGCACCCCATTTTCAGGGTCATTGTGCCTGCCCAATGCAGCTCTAACAGGATGTGTTTCAAAATTTCCTTAAAATGTTACTAGACACTTCCTGGGCAAAGGAGCATGCATGCTGTGCTTGTATCTCATTATGATCTCAGTGGCAGGTGGCGGCATGCTTATGTCCTTTTCAGGTCGCCAATTGCTTTTAATAGTGCTGACCTTTCCCCGTGAAAGTAATGGATGACCGTAAAAATTAGCATCCATCTCGTGAAACCAAGAGGGTTCCAAATCAACCAGGACAATGAAAAACCTTTCCTTCTCATCCACTACATTTTAGAATTGTTGGGCTTTAATTTTCCGGCTGACCAAGTTTGTTTGTTTCCTGCTCTGCTTTTCTGTTTCGGCGCGGAGATTTCCAAATCCACTTTCGGGGGGGGG
>QAXI01000429.1:577334-644028 GCA_004335615.1 Chloroidium sp. JM
GGCGGCTTCGTTTCCCTTCTAAACCCCATAAATGGAGGGAAGCGAATGTTTTGAAATCTGTGCACGGCCGACCGTAATCGGAGCTGAAACTTGACATAGCCTCTTATCCCTGCAGTGAGGTCAACTATGTAAGCAAACGATGGCAAGTCTCCGATATTTTGTAATCCTCGCTTCCTTGTCGGCCTCTGTGGCCACTGGCGCCAGGCTACGCCACCAGGGCAAGCATGCGGTAAATGTGTCAATCACACAATGGAGTTTGCATGAGTGCATGGTTTGCTCCCTGTGCTGATGTAAGTGGTTGGTTTTTGTTGTAAAGAGTCTTGCGTTGGAATAAACAAAGCACGAAGCTCTTCAAAGTGACAGTCCAATTTCAACCACCGTATGCTTTTGGCAGGGGCACACTCGTCGCCAATTGCACTCTCTTGTGAATGTGCAAATGCATCGTCATCATGATCATCCGCCTTCAAAAGGCATTCAGGTACATCTTTGACAAGGCGGGTGACGCTTGATAAAAGTTTTGATCAGATACACCCTTATGTAAGGTATGATAATCGAGAAAACTGGAAAGGTCCTGGGAAGTGATAATTGATAAGAGGAGAAAACTGGAGATAATCCCAACCAATTCTCCCCATTCACTTGGGATTGTGGCTACCAATGGATCAAAGAAGAAGAGACACACCTGTTGAGATCAAAAAGAGTAGTCATGTCCTTGTCTGTGCGGGAGATCCAGTAAATTGCCTAACGCTTCCTTGATGTACCCCTGACCCTCCGTCCAGGCTGCCCATAAGCCATGAAATGTATGCAAATACGACTTTCTGTCATTGCTTGATTTGGGTGCATCATGTGCTTTGTTGGTATCCAATTTAGTCCTGGTGGAAAAATTAGCCCCGAAAAATGTCATAAGTTTTTTCTGGGTTTTCTCAGCAGCTAAATGCTTCGGCTTTGATCAAGAATAACCAGAGCTGCATGCAGTGTCAGGAGAATTTAAGCGCAATTTAAAGACCTCTAATTTGGTGTACAGTATGTATGTATCAAAGTTTTACTCCCCCTCTAGCTAACTTTAATGTATTTATCAAGGGTTTCTCATATCATCTGCCCTCTTGACCCTTTATCACCCACCTTGATCTTTGAGACTGCTTCACCATGGGTGCCATACTGCATTTCAATTGCCACAGAAGTTGGCATACAGCACCCTCATTATGGGCTGCCAGATTGAAAGCGACTGCTGTTCGCTCAGGTTGGCCAGTTCTACACTGATGAGCAGCAGCATATCATTGAGAAGACATGGCAGGAGGAGCATGGCAAAGTGCTGAGAGAAATATCAGCTTTGAAGGAGACTGAATTTGAGAAAAGTGCCCTGTATGTCCAAGGATCAGTGGCCAAACTTCTTTGGGACTTCTTTCCCCCCATCTACCCCTGTCCACTTCTTTGGCAGATAGGCCGGTCGCCCATGGTTGGAGATGGAGGTATCTTCTTTTTCGCCACTCAATTTTGAAAGATTCGTAATGCCATTTTTATGATTTTCTGATCAGAGTCGCTGAGAGCTTGCTATCACTATCGACATCTTCTACAGCCTCATAATACTCCAGGAGTTCCAAAATCTTCTCAGTGCATAGGTAAGCACAGAATGACTAGCTCTGTAATTGTAGCAAAATACATCTGTGGAGCACAGCTTCTTGGCCAACAAGAGTGCGTTGTCTACTCATTTGGAAGCAACGGTGAAGTAACTTTTGAGAAAGAGATGATTGAAAAGTCTGGCTGTGAGGTCCATATATTCGATCCAACATTAAGTGAAGAGCAGAAGGAGCAAGTCCGAGAAATTCAGGGTAAGCTTTCAATCCCATCCTCTCATGCCGGCATCTCAAGACTACTTTGAGCTTCAGAGTCTCTTTTATGTACATTTTATTGTGTCTGGCAGGAATGTTTCTTCCAAACACCTTCATATCTAGTTGGCACCACCAGGCAAGCCGAGCCCATATTCTTGGAGGGGTGGCTGGTCTCATTCAGCCGACAGGAAGAAATTGTCAAGAGATTGTTGAGCATTCTCACGGGTTACCAGATCAAGTCAGATGGGCATTGTGCAGTGCCGCAGTCAAGGAATGGAGTGATGTTGCAGGAGTTCAGCTGCATGATTATGGTATCAGTGGCATTGATGGTGAAGTGGCAGTCAATGCGCAACTCGAATTTTACTACCATGAACAGTCAGCCACCATTCCTGTGAAAACCCTGCCAACAATCATGAAGGTATTAGTGTGCCACAAACCCTCAGCATCCATTGATATACATATATGCGTGTCATGCTCAACAGTATAGAATCTAGCAGTGTCATTCCCATCCTCATGCTCTGAGATTTCCCCTCCTTTGTGTTGCAACTCTCCCCTCCTTTGTGTTGCAACTCTCAAGTAGGCATTCATCTTGTTGCTCTTGCACTTGCCGTCCTTCCGAGACCTCAGACTCCTCCCTGATGCTCCCAAATTCATCATGTGCACCTCGATGCTCAATGCACTCCCGAATCCGTCGACTCGCATGAATTATGTGTGCAGATATTTTTGGCATAATTTTTGCACAATGTTTGGCGGGCATCCATAACACACCTTTGCTGTGCAGGAGCTTGGGCATACATGGATTAATGTTCTGAAGGTGAGCAAGTTACCAATGCAACCATAATCACCTCCTTCAATCCACTATTTAACCGAACGAAGAACTTGGCGCTTCCCTAGAAGTATGGTAGCTTCACAAGTGTTCACCAAAAACAGCCAAACTCAGCTCAGTCATTTTCCCCCCTGAACTTATTGCCCTGACTTCAGCATTCATCAAGTCAGGGGGTTTCTTCGGACTTTTGGACACTCCCTGATAAGCCTTGCTTATTGCTAGAACTTCTGAATGTAAGACAGTGTCCCCTTCTTGCAAATTTTCATTCTGTTTGCAACCTCCAGACAATATTACGTTCAAAGTCACCTCAAAATTAAAACTTGGGGTTGTTCACACATTGAAAAGCCACAATGATATTTAGAAGATGGTACAATTTCACAACCCTTGACAGCCTGTTCAACTGTTATGTGCCTTACTTCGTTTCACACATGCTAATCACGACCTCTCTTCAGGTAGTGGCCGTGAAAAAATAGTAATTGTTTATTTGGTCGCGATCATACCTTGCTTTTATTGGATCTTTCTGCTTACACTTGGCACTTTCGACCTATGTCGATGCAAGTGTGGGAGCAAAGGCAAAAAAGAAAGTTTCCCGCCAAGGCATTTCTTCATATATCAATCTCACAATTATCAAAGCGTCCTGTACTGGAAATTTGGCATGTGGAACCTTAATATGTACACATAAATTCAACAGATACACAACAGCAAAAAGTAAATAATAAATTAATTAATGACATTACATGCTGCACATCAAGGTTGATTCTTATGCTCCCAAAAATTTATTGCATCAGCATAATCTTTGTGCACTGGTCTTGCAGGTGGACATTGAAGGCGCTGAATATGACTTTTTAGAGGGGTACACACAATCTGGAACAGAGATTCCAGCGACTCAACTACAGGTGATTCTTCACTTGCTTGAGCTGGCTTTCTTGAGATGAAATCACTCATGCAAGGCCTGCCCTCAAATTGAGTGCAATTTTCAGAAGATGGCATCATATACATGTCGATTTACAGATGAAGTATATCCTTTCACGTACGGAGTAATAAGACTGCCAATGTCTCTGGGTTGCTACCATCGCACAAGTGATAACGTGCTTTCTATGAGCTTGACAACTGCAATGCAAAAGTTGCCAAGACCCCTTGTGGAGCTCTTGCCCCTTGGAATTTGTCTCAAGAATGTCACGTCACAGCAACAAAAAGTGCTTCCCCTGATGTTGCGCCTTCTAACATCGAAAAAAACCTACTATCAAGGTGGATGCGAAGGATGTAAAATTTAATGTCACACCCTACCATGGAATGGCATAAGAGCCCTAATAAGCGCAATTTTTTTCTTCAAAAATGTATGTCAACTGCGGTTGTAAAGTTTCACGAAGTGTGGACAATGAGGCCACCCCCCCCGACCCGCTTTCCCACATGTGTATCTGGCAAAGAGAAACGATGGAGCAAAAATACCATTGATGATTTGAAAGCGACAATTTCTTCAAGCAGCAACCAAAACTTTTGGCCTTTACTATATGCCCCATCACATGTAGATTCGTCAAATATGCGCATACAGGCCTCTGTTTGACGACTCCGAGTTGGAAGCTTTAACAAGAAGGTAACAATGCTCAGTCCAAGAAATCTTGTTAGCTTTTGGACATGGACGCGCCACCACAATCAGCTCACCTTATTGATAAGCAATGAAATTTTACACTTCTGAAGCTTCAGGGGAGGAGTGCACTTGGTGGAACACTTCTTAAATCCAATTCAAGACATTTGACAGCTTCCAGATTTGGCAGGATCAATACAATGTCAAAGATTTATTGTTCCATGGGTCCAAGCAGAAGATTGTGGTCGACCACATATCAATATTGAGGAAAGGGCTACGTTGCTTAATTTGCAATCATTTTCAGCTCCCTTCCATGTTTTCTTGATGCAAGCTAGGCATCAGCACTTCCCATTTCTATAGAGAGATTACTTCACATGACACATGAAAATGGATGATTGCAGTTTATGATACACATATTTGCTGGGATTCCCCACAAACATGGTTTCTGGACTGCATATTTTTATTACGGTGTATGTTATTATTATAATGTTTGTGTTGTAATTATTATTAAACTTCTTTTTTGTAAGCTTGGCATGCAACTCTTCTCTAGATAAAGACATCAATTCAGCTAGGCAGGAAAATCTCAGCCAACAGTAGCAAAATGCAAATCAATGTCAATATGCATTACCATCATTGTGGTGATGTTCTGGAGCCGCTAAGATACCACCTGGACAAACCATTTTTGAGGAGAAAGCTTCTTGAGAAAGATGAAAACATGCTCTCATGGATGGCAATCTGTACATCCACTTTTCAATCCACTTGCATTGATAATTCAAATGTATTCAGGGTAGAAAGCCACTTTTGTGGCTTTGGTACCTATGTCCAAAAACCTCAGTCGCATGGTATTGAGCTTGCAAGACCACTTCCAATGGTCTGTATGCTTTTTGGTAAGTTGTCCAGGCTCATAGCCGATGAAGTGACCTGTTAACACCGCTTTGTAGTGTTTTTGGCAATCATGTAAAGCGCCACATACACTGCAGGTAGAATTTCATCAATTTCACACGCATCAAACCGGATCTCGACGCATCTTTGACATCCTCAGCAGCCTGACGTCAGCAGGAAACATGAGACCATTTCACTATGAGCCAAATTTGTGGTAAGATCTTGACCATGATGAAGAGAAAAGGATGCTCTACAGTCATCACAATTCCAAATTATGTTGATAGCAATGGGCTGTGACATTGTCATGTATGAATTTGTCCCCAGACAAATTTGGCTCTGTGTCCGTTTGCTGATCAGTTTCCGCTTGCTGAGCAGGTGGAACAATGACGGTCGAGGTAGGGCCATCATCGTCTGCAGAAAGGAAGCTTGTTCAGAAACAATGCAAAAATAATCCAGGGGATGTATAGACTAATGAACATCTGAAAGCATTGTATTGTCAATCAGCCTCAGGTTTCCCACAAGTGATATTTTGGTGGAAAAGGTACTGTGAATCATTCTAATCTCTTTTGAGCTGTTTCATGACCTTTCTGAGGTATCAATAAAAAGAGACATGCGCTTTAAATTCAAGCGTGAATTTGTCTGCCAATAGCCGGCCATCCAATGTACCTGGGGCCAGAAAGTCAAAGAGTCGCACCTCACCGTCTGTGGGGATCACCTGATATCCGGAACCAAGGCGTTGGGAAAGGGAAGCAGAATAGCATAGAATGAGGTTTGAAAATTTGGAAGGGGCACTGGCAGTGGGTGGGGCTGGCAGAACATCTCAGACTGGCAAAATCTTCATCTTGGGAAAGTCACTCATCAGTATGCACTTTGCGGGACATTTTTGAGATTCTTTTTTCAGGAGGTGCTGCCGAAATGCTAGTTCATGATTGAACTATTGCTAAGACTTCATTGATAAGCATTTGTATTTCATCTATTTTCCTTAGCCTGTAATCATGTGTACATGTTGCAGGAGCACTTGTTATGAACGCTATCCTCAAGGGAAGTCTGAACATATTTTGAGAAATAAGGATACCGAATGATGTCCCACCTAGTTGTTCAATTTATGCTTCCCCAATAATGCAACGGATCTGTCAATGCCTTCCAAAATAATTGCAGAGAGAATTGTTTTCAAGTAACAAGGCTTCTCTATGTCATAATGCTCGTGTCGTTTGAAGATGATTGAGTCCTGCACTGTTTGCAGAATGTGTGGAGTATGCGTTTCTGCATGTTGACAACTCTACTGGTGCTGTGAAAGGACCATGGATTGGGGCATAGTACCCTCAGTGGCTGATGGCATTTTGTTGGCAAGCCAACCAGGATTCACTGCCTTACTTAAATCGTGCTCATCAATGCATACTTTCCAGACTATTCCTGCCTGATCTGAAATCGCTCCTGTGTTTCAAAGTGTGATCGATGGAATCTTGCTCTCCTGTGAAGATGTCATCTCAGACCTGTCTGCTAAGAATGATGTTGCAATGATCAAATCTCACATTTGTATGAGGAAGTTATGATAATTGAGGTAGGGGTGAAGGAAGAGAGGAGGGGTAGTGCTCGAGACTTGATCATTACGCGCTTTCACCGCATGAGACTATATACTGGGACATGGCTCAGCGCCCCAAAGTCTGATTGTCTGCCAGCAATGTGAGCATGTTACTGACACAGTTCAATTGCTCAGTCCAGTTTTCCTTTCCCTTCCCTCTGTGAACATCCCGGCAAGGAAATAAACCACGAGTTTGTTGCTCTGCGGATCCACCTGCTAGAAGGACAGCCACTTCTTTGAATGCAGTCTTACTCATGCCGGCATGAACATTTGTGCAATCTCAAATGTGTGAAACGATGGCACTTCAATTATTGATCATCTGGCAGCTGAGTTGTATTCATAGTATTAAGGAGAGTTGGCAAATTTTTGAACTGCTTGATCAAAACAGACAAGGCACAAACAGCCAAGGCTGAGTTTCACCCATTGGTTGTGCCACACAAGAGGGGTCATGGAAAGCAAAGTACTTGAAAGGACGTGCTTTTTGGGTATGGAGGTGGATGCAAGTGGGGTGCCAACTTGCAGACATGAAGGTAGCCCTTTCTTACCCAATCTGGGTCCACCGAGCCAAAAAATCCCTGCAAGGAAAAATAACAGTGTAAGGGGTAAAGGCACGATTGAATACAACATGCTCTGTTTGAACAGCCTACTCCAGATGATCTTCAAAGGCTGAATGGAAAGCCCTACAATGGTTGCAATGGAAAGGCTTATTGATCCACACATCACTCACAAGACTTTTCAGTGAGGCTACCCATGGTTGCTTGGTAATTGTTCCACAGAGAGAGAGAGCGATGCTTGACCAGTCAACTATACAAGGGGCAATTGTGGATGGGCCAGCCATCTTCTGTGAAACTTGCCAATAGTCATGGATGCTACATTCAAAGTACTGCTGGCCCCTCTGCACCGTGGATTGCAGAGGCAAAACATAAACCGCACTGACACCCCTTTCTCCATTTATTTTGCCTCACTCGCATCAGCATGTCAAGAATATATCTTACCAAGATCCTAAAAGTACATTCACATATCCCTAGGAATGCCTGGCTGATATCCAATTGAGATATTCTTGATTTAAAAAGTTGCTCCATGAGAGCATTGTGCACGATAGAGAGTGCATGATAGAAATCATATG
The DNA here is from genome assembly GCA_004335615.1 of Chloroidium sp. JM. Classification (NCBI taxonomy): domain Eukaryota; kingdom Viridiplantae; phylum Chlorophyta; class Trebouxiophyceae; order Watanabeales; family Watanabeaceae; genus Chloroidium; species Chloroidium sp. JM. Next base: position 585,162 of record QAXI01000429.1, read on the forward strand.
AATACCCAGAGGTCCACCCTTCTTTGCAGGGGTGATTGTTTTTTGTGGGAGGGGAGGGGGGTGAGAAATTTTTAAGATAAACATAGCGACCTTCAGGTACATTTTGGCAAGTCACCTTAGTGATGATGTTGATGTACATTATCTTGTCACCATACAAGCGGCGAGACAAAAGAAAATACAAAGAACCGATAGTGGTGCTGGAAGAGGACAGGTCAGTGTTTCAAGGCCTATCTGCTAATTTTTTTTCAAGACCTCACCCTCCTGGACTACCACCCTAGGAAATGCAAGATTCCATTTTGATCCTGGGATAGCCAAAACCCCATATTTTGCCCAGGCAACAATCAAATTTCTGAAGATCATGTGGAGAAGGGTTGAATGATATCAGGCAATCGCCTCGTGAATCTGCCATTCTCTTCCTTGAGGAAAATATAGAAGCCCAAGGATGTGTGCTGACTGTACAGGTCCTTCTACAAGGTCACTGATGGCACCTCCAAACTCCCAAGGCCATGTGTACATCGTTCAATGGACAAATTGCAAAAAAAAGCTTCAGCCTTCATCAATCAGACTTACGCCAAATCAGGGGGGAAGACTATGAGGCACCTGATGTAAAATTTAATTTATTATGTGAAAGGATTGGATGAGTACACAGTGATCCCTCCAGATCATGCAATGCGCCCAGCCAATTCCAAAGGCAACTTGTTTGCTCTTCTGCCCTCCATTGCCGCAGACAACGACAATATCCCAACAATTTTCACAAATCAGGAGGAGCACAATTCCAGCACCTCTCGACATATTCAGAACCCAGAACATCAATTAATGACGAGTCATCGAAAAGTTATTTCTTCCGAACTTGAGTACACATCTGGCAAAATTTCAAAAGCCGGAGGCTTAAAAAGAGAGGAGTAATCCCACGAAGGGAGAAAAACCAAATCATTGGTTCACTCCATTTGGGGCTACTGACAATTCCTAACCCTGCGATAGCGCTCGACTCGACACTATCTTTTGACCTCATTCGTCGACGACATTCATTCCTGTGCCAAAAAGTCGACTTCTCGCGAAGTTTCCCCATGTTTGCGACCTCGAGACGGACTTTGGTCCAACTTTAATGTCGCCTCAGAAACTGAACCTTGGCCTGGTCAAATGTTAACACTCACAATTTGAATAAAAAATATGGTATAAATTCTGAAAATTCCCTGACAGCTCAGTCAAATTCAAAATCTGGTTCAAAACTTAAAGTCGCTACGGTATTGTCTGGCCAGGCTATTGGAACTGAGGAAACTCTGAGCTGGGGATGCAATTTTGAAGTTGCTAGCTAAAGGCGCCAAGTCCTGCAGTTGCTTTTGCCTGGCATTACCTGGTTCAACGCTTAAAGGTTACTTCCGTCAAGGGGAGTGTACCCTCTCAACCCCCAGGTGTCTAAAACATCACCACAGAGGTATGATCTATGGGGGGCACATTTTGATTCCTAATGCAAATCACCCTCCAACTCCACGACCTCTGCAGCCAGTGCTGCCTGGGCTGGGTCTGCCAGCTGCTGCCCCTGCCTCTGCAGCACTGCTGGGCGCGGCTTCCCCTCTGCCTTTGCCAAGATGCGTCTGAACATGTTCCTGGCCGCGTTGACATCGCGATTCCACACCTGCAGTGCCCATCAAAAAGTGTTTGTTCCATCCCAGAAATGCATGAGAATGACAAAATTGATGCCCCTTCACTGTCAACACCGCGCTTGCCTTGTGCGCTGCAATCTTCCTCAGACCTTGCACAGAAATCTTGCTGTGCACACACCAGACTGCAGATCTGGCGGAGCAGAATGCCAAGGAAATGTTCATGCAGAAGACTTGCTGCATAGGGCATGTCCAATCAAATCTCAATCCGTAAGAAGATTTCTGGAGAATCTGAGCACGGTGGCAGAGCTTACGACTTCACAATGTGGGCACACTTTAAGTGCGTATGGTCGCTCTGTCTTGCAGTCAGCATGTCCATGGGGCGGCCAGCTGGAGGAGAAGCGCTGCAGGGCATAGTCGCAGCCGGCGTCATTGTTGTGGTTGAAGGAGGATGAGCAGCGGCGGGAGATATTGTTCTCGTCCACCAGCACCTCGCGTGCGTGTGGCCTGAGCTTGATGCGCTCCTTGTTTGGCCCCTCGCAACTGCACACCAATGAGCTTGCTTGGACCCTTCACGAGCACTTCTGTTTTGTCTTCTGATGTAATGTATGTGTCTATAGCATAGGAGCGCCGAAACCGTACCCCACCAGAAGTTCCTCGGCTGGATGGCCCTGAGTGATCAGCTCGATCAGCTACTGTATTGCGGCCTGGCGTCTGTTGTACACCTGCAAACCGAATGTTTCGAATTTGTTCTGTGGACTTGGATGCGTACTTTTGTGACCATCTGTGCCACTCACTCTGCCTGATTAAAGCCAGGGAGAAAATAGGAATCATCCAGATCTTGACGTTTTCCTTCTTCTCAGACAGAGAAATGGTCAGGACAATTCATTTCTCTGGATCACGAGGGGATCAAGTAAGGGGAGATGCCTGCCTGGAATCTCTTCTTCCGGTGTGCGATGGTACTGTAGTGTTCCAGCGTCTCCAGCAGCCTGCTGGTGAGGGCGCTGATGTACAGGCGAGAGCTTGCACGGTGGCCACCTTGTAGTCCGGAAGGTCGCTGATATGCTCCTCCGGGTTGCTGGGGGCATTCCTCAGGGCCTTCAGGTTGGCAGCCGCGGCTTTCCAGTGCCATGTCTCGTGGTAAAAATGCTTCCCGGACACGCTGCATCCATCGACACCTTTTCTTCAAGCTGAAAGTCGATTCCAAGCACATGCATTGTGTGGGTTGATTCTGGCCCATTGAGGGGAAGTATGATTTGTTGAAAGAGTGCAGGGTAAAAGCGTGGCAAGTTTCAATATTTCCTGTTGCTACCCCGGTCATTAATTTTCATTTGCATTTTGAGAAACAGTACTCCTGATGTCCTTGCAAATCAACATACATCCTTTGCTTGCAAAAGGAAGGAGAAAGTTCACTGTTGTTCTCCGAACACTAGGGAATTAGTGGCCAGGAAGGGAGTGGATCGGCAAGAGTTTGGTTGCTTCCGAATCAACGTCTGGCAACAAAGTAGAATATTTTGTTATTTTTATACAATTCAGTACACAATGGAAGGTATTTTCTCAATTATTATTGATTTACTATTTATTTATTTTTCTTCGTTTACTTTAGATATTAAGATTCTAAGATATTTAGTATTTAAGGCTTCTCAATATTAAAATATACTTAGTATTTAAGGTTTCTCAATATCAAAAGATATTTTGTACTTAAGTTTTCTCAATAAGCAAGGCCTATGCTCACTGGCCAGCTTTTCACAGCGAGCTTTGTCATGGCATTGATTAATCTTGCTGTCATCGTATCAAACTTTACCACCCACCTAGCTTAGACTAGGTCCAGGAACTGAAGGAAAGAAGCTTCCAGTGGAGACAGATGCTGAAATCAATGCTCACTTTCAGGCGCTGCATTTTTATGGAGACTGCGACACCATCGGTGGCAATGTAGCTGCCAAAGCTGTGTCTCTCCTATGTTCCCACGCAAGTCTCCACCCTCTCAAAGTCGCAGTAGTACCACCACCGGGCCAGCTTCTCTTCCCGGCTCTCCTGAAACAACAGCGACACAGGTTGGTGGAGTTCCACCGTCAATTCGTGAAAACAACAAAAATTATCTTTTAAACCCTTGACAAAATATTTATGGCCATTGGGAGTTGGAGTCTGGATTTCAGACTCACTGGATATACTGAAGACGTTTACATGTGTCTTGGGCTGGAAAAAACACAGAAGGAAGCCAAATAGATCGACAAACCATGCTGGGGTATGCATCATGTCACTCTCTGGTTTTCCTGAAATTAAAGTGATCATCTTGAAATGATGATAGTTAATAATTTGATTGAATCAAACAATCAAGTAAAGGCTTTTTGGATTATTCTCTATTATTCATCTTATTTTTTGTCATTCTCTGATTATCAATTTCAAGGAAATTTGGAAAAATGAGATATTTTTGAATTCAAAAAGAACCAACAAATCATTTGATTGCCAGATTTTGGTGTACAGCAAGGGCCAGCAGACGAGCACCTCCCATGTCTGGTTATCAGTGGAATTAGGGGAGACCTACCAGCGACGCGGGGTTCATTGCCGGTATGGCCTCGTTCTGGTCCAGCTGATGGTTGGCGATGCCCCACCTGATCAGCTCCTGTACAGATGGCCACACTCAATGGTCACAGATGGATTTCAGAAGACAGCGCAATCTTTGCAGTCTAGAGTTACCATAAAAATACGCCTAGTCCAATGCCAGTTCCGCTGCAGTGTCCCAAGCAGCATTTCCAATTCAAGACAATCTGCAGGCTAGTCAAGGTGCGTCTTGCACATTTCCCAGCAACTCGCTGGTCCACAGCCTCTAGCAAGGATGCTACGTATGATGGATAACTGTGAGAGCTTGAAAAAGACTGTCACAGAAAGCGCACCTCCAAGCCACACGTGTCGAAGTGGGCGCAGTAGCGCGTGAGACCGGCGTTGGGGGTGAGGCTGTAAAGGAGATTCTTCAGCTTGGGCCCAGTGCGTGGAATGTCAGCTGCACGCTGCGCCTGCTGCTGCGGGAGCCAATGGTTGAAGATGCCTCTCAAATGAATCAGCAGCTCGCACGTCTACGGGAGGTAGTCCTGTCACCATGCTTGTGTGTCCAGAAACCAGTCGGGGGAGGTGCACAACTCTGTATCAGTAATTTGCAGGAGCCTGGGCTCATCTTGTCCAGGTATTGGGTCATCGAGATCTTTGACAAAAGGACCAAAAAGCTGCGGTGCTAGATTCCCTATGATTCTCACTTCTGGATCAATCATATGGCTTCTCCTATAATCATCAAAAGTTGGTGAAATTTCCTGCATGAGGGGTCTCTGGAAAGAACGCTTGGTGTGCCACAATCTACTTTAAGCAGCAATGCTTTTGCTGGAGGATGATTGGCACAAGTCTTGAGATCGCTTGTTGGCAGGAGGTGTGTGGGATCATGAAGGTTCAGACGCTTTACCATGCAAAATCAGGATGTACCATTGACCTTCCGCTCTGTGACAGGCAGCAGCTCCTGGTGGCTGGCATGGGTGTTGTGGAGCAGGTGCTGCAGCTGCTCCTCCAGGTTGCCGGCAATGTTGGCAGCATTGGCAACACCGAAGGAGTTCACACCCTCGTCCCTCATGATGGCCAGGCAGAGCTGGGAAGTCAACCTCCCCAGCAAGCGCTTTCCGATCTGTGGGGACCAATCTGCAGTCTGCAAAATAAAATTGCAGACTCAAGAGACGCGTCACTTGCAGTCCATTCAGTCGAAGGCACTTGGTCCAGGGCACAACATACGTGTGCTTGCATATCTCCCTTTTTTAATGCCGGTCAGCAGTCGCAGAAGCTGTCAACAAGGCAGAATATCATTTAATTTACGCACCAGCGAGAAAGACTTATGCAGCTTGCTTTGATGCATTGTGATCTCAAGTGCTTGTCATGAGGTGGCAAGGAGGATATGCAGACCTGAGCGCGGCACCACTTCTTCAGCCTGGGCTGGAAGTTCATCCACGCGCTGTTGGAGCAGGAGACCATGAGCACCCGAGCCAGGTGTTTGTTGAGGTGTGTGCGATACCGCCAGTCCTGGATGGGGTTGCCCTGTGCATAACACGCAGGCTGACCTGGCTGCCTGTAATACATGGAGCGCACCTGCTGCATGCCAGCTGGCAGATTTACAGACCCCTCCTGCCCCCCAGCCTGCACTAGCCCATCAAGCATTAGCAGATAGGATACGCGAATGTTTCCATCCTGCGCTTGCTCGCAGCTGCTGATCTGCCCAGCCCTTGCCAGGTGCCCTAGCACAGCTTGTGATCATGCATTTTCCTGCTGTGCACTTTTTGGAGGTACAAAGCACTCAAGACTCATGCCAGTCTTAGAGAAGTTTCACAGGAGCAGCACAGGGGGATTCACCTGGTGACTGCAGATACGATCCGGACAAAGAAGGTCTGGTCCCATGGGCCAGCATGGGCGTCTGTGTGGGCACATATGTGCAGCACATACAGAGCCAGGAGGAGCAATGCCTCCACAAATGTCTGTGTCCAGTTGCGGGAGGCCTCATCCAGGCACACCTTCAGTCCCTCGGAAGTACAAAAGAAGCTGCAAGGGACAAAGACAACAGCCAGTCTGCTTGCTGGCTTCAAACACATATGCATGTTCAGAAATTTTCAAGGTGGACGAGAAAATTCCTCGAGAGAATTGAGGAGAGAGGTGATGCTGGAAACAAGTACTTTATAAGTTTAACCTATGGAATTTCGGTGAATTCTCTCTCCTTGGTCCCAAAAGATTTTCTCCTCCATCTTGAAAATTTGGGGCCGTGCATGCCAGCACAGACAGTCCTAGAGTAATTGTGTCCTCTGAACCAATCTGTAATCCTCATAAGCAAGGGTTGCATCCTATGTGATTAATCACAAAATATCAGCACAAGCAGATCCATAAGGGAAGATGGAGCTTACTTCAGGCCCTCTCGAACTCATGCTGTGGTGGGGCTGTGGCCTAGTCAGGCTTCTCGCGACTGGGCCCTGCAGCTTCAGGCTGCCTTACCTTCGATTTCCCTCTTCCATGAGAAGCTTGCACACCTGGCCCCTCCCCATCGCCTACTTCCTGAGCTTGTCAGGCCTAAGAGGGTGACTTGGGCGAGCTGTACACGTACGAGTGCCTAGTCCTAGTGTACAACCCAAGAAATCGGCTACCCGACATCGAACACAAAGCAGTCAGGTCGGCGCGGTCTCGAACTCTGACAGGGAGACTCGCGTGATCTGCACAGAAGGGCACTAAAGGGAGTGTAGACTGTGCAGTGGAACTGAGGGAGCGTTCAATGTCAGCTTCAAACTCAGTCTCTGCGAGGGCGCAACAATGAACTGTGAATGAAAATGTTGCCGCTTGCATTATCACCAGCTCCCTTGAATTCAAGACGTCCTTCGAAAGTCGAAAAGTCTTCGACCTAAAAATTTGAAATTAATTGGATATTTGGAACCGAGGGACGACATTCACCATCTCGAGCGGGCGCACGCGTCCGTGTCGAAAACGCCTTTGTAATAAGACTTCTTTAAGACTTCCATTCGTGGCATTGGTACATCATAATTTGCAGCGCTTCAATTAGAAAGAAGGAAATAGAAGATAAATTAGGGAGCCAGTGCTTCCCATAATGCGAGATGATTGGAGGTGGGATCCTCCCAAAGTAAGCAGAGCACATCCTTGTCAATAACGGTGTCTCTTCTCTGCATATTTACCTGCCAAGACACTGAGTTGCAGAACAGTCATAACAGTGTCTCAACAAAATGACATCTTCTGGCATCTTCTCTAATCTTTGTTCAAAATCAAGGTTCAAAATTTTCCACTTTGTCATTGATGCTGATTAAATGCTGTGTTTCAGATTTGATAAGATCATCCTGATCAGAACTGCTCATAGTCTCCAGCTTGGCAGGTTTAGCTTCCCGAGAGTCTGGCATAGCCTTACTGCCCAAGCGAGCCTTACCCTGCAGCTTTAGGCTCGAGTACAAGAAGAACCCCACGAGTGAGAGCATTGAACCAATTGTCATATTCACAGTAAAGGCTTCCTGTTCACCTGCACAAGATACATAATATTCTGAACATAGAGGTATTGTGTCTGATCCAGCAGTGACTTTTCTGCACCCTCTGTAGCAAAGGGGCAGCTTTGGCAGAAAGCATGCCAGGCTAGCGGGAGTAGCTAGGTGCAACCCTTGATGTGGCGACACGCCTCAAAAATGGTAAAAATTGTCATGCAGAATTAAATTTGGCGAATTTGACACAACAATATTACTTAGGCACAATGAGCCTCAAAATGCCTGTTAACAAGAGAATGCCTGCTTATCCACTCCTTGCGACAAAGAGGGATTGCATATTTCAGAAATGAGAAAATAGCTTACCAAGAAATAGGGCTGACAAAATCAACAGCCCTAAAATTTTGGCTTGACCCACTACTGTTGTTGTCACGGCAGATGTCTGCTGAATCATCAGGGAATGCACCACATTGTAAGAGAGCGCTACAGCACTGGTGCCCAGCAAGATACGATACGAGTTCCAAATGTGATCGGTTTGATAGAGCAAGAATGCTGGCAGCTGCACAAAAGGAGATGGTGTTAGACATGCGGTCAATGCAGGTAATTTGAAGATACCTGAAGTGGGCAAGTGAGCATTGTGTACTTGAAATTACGGTCGAGAACATTCTAGGCAAGACCAAAGCTCCTCCAGCAGAGTGATCACCTCTCGCAGAGCAAACGCTGGTACAACAGCAAGAAGCGAAACGGGTGCTGTGTAGAACGCGAGCTGCAGTGCTCCGATATTTCCAGACAGTATTCTGCTACTCAAGCTCATCATACCCGCATTGCAAATTGTGCTTGTCAAACATAATGTGATTGCCATTGCAGAACCTGCTGCACTGCTCTTCCAGAGGGCTGTCATCACCCCAATGGTGAGAATCACCAGTGCTGCACATTCCTTCTGTGATGGATGCTTACTTTCTATTGCAATTGAAAACAAGCAAGTGAAGACTGGTGTGGAGGCCCTGCATAGGTGAATCATTTTGGTCAATCAAATGTCACCACGTAAATAACACTTTCTCTTTCCATTTCTCCAAATTTTTGCACCCCGAACATCTGAAGATTGAATTTCAAGGGGAATTCAACATGAGGCTACACAATCAAAGAGAAACAAGTTCGGAAAACTGTGGCCGCATTCAGAAATAGGAAACAATTGAGACCCACTTTCCATTCAGCGCAGAGGCAATGCGCCTCATCATGCCTTCAAATTGCAATCAAAGAGTTGCGCTGAAGAAAATACATTGTCTGAACATTTGCCAGCGTAGTTTCTTCCTTTCAGTGCGCAGACTGACTGCATTTCAAGGACGCTCAAGTTGATATGATTTTACGACACGAGTGAATTTCAAGTTTGATTTGGTTATTCACGTATCCTTTCTGTTGCCAGGGCAGGGGGGAGAGAGAGGTTATGGGATTAGGTCCTTCAGATTGTTTGGAAATTTGGAAATTTGGGTGATGTTTGATCAAAGACGCAATAGTGAATGTCAGATACAGTTAGCAATTCAAAAGGAGAAGGATGGCCCTTTGTTCATGGCAAAGCCATGTAATATGCCAAACAGATGTATCTGCTATGGTCTCTGCTATGGTCTATGATGTACATACAATTCATGTAGAGGCACTACTTGTCCTCACGTCGAGGAGCTTATCCTACAAGATATGAGTACTTTCTTCACTCATCTTGCTCTTGACTGGATGTATGAATTTTTGGGAGTGTCTGTGTTGGGGCTTGCTTGGCAAGCACATCCCTCACAACTCAGAACTCAAAGAGTGGACATTTGCCCACTTGTCTCCATGTGAGCATTTAGGTTTTGCTCTACAATGTTTGCCAAATCGAGACAAAGAAATCCCAAAAAATACGCTGGAATAAACCAAGCAATTGATTGTTTAATTGTTAATTCTCTAGCGAGTGGTTAAAAACCCATGCAAACACAGCGACACACAGCGACACACAGCATAACACAGCATAACACAGCTTCGCTGTGTTGCTGTGTTGCTGTGTTTGTGTTGCTGTGTCGACACACAGCATAACACAGCATAACACAGCTTCGCTGTGTTGCTGTGTTGCTGTGTTTGTGTTGCTGTGTTGCTGTGTGTCGCTGTGTTTACAAAGCCTTGCTTTGCTACCGCTTGCTCTATCTTGCAGAGCAACCAAACCATATGCTAACTCTAGCTTTGCTTGCCCTAGCAAAGCTAGAGTTAGCACGCTTTACTATGTAGAGCATCGCCGCACGTTCCTGTTCTCTATCTTCTATTCTCTATCTCCACTGTATAACTTAAAACCAGCCTCACCCGAGCATGTGAGCTGGTTTTAAGTTAAGGTTTTGATGGCTTACAGTGTAGTGGCAGGAATACAGGTATACCCTTCTCCGGCAAATCTCTAAAAGTGTTTTATCTTAAATCAACCTTCTTGCTCTTTCTGTACGTACTCAAGCAAGAGCACAGGTTTACAACCCTAAAAGTCGTATCATTAGCGTAGTAAAAAAATAGTTTATGCCACAATTAGATAAAGTTACTTTTCTTTCGCAGTTTTTTTGGTTATGTGCCTTGTTTTTAGGCTTTTACCTTGCAGTTCTAAAAAATTTTTTACCTAAAATGAGTAGAGTTCTTAAATATCGAAAAAAAAAGTTAGGTCAGTCAGATAAAGGAGTTGGTAATACGCATAAAGAGAATACCTTGGTAAGGTCTAGTGCTAACAAAGTTTTGGAGAATGGGCTAAAAAATTCTAAAGATTTGTTTAAGCAAAACTCACAGCGTACTGAGAAATGGATGCTTGAGCTTATTAGGAATACTAATAACACATCATTTCAAAAGACTAACAATACTTATCTTTATTCTATTGGAGAAAGGTCAATATCATACAAGCTGTCCGTTCAAGGTAGTTTCCGAGATTTTTCCAATACTGTATTTCTTAGCGTACTCTTAAACAAGATGGGAGATTGTAAGAGTATCAGCAACTGACATTACAAAAGGGTTACCTCTTTCTTTGCTACGCCGAGCAGAGCGGCGTGAGCAAAGCATCGCTTTGCTAGCCTTCTCTAGCAAAGCTAGAGTCAGCGATAGCATGCAACTTTTACCCCAAGCCTTAGCTTGGGCTGTAAAGCCTGTGCTCTTGAGGACCAAGAAGATCGGTGCTTAGCGTGCTCGTGTTCTACCCCGTAAAAACATATGCTTTGCCCTGCCCTGCTGAGCACTAGCCTTGCTTGGGGGCATGCAATGCAAGAAGAATGACCCATAAACTTGGGTTTTTAAACCTGTGCTCTTGCTATACGTAGCAAAGCTAGAGCAAGTCTAGCAAAGCGTGGCCTTGCTCGGGTTGTAAAACCACCGGCTTAGCTTTCGGTAAGGTTGGGTTCTTAAACCTGAGCAAGAGCGTTCGAAGTACAACCCTTTAGGTTTATTCAACAACAATTCTTCGAATTGTTGATTAATAAACCTTTCTTTGAATTGTTGGGTTTTTAAACCAATTCCAAACCTGAATTGATTCAGAGTAATAGATTAATACCTTGTTTTTTACTATAATATAAAATATAATACTGTATGTTTAACAATCAGAAAGTTAAAACTTTTTTGGCTCTTTTCTTGATTTTTTGTGTTTTTAGTTCGAAAGGAATTATAATTTATAATGAAGAGACTTTAGTAGCCCTTAGCTTTTGCGCTTTTGTCTTTTTCTGTTTGCATTACTTTGGAAGCACAGTACAAGAGTCTTTGAATGAGAGAGGATTAGCGATTAAAACAGAACTGCAAAACTTTTTACTTTTAAAGGAAGATTCTCTACAAGAGCTTTCTCGGGAGCACAGAAAAATAGCTAAGCTACAAAGCATTCTTTCTCGGCTAGGTATCTTTACTTTTAATGAACTCTCTAAATGTAGTTCGTCTGGGGGGCGAACAATAAACAATGTTTTTGCACAACAGGTTCAACAAAAAATAGGATATCTTGAATCCTCTAAAGGTATATTTGAGCAACAACTACAAAACCTTATAGCTACAAACATAAAAGGAGCAGTGCTCTTAAAAATTGATCGGGCACCAAAGTTAGGAGGCGAGAAATCTATTAATGCAAAAGTTATAAAACGCAGTATTGATCTTCTCAAGTAATACTGTCTATCTTTTACGCGGCGCGCCCTGCAAAGCAGGGCGCGCCCGCTCTCTCAATAAGAGTAACACAGCAACACACAGCAACACAGCAACACACAGCAACACAGCGACACACAGCATAACACAGCTTCGCTGTGTTGCTGTGTTGCTGTGCGTCGCTGTGCTTGACCAATATTTAAATTAATTATGCTTGCTTGGTGAAATAGGTAAACACAACAGATTTAAAATCTGTACCCTATGTTGGGTTACCGGTTCAACTCCGGTAGCGAGCAATAAAATTAATTGTGTGTACCATTACTATGATTTTTGCAATTAATTTTACAGGTAAAAGGTTTTGCAGTAATAACTCTAAATTAGATTATCTCTGTGTTGCTGTGTGTCGCATGCAAGCAGAAAGATGTGTTGCAATGTACCTTTTTTATTCTAGCATTCTCTATAATTTTTATGAAAGGGTGGCTGTATAAAGAATTAAGCATTCTTAGCTCAGTAGGAATAGAGCAACAACCTTCTAAGTTGTGGGTCGCAGGTTCGATCCCTGCAGAATGTAATATTTTGGTGCACGCGCCCTGTGTGTTCTTCGTGTTCTGCAAAACAGAACACGCAGAGCAAGCAGAACAAGCAAAGCGGAGTTTATTACAATTATGCTAAAAATTAAAGAGGGTTGTTGTTCTTTTCCCGCGTGTGCACCCTGTTTGTTCTCTATACCGGTAAAGCTTGGCTACCAAGTCTTTGACAAACAAATTACATGCTCTTGCTCTGCTGCGGCGAGCAAATCTTTGCTAGCCTTGCTCAAGAAAAGCTAGAGTTAGCAAAAGCTTCTGCTAGATGTAGTAGAGCATATGTTTTATATAGTAAAGCACGAGCACGAGTATATATACTTCTTGTTTTTCAGGTACACAGAACAGCTTGAAGGCACCTATTACAATTAAAGATTATACAATTAAAGATTAGTAGTCTATCTTGTTCTACTGTTTTGTAAAAACCGTGCTCCTAAAGTTTAGCTCTACTAAACTTTCTACTTGTGCTATTGCTTGTCATTGTTTTTCTAGGAAAAACACCTGCTTTCTTTGCTACTTGCTCGTGCTGTGCTGGGCACGAGCAAGAATCCTCGCCAGGCCAGCAAAGTATAGCTTTGCTAGCCCTGTTTTGTAGGGTAGGCATGTAAAACGTACTTTTAATTAGACAAGTTTAATAGAAAGATTTGACGTAACCTATTAAAAAAATATACATATGCTTTACAATTTTCGTGATGAATTTCAAAGTGCTTTTGGTACTCAGTTTCAATCTTTTTTGTTTGAAAACGACTTTAAAGCGGTTATCCCAGAATCTTTCCTTGTATTGGCGTCACTTATTCTTTTAGTTTATGGCGTAGTATATAGTGGGTCTAAAAAAAGTGGATATCCAATTATTATGCACGGCTTAGGTTGGTTAGTACAATTAAGTCTTCTATTTACTTTTCTACTTCTCGTTAACAATCCCCTATGCAATGGCTCCTTGTTTTACAACAGTTTGGTTATAGATAGCTTTACCCTTTTCTTTAAGGGCCTAGTTTGTGTTGGAGCATTAGTTTCTGTATTAATCTCTTTGAGTTATGTAGAGCAGGAGAATATAAACGCTTTCGAGTTGCTTATTTTAGTGTTACTTTCAACAGCTAGTATGCTGTTCCTGGTGTCTGCAGTAGATTTTATTTGTATGTACTTAGCGATTGAGCTGCAGAGCCTGTGTTTTTACGTAATGGCGGGCTTAAAACGAAATTCAGAATTCTCAACAGAAGCGGGGCTAAAGTACTTCCTGTTAGGGGCTTTCTCTTCTGGAATTCTCCTTTTTGGCTGTTCTTTACTGTATGGTTTTACAGGGACAACAAATTTCTTAGAACTGGGTAAAATCTTTACTTGTGGGTCAGAGGAGCTGTTGGCCGGTATCTCTTCAGTGCGTGCTTGTGAGCTTGGAATGGTATTTGTTTTTGTTGGATTTCTATTTAAACTAAGCGCGGTGCCTTTTCATATGTGGGCTCCAGATGTTTATGAAGGAGCCCCTACCTCTGTGACTGCCTTCTTCTCTATTGTACCAAAGGTCTCTGTTTTAGCAGTTTTTATTAGGCTTTCTTATGAGGGATTTTATGACCTGATGATACCATGGCAACAGCTTATTCTATTCTCCAGTATAGCGTCAATGATCTTGGGGAGTTTAGCAGCATTGTCTCAAAACAAAGTTAAGCGTTTGTTAGCTTTCAGTTCAATAGGTCATGTGGGTTATATACTAATAGGGTTTTGTTGTGGCACTGTTGAAGGGATTCAAGCACTTGTTCTGTATTTATTTGTTTACATAATAATGACTATGAACCTGTTTGCTCTTATTCTTTCTCCATTACGGCGCGAGAGATTGTCTTGCAATGATTCAAGCTCTAGTGGAACAGGTTCAACCCGGATTGAGCGAATAAAGTATACAACTGATCTAGCTATGCTTGCAAAAACAAATCCAATACTTGCATCTACCTTAACAGTAACTATGTTCTCTATAGCAGGTATTCCACCATTAGCTGGGTTTTATAGCAAGGCTTTCTTAATGTTTGCTGCCATGAGCTCCGCCCAATATCTGTTGGCTATAGTTGGTGTGTTAACAAGTGTTGTTACTTGCTTTTACTATATACGTATAGTAAAGATAATGTATTTTGAAACGCCAAGCAAGTGGTTGACGTTTATGCAAGTACCAAAAGAGAATAGTCTACTATTGGGTTGTACCCTCGCCTTTCTCCTGTTTTTTTGTATTTATCCTACACCACTTTTTATAGTAACTCATAAAGTAGCCCTTTCTCTTTGTTTTTGATCTGTAACTCAGGAATTAACCATGCAGAGCATGGTTTATTAAACAGTAACCAGAGGTTACTGTTTAATAAGAACAATCCTTTGGATTGTTTTGATTCAACAGCCATGCAAACACAGCTAGGCTGTGTTTGCATGGCTGATTAATAAACAACTTTTCAAGTTGTTGATTCCTCTAACGAGTATTAACCCGATAGCTGCTCAGCTTGCTCTCGCTCCGCTTGCTCTGCTTTGCAGAGCAAGCGGAGTGGGGTAGACAGGGCTTATACCTGATTGTGAGCTAAGAGATAAAGCTACAAAAAGTCTAGCAAATATAAAACGTTCAATTAAAACGTTTTAGGTTTTTGCTGTTTATATTCTATAGAGATAGGGGCAGGTAACTCAGTTGGTAAGAGTATACGCCTGATAAGCGTAAAGTCAGGGGTTCAAATCCCTTTTTGCCCAATCTTGAAGGTAGAACAAGTGACAGATTCTAATAATTTTGTTTTGTACTAGATTGCTTATATTGTTTCTGCGTACTTGGAGCGCCATGTTTTAATTACAAGTTGTCAGAAAAGCTGGTTAGTAAAAGAACCACAAAGCAATAGGATTTTTTTTTATCCGCTATCTGTTTCATGGATTGAGAATTATTCACAAACTTGGATGCTTTGCCTTCTGTTCCCAAACATCTTACAGATGAGAGAAGCAGCAAGGCTAGGGCTTTTAATTGTATGCTCCTGTGCTCAGCTTTGCTGAGCAAGAGCAATAACAACGTGTATTTAGGGGTTGCTTAGCAAAGCTGAGCACGAGTTTGTAGACATGATTGTACGTTTTCTTAATAGAATGATATGTTTTAGGCTTGTAACTAAGCATAGCAGGCAAGGCTTGCTAGAATTTGCTGTATGTGTAAAGAAGATTAAAAAATAAAAGTTTGTTCTAGTTATAAGAAATCCCCTAAGCAAGCAACACAGCAACACAGCAACACAGCAACACAGCTTCGCTGTGTTGCTGTGTTGCTGTGTTGCTGCGTTGCTGTGTGTCGCTGTGTTGCTGTGTTCAAGTTGCGGTTATAGTTAAGATTATAGAAATATGCTTTCCTACTCTACTTGTGTACCTATACAAGAGATTTTACCTCTGTTAAGGTTTATCCGAGCAACTGCTATAAGTTAAAGTATACCAGTAGAATAAGCTACAGTAAAAGAACACCTCAAAAAATAAAAGATAAGTTATGAAATTGTTTAAATCTCTTTTTTCTCTATTTCCAGGCGTGGCTTATCAAGATGCACCAGAGGCTTGGCAGGTAGGCTTTCAGGACCCTGCAACCCCTGTTATGCAAGGCATCATTGATTTGCATCACGACATCTGTTTTTTTCTACTTGTTGTTCTAGTGTTTGTTATGTGGATGTTATCGAGAACGCTGTTTCATTTTCAAGAGGCGAAGAGCCCTGTCCCTGAGAAGATATTACATGGCACTACTATTGAGATTGCTTGGACAGTCGCGCCTAGCTTGATCCTTGTTTTTATAGCAATACCTAGCTTTGCCTTGTTGTATAGTATGGATGAGGTCGTTGACCCTGCGGTCACGGTAAAGGCAATAGGTCACCAATGGTATTGGTCGTATGAGTATTCTGATTACAATCAGTCAGATGAACAGACATTAGCCTTTGACAGCTATATGATCCCGGAAGATGATTTAGAAGTTGGCCAATTGAGACTTTTGGAGGTTGATAACAGAGTTGTAGTACCAGCTAATACACATATTCGAATGATCATAACATCAGCAGATGTTTTACACAGTTGGGCGGTTCCTTCCTTGGGTGTAAAATGTGATGCTGTTCCTGGCCGGCTGAATCAAACCCCGCTCTTCATAAAACGAGAAGGCGTGTTTTATGGTCAGTGTAGTGAGCTATGTGGCGCTAATCACGGTTTTATGCCTATAGTGGTCGAATCGGTCTCGTTAGAGGATTACATCTCTTGGATTTCAAACAAGGTTGAGGAATTGTAAAGAGATAGCCGATTCCTTTTACTTACATTTTTTGCATCTTGATACTCTTATTTCTCTTGTTTTTTGTATAAAAAACAAGAGAAATAAGAAAAGTAAGAGTAACAAAGATTTGAGTAAGAAGTAAAGCAAGCCGTCTCTATTTACTTTTAAATCGAAGATTAATTCTTTTACCTACTCTGCTAGCTACGCCTGTACCGCATGCTTTGTAGAGCAGAGCAAGCAGAACGTGTGCCTTGATACTCTTGCTTATTTTAACAAAGCTAAAGCTCTTTTTTTTAGCAATTCCTTAGTTGCTCGTGTTTTACTACGTAAAACATATGTTCTGCAAAGTAGAACATGTGACACACAGCGACACACAGCAACACAGCAACACAGCAACACAGCAACACAGCGAAGCTGTGTTATGCTGTGTTATGCTGTGTGTCGCTGTGTGTTGCTGTGTGTCGCTGTGTTTGCACAGGGTGTAAAAAGAATACTGGATCCGCAATTAGGAATTAAATCCAAAATTGATAGCAAAGCGTAGCTTTGCTGCTCTGCTTGTTCTGTAAAGTAGAACAAGCAGGGCACGAATAATGAAAGGCGTGGCTTTTATTTGCTCAAGACACTGCTTTAAGGATTGGATGAGGGAGGATTCGAACCTCCGATGCCTTTTCAGGCATGCCGGTATTAAAATTGGCAACACTAATCTGAAGGTTTAATAGCAACTGTGTAATGAGTTGTAAGCTAATCTAAAGGCTAAGTTTACGTTACTACAAGATCTTTGTTTACCTTTTCTTGTAAACTAAAGAAATTTGTGTAATGTAGGTTTATTAGGTTATAGCAAGAGCGAGAGATAAAACCAAAATAAAAGATAATCCTCCCAAAAGAAATGTAGGTTTTTATCTTGTAAATTGAAAAGCTAAATGCTAACACAGCAACACAGCGACACACAGCGACACACAGCGACACACAGCATAACACAGCTTCGCTGTGTTGCTGTGTTGCTGTGTTGCTGTGTTGCTGTGCNCAACACAGCACAACACAGCAACACAGCACAACACAGCAACACAGCAACACAGCAACACAGCAACACAGCAACACAGCGAAGCTGTGTTATGCTGTGTTATGCTGTGTGTTGCTGTGTTGCTGTGTGTCGCTGTGTAAGCATTGTTCTTCGAATCAATAGTAACAGATGGTTATTGTTTAACAATTAATTCAAAGAATTCCGAAAGAATAATCTTTTAGGCTGATTAATGTTTCCTATGGATTGCATGCTTTTCTACGCCGAGCAAAGCTTTGCTAGGCTTGCTCTAGCTTTTGCTAGAGTGTGCACATGCTTTCACCTCAAACAGCCGTTCTATCGATTGTCTAGTACTTTAATTTAAAGCACAGCTTTAGCCTGGTAACCTTAAAAGTGACAATTTTATAAAGAAATAAGTAAAAAAACATCTTTTTAAGTATGAGAAAACACCCATTTCATTTAGTTGACCCAAGTCCTTGGCCCTTGTTTGCTTCTTTAGCTTGTTTTTTGACCACCGTAGGCGGAGTAATGTATATGCACGCTTATATTGGGGGTGCTCTGGTTCTTGGCTTTGGCGTCAGCATGATTCTCTATTCAATGTTTGTTTGGTGGAGAGACGTTATACGCGAAGCTACTTATGAAGGTCACCACACTTTCGCCGTTCAACACGGGTTGCGTTATGGCATGATCCTTTTTATTGTTTCAGAGATTATGTTTTTTTTGGCTTTCTTTTGGGCTTTCTTTCACTCAAGTTTAGCGCCAACTGTGGAGATTGGTGCGATCTGGCCACCAAAAGGCATTGAGGTACTTAACCCTTGGGAGATCCCCTTCTTAAATACGGTTATTTTACTTTCCTCAGGTGCCTCCGTTACTTGGGCTCATCACGCTATCTTAGCAGGTAACCGTTCACAAGGGATTTTAGGGCTGCTTGTTACTGTTCTCTTAGCGGTTGTTTTTACAGGATTTCAAGCTCTAGAATATCTAGAAGCCCCCTTCTCAATATCTGATGGGGTCTATGGCTCTACTTTCTTCTTGGCTACAGGTTTTCATGGCTTTCATGTTTTCATAGGAACTCTTTTCTTATTGGTTTGTCTTCTGCGTCTAGTTTATAAGCATTTTACAAAAGAGCATCACTTTGGTTTTGAAGCTGCAGCTTGGTATTGGCATATGGTAGATGTGGTTTGGCTTTTCCTTTTCGTTTGTATTTATTATTGGGGGGGCACCTAGCATCTTTTTGATTGCACTGTTATCGTTCTACTCCGCCAGGCAAAGCTTTGCTAGGCATGCTCTAGCTAAGCTTGGGTGTGCACGTGCTCTGATTCAGGAAACAAGTAAAACATAGAACCAACAATCTTAAATTTGTGGTTTAAGATTAATCCCAGACTAATTAAAGATGGAAAACAAAGTTAGAGGTGCTCTGCAAAGCAGAAGGCAAGCTGTTAAACAAAAGCGCTAGGTATAAAATCTAATGGTTATGTTATAAAAAGAGATTTATCGTTAAGCGTTCCATGAGAGAATTGCTCTCTTAGAGTTGAAACATGTTGAAAAAATATAGTATTGTTTCCTATACCTTCTATGGGGACAAGCTTGCTATAGTAGATACCTGACTTTGTTTATGTTATAACCTAATAGGGGGCGTTGCTTGCTTTGCATGCTCCGCTCCGTATATGCTTTACTATGCAAGTATAGTAGGGGCAGGAGCACGCAAAGCAAACTCTAACAAAACTAAAACTTTTCATTTGCGACATAACTGGAGTATAAATCTTTCTACAGCATTTGTTACTTCTTGTGCACACCCCTTTAACCTCGAGTTTAAAAGTGTACTTTCATGTTGTTTCGAAGAACATTGCCTACACAGCGACACGCAGCGACACACAGCAACACACAGCATAACACAGCTTCGCTGTGTTGCTGTGTTGCTGTGTTGCCGTGTTGCTGTGTTGCTGTGTAGAGCTTGATTACGTAGCAATGATCCGTTAGGCTGATTCGAAGAGCAGCAAGGCGTGCAAGCTTAGCTTGTAAGCCTTGCTATCGTTGAAAGCCACGCAACCTCAAGCTTGTAGTAGCTTGTACTTAGACAAGAATTGAGAGCTTTGATCCCAAGAATAATCGCTAGAGGGGTTTTTTAAACCTCTCGCTAGAGGGGTTTTTTAAACCTCTCGCTAGAGGGGTTTTTTAAACCTCTCGCTAGAGGGGTTTTTTAAACCTCTCGCTAGAGGGGTTTTTTAAACCTCTCGCTAGAGGGGTTTTTTAAACCTCTCGCTAGAGGGGTTTTTTAAACCTCTCGCTAGAGGGGTTTTTTAAACCTCTCGCTAGAGGATTGAAGTGTATTTGCCGTGATAATTAAGAATACAGTTGTCCTACAAAAATACTATTTAAGTAAATTTTCAGCTATGTTGAGTGCGCTTTCTTACGTGCAGCAAAGCTAGAGTTAGTGTAGCCGTTGTTCTCAAGTTGTTACATTATTTAAAACGCGTTGATTCTATAAAGGCAGAGCAAGACAAGAAATAATGTTTTTTTTCCGGTTTGCTTTTTGAGTTTTTACAAAATTGATAGATAAATTATAAAAACTATGTTGATCCATACCCCTTTAGAGCAGTTTTCTATAATATCTTTGATTCCTTTTCACGTAGGTAACCTATATTTATCTTTCACAAACTCATCTCTTTTTCTTTTGGCTACTATCATCCTTTTATACACACTTTTTTACATGACCACGCGAAAAGGAGGTTCTCTTGTACCTTCTCGTTGGCAGTCATTTGTTGAAATGATTTATGAGTTTGTAGTTAGCCTTGTAGATGAGCAAATAGGTTCTAAAGGAAGGAAATTTTTTCCCTTAATTTTTACAATCTTTGTGTTTCTCCTATTCACAAATCTGATTGGTATGGTGCCATACAGTTTCACAGCTACAAGCCATCTTGTGGTTACTTTCGGATTATCCCTTTCTTTATTTATAGGTATTACAATTGTAGGCTTTCAAATCCATGGGGTACATTTCTTTAGTTTCCTTCTCCCAAAGGGTGCTCCATTAGCACTGGCTCCTCTCTTAGTAGTATTAGAGCTTGTGTCATATTGTTTCCGAGCAGTCAGCTTAGGGGTGAGGTTGTTTGCCAACATGATGGCAGGGCACACTTTAGTTAAGATCTTAAGCGGCTTTGCTTGGACAATGCTTTCTGTAGGTGGTATCTTGACATTCGCTTCATCTATACCTTTTGCTATTGTTTTTGCTCTTACAGGATTAGAGATTGGGGTAGCTTGTCTTCAAGCATATGTTTTTACTATCTTAACGTGCATCTATTTGAACGACGCTATTAATTTACATTAACAATCGAGTGCTTTTTTCTGCATGGGTTGCCTGTTCTGCTTGGCAGAACAGGCTCTACAAAGCAGAGTGAGAGAAGCAAGAGGATCAATCCCAAACTCGAGTTGGTTCAAAGAACAATCCCTTACACAGCGACACACAGCGACACACAGCGACACACAGCGACACACAGCATAACACAGCTTCGCTGTGTTGCTGTGTTGCTGTGTTTGTTGCTGTGTTGCTGTGTTGCTATGTTTTAGTTGCTCTGCTTTCTCCGCTAACTCTTGCTTTGCTTGTGAGGTCTAGCAAGAGTTGGCAAATATGTTTTAACAGAGATGTGTATAGGGAACCTTTTTTTACTAAAACGATTTACGTAAGCGAATGACAAAATTTATGAAAAGACTATCTATTACCAAACAGCCTCTTCTTTCCGTAATAAATGACCATCTAATTGACTACCCTACCCCAAGCAATATAAACTACTTTTGGGGATTTGGCAGTTTGGCTGGCCTTTGCTTGCTTGTGCAGATTGCTACAGGTATTTTTTTAGCGATGCATTATACACCTCATGTTGACTTGGCGTTCTCCTCTGTAGAGCATATTATGCGCGACGTGGAAGGGGGTTGGTTGCTGCGTTATATGCACGCTAATGGGGCTAGTATGTTCTTTGTTGCTGTTTATTTACATATGTTCCGCAGTTTATATTACGGAAGCTATGCAAGCCCGAGAGAGGCTGTGTGGTGTTCTGGTGTTATTATTCTTCTTCTGATGATCATCACAGCATTTATTGGATATGTGCTCCCTTGGGGTTTCTGTCTTTGGCCCGAAATGATTGATTCTATATAGATTTATGTACAACAGCTGCTCTAGAGCAGCTTCTTTACCCAAGCAGGGCAGCACAGCGACACACGGCGACACACAGCGACACACAGCGACACACACACAGCTTAGCTGTGTTGCTGTGTTGCTGTGTTGCTGTGTTGCTGTGTTGCTGTGTTAGAAAAGCGATGCTTTGCTAGGGATTTTAAAAAGAATATTTTTACGCTTCTTTACAAGTGTTTTAAAGAAAACATCTTGATAAAAAATGATAGTACACAAAAGAAAATTTTATAGTTCTAGGATATATTCTAACAAGCGTGTTGGTCCGCACAATCTTGACGTTATCTCTGTGTTAGTAGGCGGCTTGCTAGGTTACTGCTATGGTGAAAAAAGAAACAATTCTACCCGATTTGTTATCCATGCAAGCAGCACAAATGTTGAGTATATCTATAGCCTGCATAAACTTCTCTACAAGAATGGGTATTGTAGTGCCAAAAAACCAGGTATGCGCAAGGAAATAGGTAAGAACAACAAGGTTTATTTCTCTATTAAATTCAGGACATTTTCCTTTACTAGCTTAAACTTCTTGCATGACATCTTTTACAATGAAAGCAAAGAAAAGATCATATCATTTGAGATACACAAGCTCTTGAATCGACAAGCATTTGCTATCTGGTTTGTAGCTCACGGTGGTATTTCCGGGTCTGGGCTTATGCTGTCTACTGGTAGCTTTGCTTATAAAGATGTGGTAACTTTACAAAGAGCTATCCATCAGAACTTTAAGATACTGCCTACTATACAACGTCACAAACAAGCCCATGTGCTATATTTTAAGAAGGAAGACAAAGAGGATGTGTTTAATATAATTAAAGATTTCCTTGTAGATTCTATGTTGTACAAATTCAAATAAGATTTAATTGTAGTATATTATATATAAAACATTTGCAGCTTTTACACAGCGACACACAGCGACACACAGCATAACACAGCATAACACAGCATAACACAGCATAACACAGCTTCGCTGTGTTGCTGTGTTGCTGTGTTGCTGTGTTGCTGTGTTGCTGTGTGTCGCCAAGCAGAGCTACGCTCTGCTTGGCAAGAGCAAGAAAGATTAAATTTTTTTATCTTTGCTTTGGGGGTTTAGCTCAACCGGTAGAGCAACTCGCTTACAACGAGTAGGTTAGTAGTTCAAGTCTACTAGCCCCTATAAATGAAAAAAGTAAAAGTTATCAACTTTACGGATACTTTAAGCTCTTTCCTTATATCCTAAAGTAAAAGCTAGGTTTACATGTTTTGCTTGCTCCGCAGGCAGAATATGTAGGGTATATGCTCTACTTTGTAAAGCAAAAGCAATAACAATAACAATAACAATAACAATAACAATAACAATAACAATAACAATAGCAGTAGCTGTAGCAAGAGAAGCAGTTATTTTGTCAGGTGTTACAAGCTTTCTTTGATTGTTTTATACAAAATTATACAAAAATTGTGTTTAAATCATGGATACCTAAAAGCTTCGATAAAGTTTCTTGCTCTTAGGATTGGAAATTAATGGTAAACCTAGATGCTCTGTGTGCTCTTAACTTTAAACTGTAGGTAAAGAGCAACACAGCAACACAGCAACACAGAGCATAACACAGCTTCGCTGTGTTGCTGTGTTGCTGTGTGTCGCTGTGTTATTACTTTTGTTTTAATTATTACAGAGAGATAAATGTATTTAATCTAACAAGAAAACAAGTTGCTGTTCTTCAATTAGAGTATACTTTTTTAAAGTACATGCTTAGTTTCTTCTAAGATTATAAATCGCTTTTGGATCTATAAAAATTAGACTGATAACACAGCGACACACAGCAACACAGCAACACAGCGAAGCTGTGTTATGCTCTGTGTTGCTGTGTTGCTGTGTTGCTCTTTACCTACAGTTTAAAGTTAAGAGCACACAGAGCATCTAGGTTTACCATTAATTTCCAATCCTAAGAGCAAGAAACTTTATCGAAGCTTTTAGGTATCCATGATTTAAACACAATTTTTGTATAATTTTGTATAAAACAATCAAAGAAAGCTTGTAACACCTGACAAAATAACTGCTTCTCTTGCTACAGCTACTGCTATTGTTATTGTTATTGTTATTGTTATTGTTATTGTTATTGTTATTGTTATTGCTTTTGCTTTACAAAGTAGAGCATATACCCTACATATTCTGCCTGCGGAGCAAGCAAAACATGTAAACCTAGCTTTTACTTTAGGATATAAGGAAAGAGCTTAAAGTATCCGTAAAGTTGATAACTTTTACTTTTTTCATTTATAGGGGCTAGTAGACTTGAACTACTAACCTACTCGTTGTAAGCGAGTTGCTCTACCGGTTGAGCTAAACCCCCAAAGCAAAGATAAAAAAATTTAATCTTTCTTGCTCTTGCCAAGCAGAGCGTAGCTCTGCTTGGCGACACACAGCAACACAGCAACACAGCAACACAGCAACACAGCAACACAGCGAAGCTGTGTTATGCTGTGTTGCTGTGTTGCTGTGTTGCTGTATGTCGCTGTGTTAGCCTTAGCACAAAGTTTGCTGAAGTATATTACCAACAGAAGGGTGTAAGACATCTAAAAAAGGTGCAGGGAAAACACCAATTACAAGCACCAAGAAAACAAAAGGAGAGAATAGAAACACTTCTCGGCGAGAGAGATCACTAAAAGACGATATGTAATAAGGTTTGGTGTGGCCATAAATAACACGGTTACAAAGCCAAAGGGCGTAAGCTGCGCCCAGTACCATTCCAGTAGCACCTAAAATGGCAGCAAAGGTATTGTTTTGGAAGGCCCCCGTCAACACAAGGAACTCACCAATGAAACTACTTGTTCCGGGCAGACTTATATTTGCCATGGTAAAGAAGAGAAAGAGACAAGCAAAGATAGGCATGGTACGGCCACACCCCCCGTAATACCTAAGGAGACGTGTTTTGTGGCGGTCATACAATGCCCCAACCAACAAAAAGAGAGCAGGCGATACCAGCCCGTGGCTAACCATCAGCATTACACTTCCTTCTACACCCTGAGTGTTGAGGCTGAATAAACCCAGAGTTACAAAGTTCATATGTGCCACGGAAGAGTAGGCTATTATCTTTTTTAAGTCTACCTGACGTAATGTGGTTAGAGACGTGTAAATTATTGCTACAACACTCATCGTATAAACTAAAGGCGTAAAATAAATAGACGCGTAAGGAAAGAGTGGTATAGAGAAGCGCAAAAAGCCATAAGTACCTAGCTTTAGCATTATACCAGCCAGCAATACCGAACCGGCTGTCGGTGCCTCCACGTGCGCCTCTGGCAGCCAGATGTGTACTGGTACCATAGGAACCTTTACAGCAAAACTTGCAAAGAAAGCTAACCAGAGTAAAAGCTCTCTTTTCTCGCTGAATTGGGTAGTATACAGCACCTGCAAATCTGTGCTTCCACCTTGGAAATAGATCAACAAAACAGCCAGAAGCATTAGGAGAGAGCCAAAAAGTGTATACAAGAAGAATTGGTAAGCTGCACGTATCTTTCTTTCTCGAGAGCCCCATACGCCAATGATTATAAACATTGGAATAAGCACACTTTCAAAAAAGATGTAGAAAAGAAGCAGGTCTAAAACAGAGAACACCGCAATCATTAGGCTCTCCATAACAAGAAACGCAATATAATATTCCTTGACATAAGTTTGCACGTTACTCCAAGCTACTAACAAACACACAGGGATGAGAAAACATGTTAAAAGTACAAAGAAAAGAGATACCCCGTCAATCCCAATGCTAAAATAAATAGTAGAGATGCTGTCATCAACAGAGCTTCCAGCGTTACCTGCCTGAAAAGGAAGTTGCGCGAACTGGAATCGTGTTGCAGAGTTGTCAAACAAAAGCCAGAGAAAAAGAGAGAGTATAAGATTTGCAATTGAAAAGTTCAAAGCTAAGCTTCGTATTCTTTTCTTATTCCAACTAGGGATAAACAGCAATAGAAAAGCTCCAAGCAGGGGGAGCAGTAAAACACAAAGCAATAACGACATAATACTCAGTTTCTATAATTTTTAATTGATTTGAAAAACGATCTGAAAGATGGGCTACAAAAAGGGAGATCTAGATAGACGTAAACTTGAGTTTTTAAATCTGTGGCGCCCCTAAAGAGCAAGAAGCTGGCTGCTTTGCGTGCTCTTGCCTTGCTCGAGTTAGCTGTTTTACGTAGTAAAACACAAGCACGCAAAACCACCAGCTTAAGATTTAAGTTTGTAGTTTTAGTGAATAGGTGGCAGCCAATTAAATGTAATTAGTACACCGGAAACCAGAACCACCCAAGCTAAAGACAAAGGTAAGAGCACTTTCCAACCAAGACGCATCAGTTGATCATAACGATATCTTGGAAAAGCAGCGCGAACCCATACAAAAAGAAAAAGAAATAAGATAATTTTACTACCAAACCAGAAAACACCAGGCACAAAGAAAAGAAATGCCAGGTTAAAAGGCGGGAGCCACCCCCCTAGAAAAAACAAGGAGCACAAGCTGCTCATAACTATCATATTTGCATATTCGCCTAAGAAAAACAACGCAAAACCCATTGAGGAGTATTCTACGTTATACCCCGCAACAAGCTCGGCTTCGGCCTCTGGAAGATCAAATGGAGCTCTGTTGGTTTCGGCTAAACAGGAGATAAAAAACATAATGAGAAGTGGGAAGAGTGGAACACAAAACCACACCTTCTCTTGCGCATTCACAATCTGCGTTAAATTTAAAGAGCCCACGCAAAGTAGAACCGTAATCAGAACTAAACCAATAGATACCTCATAAGAAACCATCTGAGCTGCAGAGCGTAAACTTCCTAAAAAGGCATACTTTGAATTACTAGACCAACCAGCCATTATAATACCATAAACACCTAACGAGGATATAGCGAACACATATAACAAACCAACGTTTAAGTCAGCTAAAACAAGCCCTTCACCGAACGGAACGACGGCCCAAGCCACTTGACTTAGTAAAAATGTTAAAACTGGTGCAAAAAGAAATATAACTAGATTTGCACTGCTAGGTAAAACAGGCTCTTTAACTAAAAGCTTTAAACCATCAGCGATTGGTTGAAAAAGCCCAAAGACACCTACCACGTTTGGCCCTTTTCGTCGCTGCATTGACGCCATTACTTTACGCTCAGCTAAAGTAAGAAAAGCAATAGCTAGCAGGAGCGGAACTGTTATTGCTAAAATTTTTGAGAGGATACTTAAAAACAGTGTACTCATAATCAGATAATTGTATGTATCGAGTTTAATTGTAAATAGGGCTCTGCGCTAAACACCGCGTAACACTGCGAAACACAACTAAGCTGTGTTTCGCAGTGTTACGCGGTGTTTAGCGCAGATGCAATGAAAGAAGTAAAACCTATCTTTTTATTATAGCAACGAACAAAATATAGATTGCTTTGCTAACACAGCAACACAGCAACACAGCAACACAGCGAAGCTGTGTTATGCTGTGTGTCGCTGTGTTGCTGTGTTCTGTCTATCGGTTCATCAGATTTAAGACAAATACAACAGCAAAACAATCTTTACCTTATCTTTAATACACCGCAAAATAGTTGAGAGAGTTTTATAGTGTTTGCTTATATAATTTCTGTGCATTTCTTCAATTTAAAACTTTTCTCGTTTTTTTGCTCCGCCTGCTTGTGCTCGTGTTCTTAGAATACAGAACCAGCACTTCTATTCTATAAGGCAGAGCAGCCATACTTTTATTTAAATTTTATTAAATGAAAAGATATGGGCTACATTTGTTATTGAACCTTCAAGAGTATTTTTTACAAGGTTGGATCAATTGTATAAAAGCGAGTAGTTAAAGCCTAGCTCTATAGAGATGGAGTTCGAGTCACAAAATAGAAATCAAACACGGTCTGCAAAACAATTCTTTTTTAACATGCTACTGTTCCTGAGAAACACTTAGGTAAGTTAAAGGTTCTTTTGTGGTTTGTAAGACAAGTCTTATCTTACAAACCATCTGTTTTTTTAAAATAAACTGTGTGATCATGTGCCGCACTTTCAAAACCGGGACTTTCAACCACTCAGACACTCATCCAACTACAAACAAGGGTTGTCAATCTTTTAAATAGAAGTTAAACTACATCTAGCAATACTGTAAAGTGAACCTTTACATTGATTGTTTGTTAAGCAACAACCAGGGGTTGCTCTTGCTCTTGGTTCAACAACAACCTCTGGTTGTTGTTTAAAAAACAAATAGTTGAAAGGTAAGCCTAGCCTAGGCTTTGCTACCACAAAGCAGAGCATATAACAATTATAGACCTACTCCCAAGTATAACTATAACTGCATTGTATAGGGTACGCACAGGCGAAAAGCAGAGCACCTCTGTAAACTACAAAGGGCTAGCAAAGCTTTGCTAAGCTGCTCTTGCTCGTGTTTTACTACGTAAAACAACCGCTCCGCGTACTCCGCAAAGCGGAGCATAAGGTAACTCTGGCAGCGCTATGGTTCACGCGGCGAAAGGAGAGCAGCGCATCAATCGAGGCGACAGGTTTTACTTTTTACCATTATTTTAAGTTTCTTGACTCTACCCACGTCTCCCGTGACAAACAGTACATATGGTAGAAGGCGATTTCACTTTTCGAGGTCGGAATGGGTTCGGGTGTTTCACGCCTAATAGAAAGAATCAATAAACAATAGAGTGTGTTCTCCAAGAAAACTCGGGTTGTGGCTGTCGCAAGCATGTTGGGCTTGCGTATTTATAGACAACAAAAGTGCTATAAACGATATAGAGAGAGCAACCCCACTTAAGAAAAAAGAAAGGCTCACTGCTAGGACGAACAGATTACTTTTTTTAACTATGAAAATATGCTATAAGTAAGAGTTTCTACCTCTATAAATAATCCAAAAGAAAAGTTTTTAAAGTACAAGGGCAGCAAAGCTATGCCTTGCTAATACAGCAACACAGCAACACAGCATAACACAGCAACACAGCGAAGCTGTGTTATGCTGTGTTGCTGTGTGTCGCTGTGTATCGCTGTGTTTGCCTATGATTTTGAACGGGACAGGTTTACACTTAAACGTTGTGAAAACAAAGAACACCTTTACTGCAGCAAACTTTGAATCTTTGTAGTATGACTACTTTGTACAAATCTTGCTGTAGGTTACAAAGTTTGTAGTCAGTTGATTTTACAAGGAAATAGCAAAATACAACAAATGGGTGCTACTTGATTGCTTTTCATGATCCGCTTGTATGCTCCAAAAGGAGGAGCATACAAGCGGATCCGTGCAAGAAGAGCCGTGCAAGAGAAGCCTCCACACGCCTAACAAGGGTAAAAAAGCCTTGCTTTCCTACCCTCTAGCAGAGCTCCAGTTCACGTAGTAAAGCAAGACCGCGTAAGGCTAGCAAAGCGTTGCTAGGCTTGCCGTTAGATTGAAATAACTTGACAACTAATTTTTGGGTTGATTTACACCTGCAACCCAAAACTCAAAGATCGCTTTTCATTTAGACTACTTAGAATCTTAAGATCGAGTTGATGAATGTAGCATTGTGGAGAAAATGGGGTTCGAACCCATGGTACAAAAACAATTGTACGTTGATTTAGCAAACCAATGCCTTAAACCTCTCAGCCATTTCTCCCAAGTATAACTTATTTTGTATAATCCTTACGGATATGTTTAAAAACTCAAGTTTGTGGGTAGGTTAAAAAATCCATACATTACAAATATATTAGTTAATTGTGAAAAGAAAAACAAAATCTTGATATGTTGCTCTTGCTAATTGTACTTTTATAGAGTTGACGTTGTAAAGCAGAGCGCATCTGTTTACTCTTCTCTTCTTCAAGCACAGCTCTCTGTTAAAGAAAACATTCTTTCACCCCAGCTTAGAGAGAGAAAAAATTTAAGATAAAAATAGAGTGGCTTTTCCTTACAGGGTAAGGTTTTACTCAATACGATTACTTCTTTTTTAAAGATATTTTATAATTTTGGGTATAATAGGACTTGAACCTATGGCCATCAGATTAAAAGTCCGATGCTCTACCAACTGAGCTATACACCCCGTGTGTTTTAATAAGAAGAAAGCAGTTAAAAATATAAAATTGTAAAGATATAAAAGCAGAGCAGCAAAGCATAGCTTTGCTACTGTTCTACTGCAGGTAAAATCACATCTTTCTCACACCATTAGCTCTGCTCTGCAAAGAGCAAGCATCAAGCAAAGCAAAGCTTTGCTACCATGTTTGTAATTACAATGCAAATTATACTTTTGTTAAACACGTTATACTATGGAATCTTACATAATACTATGGAATCTTTCATAACCAGCTAAAAAGCTTTCAGCTTTCAACTGACAACATAGCAACACAGCAACACAGCTAAACTGTGTGTCGCTGTGTGTCGCTGTGTGTCGCTGTGTGTTGCTGTGTTACCCCCTCTTTAACAATCCAATCTTTAGATACCCATAGGGTTGGGTTCTTATGGGGTGCTTGCTCCGCTGCTTGCATGCCCCACAAAGCGGAGCATGCAAGCAGCGGAACAAGCAAACAAGCAAACGAAGTAGGTAAAGCGGAACATGCGGAATGACCCCGAGTTAAGGATTAATTGTAACTCAGACCTTTGACTACACTTAACAATAAAATTGACGTTGAACTCGTCTCAAACGTTGTCTAGAGGAGGATTCGAACCTCCGACACAAGGAGTGGAGATAGGGGTGTAAAAGATTTTTATAATTGTTGTAAACTTTCATGCCTTTTAACCAAGCAAAGTAAACTGTATTCAAGAATGTCACAAATTCTTTGAATTGTTGATTCCAAGAATATTCCTTTAGGTTGCTACCCAACCCTTCGGCAGCAAAGCTAGGCTTTGCTTGGGGTTGCCGTTAGGATTAACCCCAAGCAAAGCCTAGCTTTGCTGCAGAGTTTATTACTTGTTGTAACTTTTAGTTGTTGCAAAATCTTTAGTCGATGTGATTTAACCATAACTAATAGACTTTGTTTTTATCTCTGCTACACCCTTATACTCTAACTCAACCGTACATGCAGCTTTAACCGCATACGGCTCTTTTTTAGAACTGCTAATACTTTTGTTTGTTTTTACAATTGTCTTTTCATGCGTAACACAGCAACACAGCAACACAGCAACACAGCAACACAGCAACACAGCTTCGCTGTGTTATGCTGTGTTATGCTGTGTGTCGCTGTGTGTTGCTATGTGTTGCTGTGTTTGGCTTACATTTTACTTCAACCTTAGGAATAACTCTAGCTCCCTTTTTCCAACCCGTGCTCTAGCTCTACTCCGCCAAAGTTTTGCTAGAGTGTGCATATGCTCCGCTTGCTCTACAAAGCAGAGCAAGCGGAGCAACTAGAGCAGCTAATGCTTTAATCAAGTTTACGAAAAGCTTTCACATTGGTCAGGCCCTACCATTGATCCCTTAGATTCCTCTAACGATAGCAAGGCTAGCAAAGCTTTGCTAGCCTTGCTGCTCTTTAAAGCAAGAACAACGGCAACCTCTGGTTGTTGCTACATAAACGATGCTTTGCATGATTGATCCCTCTAACCATTATCCTAAGAGTCAACAACAACCAGAGGTTACTGTTTAATAAAACAACCCTTTGGATTGTAGATTCCTATGGATTACAGAGATTAATCAAAGATAAAAAAAAACACGAGAAAAATATTAAGTTTTTGTTCTCTAAAACTCTTCTTCCTTTCTCTCAAAAAAAGTGAAACTTTTATAACAAAAACCATAGTTTAGTTATTGAATCTTTTCAAGTAAATTATTGTCGAAGTAAGAATAGAGGGAAAGCTAGGTGCGCTGTGAAAATATAAAAGAGAAAGCTTTATATGTTATTACTATACACAGGCTTACAAAAGATTTAGGTCCCTACACATACTTTCCTTGAAAAGAAATATACAGCTAAGCAATCTCAAATGCAACGTACTTTTAATAAAAAGAGTGCAACCACAGACAATCGTATAACTGCTAACCGGGAATAGGTTTTATTAAATCTTAGTTTAGAATTTGAGTAATAAATAGAAACCAAGTACTATAAGAGTTCCGAAATGCTCTTGTTGTTTGCTATATGCTAATAATAGATATATATTACATGTAGACTTTTTTTAATTTAAACATATTGTTTAAAACTGTGTTTAAATTAAAAAAATCTATCAAAAAGAACAAAGTCCCAAATTGCTACGAATCATATTACATCTTTAATTAGAATCCTAAAACAAAAGCACAGCAAAGCGACGCTTTGCTGCCCAATTATCTTAGAGGTTACAGACAGAGCACCACTCATATTGAAGTTATCAAGCCTTTTTCTAAACTCTTATTGGTAGCCTAGCAAAGCTTTGCTTTTCTACCATTTACTATATATAATATATAGGAAAAGGTACAGACAAGCTTTTAACACTATCTTCAACAAGGGGTGCTTTCTTACCACGGATCTACACTTCTACTTTAACAGGCGTAGAAAGTCTAGTAGATTTAGTAATAAGAATTTGTTTAGTCACAGCAAAATAATTGAACTTAATAGATGTACATTCTAGTATAACCTACGAAAGGTTATTTTGATAAATATTCGCAGATGGCTGCTCTTGCTTGCCGTACTTAAGCAAGAGCACATTGACCTATCCGTAAACTTGAATCAATAGGTTGTTCACTGATAACCGCTTTTCTTGCTTCCAAACTTCCTAGTAATGCTAGACAAAGTCTAGCCTTTGGGTTAAACAGTAACCTGTGGTTACTGTTTAATAAACCATCCTTTGGATGGTACATTCATCTATTAAATAAGAAGGCTTGTAGAAAAAAATCAAACCTTTTAAATTGTTTTGCCTATACTCTTTAACTGGTTTTACTAAATATATTCATTGAAAGATCATAATCTTAAATCTTTGCTCACCATAAAGTAGAGGGCAAAAGATAAACTAGATAACTTGACATAAAGTCAATCGTTATCTCATTTTTTGCAAAAGATAATGCATCTACTCCTGCTCATTGTAAATCTCGTTATATTCAAATAGACGTAATCTTACCAAAAACAATAAAGTTTTGGAGTAACAGTACAGATAGTATATTACTTTTGACTCATTTATGTTTTTTAGATTTGTTAAGAGAAAACAAAGTCAGCTAAAAATATAACTTTTATAAGATGGAGTCCTAGCAAAGCCAGGGGTATCGCTTGAATTTACTGTGAGTAGATTATATATGTTTTTATCGTAATGAGATGGCGCGCTTTTCAATCCTTTGCTCTAACCAACTGAGCTACCTAGACATTTTATACACACTGGAACAATAAACTTGTCAAAGAACGTTGTGAACAGGAGATCCTTGAGACAATGTAAAAAATATTAGATTTTACAGAAAAATCTTTTAATAGAGAAAACACGCAAGCAGTGCACAAAAGACAGAGTTACCAAAAAAAAGTTTACTTGTAATATTAATATAAAACATTGTCTATATTGTAAAGATGTTTCACTTGTTTTGTAACCCTAGCAAGGGTAGGAAAGCCTTGCTTTGCTAGCCTTGCTGCACTCACCCGTAAGGTGGTGAGCAAAGCGATGCTTTGCTACCAACCCTACCCTACCCTACCCTTCGGCAGCAAAGTTTTGCTTTGCTAGGGTAGCTCTAGCAATGCTAAAGTTACCCCTTGCTCTGCTTGTTCTGCTAAGCAGAACACGCAGTACCCGAAGGGTTAGCTTACGTATGCTTAGAGATTAAATGTTTTTAAGGCGTAATACCTGGGGTGAAAGGGTTCGAACCTTTGAATAGCGGATCCAAATTCCGACGCCTTACCACTTGGCTACACCCCAATCTTTTTTACACAATTTTCATGGCAATAAAAAGAAGTCTAGTATAAAAAATGAAAGCCTGCTTTTTTGGCAGCAGCCAGAACACTTTACATGAGCTTCTTATGGATCGTTAGGCGAAGGTGGGATTTGAACCCACGACATATGGAGATAAACAAAGATGCAATACTGTAACAGGTAATTAACTCTTTGCTTTACAAACTGAACATACAGCTTTTACCGTAATCAGCTTGGAGATCTCTGTGAAAATCTTATTTTTTCATCTTACTTAACTAAAAGAAATATACTGTGAGAAAAGATTTATATAAAAATCAATATATGTATGCGTAACACAGCAACACAGCAACACAGCATAACACAGCTTCGCTGTGTTGCTGTGTTATGCTGTGTGTCGCTGTGTTATGCTGTGTTTAGCGTTAAAATATATGTTTCTATTTTGTTTAAGAAATAGAAACCATCATACATAAACAAATCTATAATTAAGCCTCTATACAAGTAAATTTCTGATTTAACTGTACTTTACTTCTTGTGATCTTATTTGGCTTTTAAACCTGTGCTTGTGTTTTACTACGTAAAACAGCTAACCCGAGCAAAGCTAAAGAAAGCAAAGATAGCAAAGCATCGCTTTGCTAGCCTTGCTAGGCGTAACAAGGCAGAGACAAGAGGAGCAAAGCTTTGCTAGGCTATGGTTGTAAAACCGACCCGTCCGTTGCTCTGATAAACAGAGCACGTGTTAGAAGAAAAGGAGCTTTATGTACAATTAAAGATTAATCGGGCTGCTCAACATGCTCCATAAAGCGGAGCATGCGGAGCAGCTAGCGGATAGCTTTAAAAAATTACTGTGCTATAAAGTCTAGTATATACTAAAATAAGAGCTCTTGTTCAGGCGAGAGTTTAGATTAAAAACAGAGATCCGCTTCCCTTCCTAATCTAGAAAAGATTTATAATCTTTACTAGTGATAATTAATAGTTTTCAATCTAGTACTGCGGAAACGCCGTAAAAATAAGATTGTAGGTAAAATCATATCAATCCCAAAATAGTATAGAATGTTTTGTAAAACCTCTTTAAAGAGTCTTGACTTCTAAAAATGGGCCCTTAAAAAATAATTATTTGATAACGTACTCTAAATCTTACTACAAGAAATTCAACAACTCTCTTAGCTTTTTTGATCGCCTTTCTTATTTAGCTTTGTTTCTCGTGTTTGTTTTCTCCGTGAGGCTGAGAGCAAACACGAGAAACAGTCTAGCTTTAGAGGAGCTAGAAATTAAGTAACGAAACAACGAACTCAGCATCTAAGATACAGTTTTACTTGACATTACTTTAGATTGAGCATCCAGTAGATTTACACAATTACAACCCATTCCTTTCATAAATTAAAGCTGGATTTTTTTAAGGGCACGCACTTGCTTTGCGTAGCAAAGCACTACAAAGCAACACAGCAACACAGCGACACACAGCAACACAGCGACACACAGCTAAGCTGTGTGTCGCTGTGTTGCTGTGTTGCTGTGTTGCTGTGTTGCTGTGTTGCTGTGTGTCGCTGTGTATGGCTTTGCTCTAAGAACAAAGATTTTTCTTAGGAACACTTAAATATCATTTAGAGACGAGAAATCTTTTAAAGGTTTTAGTTTGTACTTTGTGCAATATTAAGATTTTAGTTTTGCAAACTAAAATCTTAATTGTTTACTAAATATAGGAAAACAAGGGCACATAAAGAATGTAAGTACTCACCCTTTTTATCATGCTATAGTTCTAAAAAAGTATTGGACAAAACCATACATGTGTTATAAGAAACACGAGTAACCTTTTCCTTAACACTGGTTACTATCATTGGCTGTTAAACACTTGGGCTTAAGCTTTCTCGATGAGTTGCTCAGCAATTGTTTTACCACGTAAAACACGAGCACGACTAAAGATAGCCGAGAAGATATCCATGTTACTGTCTCCTCAACTTTATTTTTTGTTATAAAGATTCTCATACAAGTTTTACCTCCTTTTAGTTTTGTTAAGAAAACAATTGAATCTACTACTTTTTTTAGTTAGAGATCTTGCTCAGCTGTGCTGAGCACCAAAGCCCTTGTCACCGTACATACAATACATTAACACCTTGTGAGCTCTTGCTGAACCAAAAGCTTTCTTAATAGTATGCGCTTAAAAATATAGCAGATTTTATTTTAACGAAAGCAACTATAAAAGAGAAAGTATAAACTTTTAAAGAGAAAAAACATGCTATTAAGCCGTTAATATAATTGTAAAAGGGTTGCACCTAAAAACAAAGTTCAGGTTTACTACAAAAAATCTTAATTTGGGCAGAGATAAAGAGTTCAAGTTGTGTATACTTACAAACTCAATACTTTATTAATTTACAATAAGCATATAAATAAAAAGTTTTTTTAGGTATGCTTGTTCTGAAATACTAAAAAATTAATTATAGTTATATTTATCGTAAAGTCGACACACAGCGACACACAGCAACACAGCAACACAGCAACACAGCAACACAGCATAACACAGCTTCGCTGTGTTGCTGTGTTATGCTGTGTGTCGCTGTGTTATGCTGTGTTTAGCGTTAAAATATATGTTTCTATTTTGTTTAAGAAATAGAAACCATCATACATAAACAAATCTATAATTAAGCCTCTATACAAGTAAATTTCTGATTTAACTGTACTTTACTTCTTGTGATCTTATTTGGCTTTTAAACCTGTGCTTGTGTTTTACTACGTAAAACAGCTAACCCGAGCAAAGCTAAAGAAAGCAAAGATAGCAAAGCATCGCTTTGCTAGCCTTGCTAGGCGTAACAAGGCAGAGACAAGAGGAGCAAAGCTTTGCTAGGCTATGGTTGTAAAACCGACCCGTCCGTTGCTCTGATAAACAGAGCACGTGTTAGAAGAAAAGGAGCTTTATGTACAATTAAAGATTAATCGGGCTGCTCAACATGCTCCATAAAGCGGAGCATGCGGAGCAGCTAGCGGATAGCTTTAAAAAATTACTGTGCTATAAAGTCTAGTATATACTAAAATAAGAGCTCTTGTTCAGGCGAGAGTTTAGATTAAAAACAGAGATCCGCTTCCCTTCCTAATCTAGAAAAGATTTATAATCTTTACTAGTGATAATTAATAGTTTTCAATCTAGTACTGCGGAAACGCCGTAAAAATAAGATTGTAGGTAAAATCATATCAATCCCAAAATAGTATAGAATGTTTTGTAAAACCTCTTTAAAGAGTCTTGACTTCTAAAAATGGGCCCTTAAAAAATAATTATTTGATAACGTACTCTAAATCTTACTACAAGAAATTCAACAACTCTCTTAGCTTTTTTGATCGCCTTTCTTATTTAGCTTTGTTTCTCGTGTTTGTTTTCTCCGTGAGGCTGAGAGCAAACACGAGAAACAGTCTAGCTTTAGAGGAGCTAGAAATTAAGTAACGAAACAACGAACTCAGCATCTAAGATACAGTTTTACTTGACATTACTTTAGATTGAGCATCCAGTAGATTTACACAATTACAACCCATTCCTTTCATAAATTAAAGCTGGATTTTTTTAAGGGCACGCACTTGCTTTGCGTAGCAAAGCACTACAAAGCAACACAGCAACACAGCGACACACAGCAACACAGCGACACACAGCTAAGCTGTGTGTCGCTGTGTTGCTGTGTTGCTGTGTTGCTGTGTTGCTGTGTTGCTGTGTGTCGCTGTGTATGGCTTTGCTCTAAGAACAAAGATTTTTCTTAGGAACACTTAAATATCATTTAGAGACGAGAAATCTTTTAAAGGTTTTAGTTTGTACTTTGTGCAATATTAAGATTTTAGTTTTGCAAACTAAAATCTTAATTGTTTACTAAATATAGGAAAACAAGGGCACATAAAGAATGTAAGTACTCACCCTTTTTATCATGCTATAGTTCTAAAAAAGTATTGGACAAAACCATACATGTGTTATAAGAAACACGAGTAACCTTTTCCTTAACACTGGTTACTATCATTGGCTGTTAAACACTTGGGCTTAAGCTTTCTCGATGAGTTGCTCAGCAATTGTTTTACCACGTAAAACACGAGCACGACTAAAGATAGCCGAGAAGATATCCATGTTACTGTCTCCTCAACTTTATTTTTTGTTATAAAGATTCTCATACAAGTTTTACCTCCTTTTAGTTTTGTTAAGAAAACAATTGAATCTACTACTTTTTTTAGTTAGAGATCTTGCTCAGCTGTGCTGAGCACCAAAGCCCTTGTCACCGTACATACAATACATTAACACCTTGTGAGCTCTTGCTGAACCAAAAGCTTTCTTAATAGTATGCGCTTAAAAATATAGCAGATTTTATTTTAACGAAAGCAACTATAAAAGAGAAAGTATAAACTTTTAAAGAGAAAAAACATGCTATTAAGCCGTTAATATAATTGTAAAAGGGTTGCACCTAAAAACAAAGTTCAGGTTTACTACAAAAAATCTTAATTTGGGCAGAGATAAAGAGTTCAAGTTGTGTATACTTACAAACTCAATACTTTATTAATTTACAATAAGCATATAAATAAAAAGTTTTTTTAGGTATGCTTGTTCTGAAATACTAAAAAATTAATTATAGTTATATTTATCGTAAAGTCGACACACAGCGACACACAGCAACACAGCAACACAGCAACACAGCAACACAGCATAACACAGCTTCGCTGTGTTGCTGTGTTATGCTGTGTGTCGCTGTGTTATGCTGTGTTTAGCGTTAAAATATATGTTTCTATTTTGTTTAAGAAATAGAAACCATCATACATAAACAAATCTATAATTAAGCCTCTATACAAGTAAATTTCTGATTTAACTGTACTTTACTTCTTGTGATCTTATTTGGCTTTTAAACCTGTGCTTGTGTTTTACTACGTAAAACAGCTAACCCGAGCAAAGCTAAAGAAAGCAAAGATAGCAAAGCATCGCTTTGCTAGCCTTGCTAGGCGTAACAAGGCAGAGACAAGAGGAGCAAAGCTTTGCTAGGCTATGGTTGTAAAACCGACCCGTCCGTTGCTCTGATAAACAGAGCACGTGTTAGAAGAAAAGGAGCTTTATGTACAATTAAAGATTAATCGGGCTGCTCAACATGCTCCATAAAGCGGAGCATGCGGAGCAGCTAGCGGATAGCTTTAAAAAATTACTGTGCTATAAAGTCTAGTATATACTAAAATAAGAGCTCTTGTTCAGGCGAGAGTTTAGATTAAAAACAGAGATCCGCTTCCCTTCCTAATCTAGAAAAGATTTATAATCTTTACTAGTGATAATTAATAGTTTTCAATCTAGTACTGCGGAAACGCCGTAAAAATAAGATTGTAGGTAAAATCATATCAATCCCAAAATAGTATAGAATGTTTTGTAAAACCTCTTTAAAGAGTCTTGACTTCTAAAAATGGGCCCTTAAAAAATAATTATTTGATAACGTACTCTAAATCTTACTACAAGAAATTCAACAACTCTCTTAGCTTTTTTGATCGCCTTTCTTATTTAGCTTTGTTTCTCGTGTTTGTTTTCTCCGTGAGGCTGAGAGCAAACACGAGAAACAGTCTAGCTTTAGAGGAGCTAGAAATTAAGTAACGAAACAACGAACTCAGCATCTAAGATACAGTTTTACTTGACATTACTTTAGATTGAGCATCCAGTAGATTTACACAATTACAACCCATTCCTTTCATAAATTAAAGCTGGATTTTTTTAAGGGCACGCACTTGCTTTGCGTAGCAAAGCACTACAAAGCAACACAGCAACACAGCGACACACAGCAACACAGCGACACACAGCTAAGCTGTGTGTCGCTGTGTTGCTGTGTTGCTGTGTTGCTGTGTTGCTGTGTTGCTGTGTGTCGCTGTGTATGGCTTTGCTCTAAGAACAAAGATTTTTCTTAGGAACACTTAAATATCATTTAGAGACGAGAAATCTTTTAAAGGTTTTAGTTTGTACTTTGTGCAATATTAAGATTTTAGTTTTGCAAACTAAAATCTTAATTGTTTACTAAATATAGGAAAACAAGGGCACATAAAGAATGTAAGTACTCACCCTTTTTATCATGCTATAGTTCTAAAAAAGTATTGGACAAAACCATACATGTGTTATAAGAAACACGAGTAACCTTTTCCTTAACACTGGTTACTATCATTGGCTGTTAAACACTTGGGCTTAAGCTTTCTCGATGAGTTGCTCAGCAATTGTTTTACCACGTAAAACACGAGCACGACTAAAGATAGCCGAGAAGATATCCATGTTACTGTCTCCTCAACTTTATTTTTTGTTATAAAGATTCTCATACAAGTTTTACCTCCTTTTAGTTTTGTTAAGAAAACAATTGAATCTACTACTTTTTTTAGTTAGAGATCTTGCTCAGCTGTGCTGAGCACCAAAGCCCTTGTCACCGTACATACAATACATTAACACCTTGTGAGCTCTTGCTGAACCAAAAGCTTTCTTAATAGTATGCGCTTAAAAATATAGCAGATTTTATTTTAACGAAAGCAACTATAAAAGAGAAAGTATAAACTTTTAAAGAGAAAAAACATGCTATTAAGCCGTTAATATAATTGTAAAAGGGTTGCACCTAAAAACAAAGTTCAGGTTTACTACAAAAAATCTTAATTTGGGCAGAGATAAAGAGTTCAAGTTGTGTATACTTACAAACTCAATACTTTATTAATTTACAATAAGCATATAAATAAAAAGTTTTTTTAGGTATGCTTGTTCTGAAATACTAAAAAATTAATTATAGTTATATTTATCGTAAAGTCGACACACAGCGACACACAGCAACACAGCAACACAGCAACACAGCAACACAGCATAACACAGCTTCGCTGTGTTGCTGTGTTATGCTGTGTGTCGCTGTGTTATGCTGTGTTTAGCGTTAAAATATATGTTTCTATTTTGTTTAAGAAATAGAAACCATCATACATAAACAAATCTATAATTAAGCCTCTATACAAGTAAATTTCTGATTTAACTGTACTTTACTTCTTGTGATCTTATTTGGCTTTTAAACCTGTGCTTGTGTTTTACTACGTAAAACAGCTAACCCGAGCAAAGCTAAAGAAAGCAAAGATAGCAAAGCATCGCTTTGCTAGCCTTGCTAGGCGTAACAAGGCAGAGACAAGAGGAGCAAAGCTTTGCTAGGCTATGGTTGTA
Source organism: Chloroidium sp. JM (assembly GCA_004335615.1). Classification (NCBI taxonomy): domain Eukaryota; kingdom Viridiplantae; phylum Chlorophyta; class Trebouxiophyceae; order Watanabeales; family Watanabeaceae; genus Chloroidium; species Chloroidium sp. JM. The sequence continues at coordinate 625,770 of QAXI01000429.1, forward strand.
AAACCGACCCGTCCGTTGCTCTGATAAACAGAGCACGTGTTAGAAGAAAAGGAGCTTTATGTACAATTAAAGATTAATCGGGCTGCTCAACATGCTCCATAAAGCGGAGCATGCGGAGCAGCTAGCGGATAGCTTTAAAAAATTACTGTGCTATAAAGTCTAGTATATACTAAAATAAGAGCTCTTGTTCAGGCGAGAGTTTAGATTAAAAACAGAGATCCGCTTCCCTTCCTAATCTAGAAAAGATTTATAATCTTTACTAGTGATAATTAATAGTTTTCAATCTAGTACTGCGGAAACGCCGTAAAAATAAGATTGTAGGTAAAATCATATCAATCCCAAAATAGTATAGAATGTTTTGTAAAACCTCTTTAAAGAGTCTTGACTTCTAAAAATGGGCCCTTAAAAAATAATTATTTGATAACGTACTCTAAATCTTACTACAAGAAATTCAACAACTCTCTTAGCTTTTTTGATCGCCTTTCTTATTTAGCTTTGTTTCTCGTGTTTGTTTTCTCCGTGAGGCTGAGAGCAAACACGAGAAACAGTCTAGCTTTAGAGGAGCTAGAAATTAAGTAACGAAACAACGAACTCAGCATCTAAGATACAGTTTTACTTGACATTACTTTAGATTGAGCATCCAGTAGATTTACACAATTACAACCCATTCCTTTCATAAATTAAAGCTGGATTTTTTTAAGGGCACGCACTTGCTTTGCGTAGCAAAGCACTACAAAGCAACACAGCAACACAGCGACACACAGCAACACAGCGACACACAGCTAAGCTGTGTGTCGCTGTGTTGCTGTGTTGCTGTGTTGCTGTGTTGCTGTGTTGCTGTGTGTCGCTGTGTATGGCTTTGCTCTAAGAACAAAGATTTTTCTTAGGAACACTTAAATATCATTTAGAGACGAGAAATCTTTTAAAGGTTTTAGTTTGTACTTTGTGCAATATTAAGATTTTAGTTTTGCAAACTAAAATCTTAATTGTTTACTAAATATAGGAAAACAAGGGCACATAAAGAATGTAAGTACTCACCCTTTTTATCATGCTATAGTTCTAAAAAAGTATTGGACAAAACCATACATGTGTTATAAGAAACACGAGTAACCTTTTCCTTAACACTGGTTACTATCATTGGCTGTTAAACACTTGGGCTTAAGCTTTCTCGATGAGTTGCTCAGCAATTGTTTTACCACGTAAAACACGAGCACGACTAAAGATAGCCGAGAAGATATCCATGTTACTGTCTCCTCAACTTTATTTTTTGTTATAAAGATTCTCATACAAGTTTTACCTCCTTTTAGTTTTGTTAAGAAAACAATTGAATCTACTACTTTTTTTAGTTAGAGATCTTGCTCAGCTGTGCTGAGCACCAAAGCCCTTGTCACCGTACATACAATACATTAACACCTTGTGAGCTCTTGCTGAACCAAAAGCTTTCTTAATAGTATGCGCTTAAAAATATAGCAGATTTTATTTTAACGAAAGCAACTATAAAAGAGAAAGTATAAACTTTTAAAGAGAAAAAACATGCTATTAAGCCGTTAATATAATTGTAAAAGGGTTGCACCTAAAAACAAAGTTCAGGTTTACTACAAAAAATCTTAATTTGGGCAGAGATAAAGAGTTCAAGTTGTGTATACTTACAAACTCAATACTTTATTAATTTACAATAAGCATATAAATAAAAAGTTTTTTTAGGTATGCTTGTTCTGAAATACTAAAAAATTAATTATAGTTATATTTATCGTAAAGTCGACACACAGCGACACACAGCAACACAGCAACACAGCAACACAGCAACACAGCATAACACAGCTTCGCTGTGTTGCTGTGTTATGCTGTGTGTCGCTGTGTTATGCTGTGTTTAGCGTTAAAATATATGTTTCTATTTTGTTTAAGAAATAGAAACCATCATACATAAACAAATCTATAATTAAGCCTCTATACAAGTAAATTTCTGATTTAACTGTACTTTACTTCTTGTGATCTTATTTGGCTTTTAAACCTGTGCTTGTGTTTTACTACGTAAAACAGCTAACCCGAGCAAAGCTAAAGAAAGCAAAGATAGCAAAGCATCGCTTTGCTAGCCTTGCTAGGCGTAACAAGGCAGAGACAAGAGGAGCAAAGCTTTGCTAGGCTATGGTTGTAAAACCGACCCGTCCGTTGCTCTGATAAACAGAGCACGTGTTAGAAGAAAAGGAGCTTTATGTACAATTAAAGATTAATCGGGCTGCTCAACATGCTCCATAAAGCGGAGCATGCGGAGCAGCTAGCGGATAGCTTTAAAAAATTACTGTGCTATAAAGTCTAGTATATACTAAAATAAGAGCTCTTGTTCAGGCGAGAGTTTAGATTAAAAACAGAGATCCGCTTCCCTTCCTAATCTAGAAAAGATTTATAATCTTTACTAGTGATAATTAATAGTTTTCAATCTAGTACTGCGGAAACGCCGTAAAAATAAGATTGTAGGTAAAATCATATCAATCCCAAAATAGTATAGAATGTTTTGTAAAACCTCTTTAAAGAGTCTTGACTTCTAAAAATGGGCCCTTAAAAAATAATTATTTGATAACGTACTCTAAATCTTACTACAAGAAATTCAACAACTCTCTTAGCTTTTTTGATCGCCTTTCTTATTTAGCTTTGTTTCTCGTGTTTGTTTTCTCCGTGAGGCTGAGAGCAAACACGAGAAACAGTCTAGCTTTAGAGGAGCTAGAAATTAAGTAACGAAACAACGAACTCAGCATCTAAGATACAGTTTTACTTGACATTACTTTAGATTGAGCATCCAGTAGATTTACACAATTACAACCCATTCCTTTCATAAATTAAAGCTGGATTTTTTTAAGGGCACGCACTTGCTTTGCGTAGCAAAGCACTACAAAGCAACACAGCAACACAGCGACACACAGCAACACAGCGACACACAGCTAAGCTGTGTGTCGCTGTGTTGCTGTGTTGCTGTGTTGCTGTGTTGCTGTGTTGCTGTGTGTCGCTGTGTATGGCTTTGCTCTAAGAACAAAGATTTTTCTTAGGAACACTTAAATATCATTTAGAGACGAGAAATCTTTTAAAGGTTTTAGTTTGTACTTTGTGCAATATTAAGATTTTAGTTTTGCAAACTAAAATCTTAATTGTTTACTAAATATAGGAAAACAAGGGCACATAAAGAATGTAAGTACTCACCCTTTTTATCATGCTATAGTTCTAAAAAAGTATTGGACAAAACCATACATGTGTTATAAGAAACACGAGTAACCTTTTCCTTAACACTGGTTACTATCATTGGCTGTTAAACACTTGGGCTTAAGCTTTCTCGATGAGTTGCTCAGCAATTGTTTTACCACGTAAAACACGAGCACGACTAAAGATAGCCGAGAAGATATCCATGTTACTGTCTCCTCAACTTTATTTTTTGTTATAAAGATTCTCATACAAGTTTTACCTCCTTTTAGTTTTGTTAAGAAAACAATTGAATCTACTACTTTTTTTAGTTAGAGATCTTGCTCAGCTGTGCTGAGCACCAAAGCCCTTGTCACCGTACATACAATACATTAACACCTTGTGAGCTCTTGCTGAACCAAAAGCTTTCTTAATAGTATGCGCTTAAAAATATAGCAGATTTTATTTTAACGAAAGCAACTATAAAAGAGAAAGTATAAACTTTTAAAGAGAAAAAACATGCTATTAAGCCGTTAATATAATTGTAAAAGGGTTGCACCTAAAAACAAAGTTCAGGTTTACTACAAAAAATCTTAATTTGGGCAGAGATAAAGAGTTCAAGTTGTGTATACTTACAAACTCAATACTTTATTAATTTACAATAAGCATATAAATAAAAAGTTTTTTTAGGTATGCTTGTTCTGAAATACTAAAAAATTAATTATAGTTATATTTATCGTAAAGTCGACACACAGCGACACACAGCAACACAGCAACACAGCAACACAGCAACACAGCATAACACAGCTTCGCTGTGTTGCTGTGTTATGCTGTGTGTCGGTGTATGTCGCTATGTGTCGCTGTGTTGCTGTGTTTGCACAACTGTCTGATTAACGGTTATATATTATTTGATTATTGCTTTACTTTAAGGGTGAACAAATTATACTTGATGGCGCGTATTATGATTCCATTGTTCTAACCACTGAACTACTCCGCCTTAATTTAAAGTAAGTACTCATCAAATTTTAGGTACCCGTAAACTCGATTATTCCTCCGGAATCGTAGAGTATAAGTGATCGTAAATTACAATTAAATTTTATAGATTAATTCATCAGATGGTCGTGTTTTACGTAGTAAAACATATGCTCTGGGTATTCTAGCACCTTACGGTTGAGAGCACAGCTTTTTTTACCTCTCTGAGAGATGACTGCTTTTCGTGCTCCGCATGCGGAGCACGAAAAGCAGAAAAAGCGGAGCAAGTAAAGCGGAGCGTATGTTTTACGTACTAAAACACGAACGAGCACGCAAGACAGAGCATCGAAAGGGCTTATTATAAATCTATTCTTTAACAAATCACTAGTTCATTTACAAATGTGCAACCAGCATTTGTTGTTTTCTTGTTTCTAGAAGGTAGATCAATCTTTCTTGTTTTGCAAGAAAACATGGCATACTTAGCAAAGTCTGTATTAAAGAGAGAGGGCGCAAAAGAGGATTTATCATCGAATATATTAATCTCACATGCCCTCTATTTTTATTACTGTTAGTGATCAGTCTTTTTACCTGCGAATGACTTATTATAAATTTGTCATAAAGAGCACCTATTAGTATAAGGCTTTTATGCTTAGCACAGGCATGAATACCCCTTTCTAACATCTCTACATTAGAGCAACCTAAAAGCAAGATAGGGCCTTGAAAGAGAGAGTCAAAAAAACACTCCCCCTTTTTTAGAATCATATCCTCACCTAAACAGTACAATGGTTTGCGTTGATTCAATTCTAAAAAAGCTTTCTTAGCTAATCTATTCTTGACCATAATACTTTTAAAGGTGTTTTGATTAGAAAGAGTCTCTTCTTTCCTTTTATACATACCATTTTGTTCTTTTACGGTTGTATTAAAAGCAGCAGCATTGTTAGAGCTACCCGAACGGTTGGCGCCATTCATGCCTGCCACACACTCTCCATACGCCTGAGACGTGACTTGAATCTTGTTCAAATCTAGGAAATTATCATTCTTGTTAAGGGATACACTGTTCTTACAATGAAAGAAAAGCACTACCTGATTTATCTCCAGAAAGCTGCTAATTTTACTTTTAGCAACCTGTTTATTTATTTTTTTCATGTATTTTTTATAAAGTTAAAAGGTAATTATGTTTTTTGCCACCCAGAATCCTACTTGCGTTGCTCGTGTTTTACTACGTAAAACAATTGCCGAGCACGGCAGCCTAGCAAAGCTTTGCTCTACTTTCAGTTAATTCTCTGCTAACTGGCAGCCTAGCAAAGCTTTGCTATCAAATTAAAGGCTATAATTAAAACATAACCCCAACAAGGCTTTTAGACTCCATCGTGTGGTTGCTCGTGTTTTACTACGTAAAACAATTGCTGAGCACGAGATTACACGTAGCCAGAATAGGATCAACTTTGAAAACTAAACCCAGGCTTGAAAGAGGTTATGTTGGAGTTAGATATTCTGAGTTTTAGTAGTTAGTAGATTGAAAGCTAGTTGATTGTTTTGCATTGTTTCTCCTGCTCTACTTGCGTGCTCCGCGAGCGGAGCACGTAGGCGAGGTAAAAAACAATTTATTTAATGAGTTGAAAACCAATGCGCAGGAATTATTGATCTGTTAGGATTCCCAGAGAATAGTCTTCTAGCCATTGGTTTAAAAAGCATAGCTAATGCATTGTTCTTTGAATTAACCATGCAGAGCATGGTTTATTAAACAGGAACCTGTGGTTACTGTTGAATCAACAACTTGAAAGGTTTTGTTGTTTATTAATCAGCCATGCAGAGCATGGTTTATTAAACAGTAACCAGAGGTTACTGTTTAATCCTTTACGTTGATTAATTATTAAACAACAATCATAGATTGTTGTTTAATACAAAGGATCAATGGGGGAGCTTGCTAAATGCTAGAGCAACACAGCAACACAGCACAACACAGCAACACAGCATAACACAGCTTCGCTGTGTTGCTGTGTTGTGCTGTGTTGCTGTGTTGCTGTGTTGTGCTGTGTTGCTGTGTTGCTGTGTTATGCTGTGTTACCCGTAAATTTGAGATTTTAAAGCTATACTCCTAAAGAGCAAAAGCAAGAGTAGAGCAGCAAAGCTTTGCTAGGCTATGGTTGTAAAACCAATCCGTAAGCTAACCCTTTGGGTACTGCGTAACAGAGCACGGATTTTTGAACCACTCGTTAGAGGAATAGCCGATAAGGCTTTCTGTCAGCGGCTCCACAAGGCAAGGCACAGGCTGTAAAAAGGAGAGCTTTACGTACAATTGAAAAATTAATCGAACTGCTCCACGCTTGCTCGTGTTTTACGTAGTAAAACATACGCTCTTCTTGTTCTGCTTTACGGAGCATGGACAGCATGTAGAGCAAGAAGAGCATACTTAAGAGAAATGTGTAACTTATTTGTTTCGTATCGACTACTATTTTTTTCGAGTGCTTTGTTTTTGTTTTGAGAGTTTGTGTACTGCTTTCTTTCTTGTCGAGGAGAACTCTCCAAACCTATGCCCCACCATATCTTCAATCACTTTTACTGGAATCCAATTTTTACCATTATAAACTTTGTATTCTTTACCTATTTGTAATGGCAAAACTGTTGAGCTGCGAGACCAAACACGTGCCTTTTCGTTTCGTTTTATATCTATCAGCTTTGTTCTAAGCTGAGAGAAAGGACCTTTCCACACAGAACGGGACATATTATTTTTTTATATTTTATAGAAATTAGGTTTTGTGTAAAAATTTAAGTTGTTTTTAAACCAAGTTTACTTTTCAAGCTTATGGAAAACTAAAGCAGTGGTATTGCAATCATGTCAAAGCTTTGCTAGGCTTGACGTAGCAAAGCAAATCCTCAGCATGTTCTGCTTAGCAGAACAGCTTGCAAAGGACTCTGGCATTGTCTTACAAATCCTCAACAAACTATGACTTTTAAGGTAACGGCAGCTGTAACACAGCAACACAGCGACACACAGCGACACAGCAACACAGCTAAGCTGTGTTGCTGTGTCGCTGTTGTGTCGCTGTGTTGCTGTGTGTCGCTGTGTTGCCCTCAAGCATAAAGTAAAGCACATCTGTAAACAATTTATAACTAAAACGTAAAAAGGGTAAATGAAATGACAATCTAAGGAACACTCACTCAGAACAGGGTACAGCTCTCACTTTTCAAGCAAAGTAAAACAGTGTAACTAAGGAACGCCAAGGTTTTTACTAAGAGAAAGTCTCTGCTTTGTGAGAATTAAAGCCACGTTTTGATTGTCACAAGAAAAGCAAGAGTAGCAGAGCGATGCTTTGCTTGGCACATACACCACATATTTTCTGTTATGTTGTAGCAGCAAAGCATCGCTTTGCCAGCGTGCTAGACACAATCTGACTTATATACAAGAGATATAGAAGCACTTACCACCAACGATATCGTGTATAAGCTCTATTATTAACGGCTATTTGGTGACTCTGGTCTCTTTTTTTCAGGCTTTCCCCCTGGTTTTTAAGCGAATCAAGTAACTCATTAGCTAGACAAATCTCTGTACAGTGCTTGCTTTTCTGCCTTTTAGAAAACGCACAAGCAAGAAGCCAACGAATTCCAACCCCCTCTTGACGTCTGTTATGAGGTATATAAGGCACCGCGTACGTTGCTCCACCAATACGCACTTTACGAGTTTCCAAGGTCGGGCCAACTCTGCTCACAGACTTGCTTGCAATTGTAGCGCGTTCAACCCTGAAAACCCCTCGAGATATGTTAATGTTTGTATCCTTTTTTTTAAGCAAGGCAGAAATAGGTATCTTACCAAAGTCTTGTTTCTTGCTGCCTTGAGCCCTATCGATTAGCTTCTTGTGGAACTCTAGCTTTGCTGCGGTTACACCCCCTATACCTAAAGGAAGAACTACTCCTTGTTCTGTGCTCGGGTATGGGCTCACCAAAACTGAATTGCGTGCTCTTGCTTTACCACGTCTAGTATGTCCTTCAAATGCTCCGCTTTGCGGAGCAGGCACTTTGAGCCCTACTCTTCTACTAATTAAACGCTTATTGGCACAAAAGTGTTCAAGAGAACCCCATTGCTCATCAGATAAGGAAATAGACTCCTTTAGTTGTGGATCAAGGTACCCTGTTGTACACAAATCAGTAAAGTTATAAGATAAACTTTCACTAAAACGTGCTTTCCCCTCTATACTTCTGTTGTTGGTAAGAGAGATGGAGTCTCTATTAGAGTGACAATAAGAAAGTAATAAGGTTTCTCGAAAACGGTTCCGTGTACCCCGATATGTATCAACATAATTGTCTACACTTGGAAGATTCATTCTATTCTTTTCCAGAGAAACTTTTCCCGACGGTATAGCAAGATCATTAACATGTCTTCTTGTTAAAGGCTTGATGGGGAAGGTTTGAATCTTGTTGTTTTTATCGCTAATAGCACTCCCCTTGCTATGCTTACTCTGCAAACTTGTCCCGCCTTGCGGAGCGGGCAAGGAAGAGAAAGCATGATCAAAGGGCGCGACTTTACCTTCACTCTGATAGGAGAGATCAAACAATTGTTTGCATTGATTAAACGCGTTTAAGAGAACGCTGTAACTCTTTGATCTCTTACCCCACCGTAAGATAAGCGCTATAAAACGATGGTTTGTTGTAGAGGTAAGCCCTCTAAAATCTTTTTTTCCTGACAAATTATCTTATAAATGTTTTGCTTTTATTCTTGCTTTTTTTGTAAACTCTTAATTTTTCACTTGTGATACTACTCTTTAAGAAAGGCTTTTTTGTTGTAGGATTTTTGTTGTGGAATTATTTTTACCCTGTAAAACAAAAGTACCCCATATTGCTCTCCACTATCTGCTATACTAGATATTCTACTATGTCTAGCCTAGCAACGCTAGGCTTGCTCCAGCAAGGCTAGAGTTAGCAAGAGCAAGAGCTAGAGCAAGAGCAAGAGCAAGAGCGAGAGAGAGCAGACAAGGCTTACACAGCGACACACAGCATAACACAGCATAACACAGCATAACACAGCATAAGTGTTGCTGTGTTGCTGTGTTGCTGTGTACGCGCAGGCGCCCTCTACCTTTTTTGGTAAAAATTAATTGAGCATGGCTCGCAACAAAGTAGTCTACTGTTCTTTCTTTGTACCATACTTTGAACGCCCCTGCCTTCTCTTTTTAACCCCTTGTAGATCAAGAACGCCACGTACTACACGATATTTAACACCAGGTAAATCCTTTACACGCCCTCCTCGAACAAGGACTACTGAATGTTCTTGCAGGTTATGACCCTCACCTGAGATTGATGCAATAATCTCGTAAGAGTTCGATAAACGAACTTTTGCTACTCTACGGAGGGCAGAATTTGGTTTTTTAGGTGTTTTAGTATACACCCTAGTACAAACGCCTTGTTTCTGTGGGCACCGCTCAAGAGCAGGCTTATATCTTTTGCGTATTTTTTTCTCTCGTCCTTTATCTTTACGAAATAATTGATTTGTGGTTGGCATGTATAACTAGGATTTTTCTATAATAGAGTACAATTTTTTGTAGGTGTAACACAGCGACACACAGCGACACACAGCATAACACAGCATAACACAGCATAACACAGCTTCGCTGTGTTGCTGTGTTGCTGTGTTGCTGTGTTGCTGTGTTGCTGTGTTGCTCTTGCAAACTCTAGCTTAGCTAGAGTAGGCCGAGTTAAGCATAAAAAGATTGAGTAAATTATAATTTACTCAATCTTTTTATGCTTAACAGAAGTTGGCCGCAAAAAACAACATACTTATTCTGCGGCCAACTTTTGTAAAGATTTGTAGGTGTAGGATTTATAGCTTTAGTACAGTCGACTTAATTAAAGAGTACAACCACAAAAGCAGAAATATAGATCTTGTTGGCTTTTTATAAAAAATCAGAAGAAAATTTTATTCTAAAGAATGCGATAACTCTAGCTTTGCTAGAGTCAAACATAGCAACACACAGCAACACAGCAACACAGCAACACAGCAACACAGCAACACAGCGAAGCTGTGTTATGCTGTGTGTCGCTGTGTTGCTGTGTTGCTGTGTTGCTGTGTCGCTGTGTTGCTGTGTTAGCCTTCACTTAAAAGGAAGGATTTGTTTAGGCTGATAAGAATTTACCAGTAAAGTTATCAAAAAACTGTTTGATTTGGCTGTTTAATTGATCGGAGATGCTTCGCTTCTCCCGGATCTCATTTAAAATACTTGTATCAATCTCCTTTAAGAGTTGTTGCTCAAACTTTTGTATATCAGAAACATTCAATTTGTCTAGATATCCTTTAGTTGCTGCATAAACAACAACCACTTGTCGTTCTATAGTCATTGGCTGATATTGTCCCTGTTTCAGCATCTCGGTTAGTCTAGCTCCCCTATTTAACAGGTATTGTGTTGCGGCATCTAAATCTGAACCAAACTGTGCAAACGCAGCAACCTCCCTGTATTGAGCAAGCTCCAGCTTTAAAGTACCTGCAACCTGCTTCATTGCACGCAATTGAGCTGCAGAGCCTACCCGACTTACAGATAGACCAACGTTAATTGCTGGACGAACCCCCTTATAAAACAGTTCAGTTTCTAAGAAGATCTGCCCGTCAGTAATAGAGATCACATTTGTAGGTATGTAAGCGGAAACGTCACCGGCCTGGGTCTCAATAACCGGCAGTGCTGTTAACGATCCAGCCTTCTTTTCATCAGACATTTTCGCCGCTCTCTCTAATAGGCGTGAGTGTAAATAAAAAACATCACCAGGGAAAGCTTCGCGTCCAGGGGGTCGACGTAATAACAGAGACATTTGGCGATAAGCCACCGACTGTTTACTCAAATCATCATAAATAATTAAAGCGTGCATCCCATTGTCCCTGAAAAATTCACCCATAGCACACCCCGAGTATGGTGCTAAGAATTGTAAAGGCGCTGGGTCTGATGCTGTAGCTGCTACAATAACGGTGTATTCAAGAGCTCCACCTTTCTCTAAGATTTTAACGAGCTGTGCAACCGTTGATCTTTTTTGCCCAATAGCGACATATACACAATATAATTTCTGACTCTCATCGTTTCCTTTATTGATCTCTTTTTGGTTAAGAATAGTATCGATAGCTATTGCGGTCTTGCCCGTCTGTCTATCACCAATTATCAGCTCACGTTGACCACGCCCAATTGGCACTAAACTGTCTACAGCCTTTATCCCTGTTTGCATAGGCTCGTGCACAGATTTGCGAGCAATAATGCCTGGAGCCTTTACCTCTACACGGCTTCGTTTTACATCTTTTAAAGGACCTTTACCATCAATAGGGTTCCCAAGAGCATCAACCACTCTTCCAAGAGTGCCTCTCCCTATGTTGACGTCCACAATATTACCTGTCCTTTTGACAATGTCTCCCTCACTGATAGCAACATCACTACCAAATAAAACAACGCCCACATTGTCGCTTTCTAAGTTTAAGGCCATACCTTTTACACCACTTGAGAATTCAACCATCTCTCCAGCTTGAATCTTGTTTAGGCCGTATACACGAGCAATACCATCTCCAATAGAAAGCACTCGGCCGATCTCGTCAATATTAAATTTTGAGTACGATTTTGAAATTTTTTGTTCAAGTAATACGGAAATTTCGCTTAAAGATAATGCCATATCTAATTCTAATATTTTTTACTTTGGAACTGGAGCAAAAACATTGGGTTGAAAGCCTTGCAAAGCAAGCCTTGCTAGGGTTGTAAACCCTAAAGGTTGATTAAGTATAGGTGTTTAAAAATCTATCTCTTAATTACCAGCTTGCCTTACTAACGCCACTCAATAAGCCTTGAGAGCCTAGATTGCGTACTCGGATTCTAGAAAGATTACAGAAGCCAAGAACCCCTCTAGATCGGCCTGTAATTATACATCGATTACGGATTCGACTTTGAGAGCTATTACGGGGAAAGAGCGCACGCTTACTTTCAACCCTTTTTTTTATGCTCCTGCTTAAATTTAAATCTTGAGAAACTGTTTTACATTGTAATCGCTTTAATTGAAATTGAAGAAGTATTAATCGACGTCGTTTGTCACGTTGTATTGAGTTTGCCATTTGTTTTTTCAATTAATAAAAAGTAAACCACGCCTCTATAAACAGTTGGGCTCTAATCTGAAAGATTAAACAGAGTAGCAAAGCTTTCCTAGGCTGCACCAGTGTTTATAGAACAGCGCTCTCAAAGATCAAGTATAGACTCGCATTTATTAATCTATACCAGAATTAAAGGTCAACACGACAGCAAAGCTACGCTTTGCTAGTCTTGCTCTGCTTGCCCCGCAAGCAGAGCATCTTCCCCAAAAAGCAATCGATACAATCAAGAACAAGAATGGTAGCAAAGCATGGCTTTGCTACGCACTTTCTGAGCGCCATACAAAATTGAAAGGAGGTACTATAGCCTTTTAAACCAATCCGTCAGCTGCTCTTGCTCGTGTTTTACGTAGTAAAACAACTGCTGAGCAAGAGCAGGCAACACAGTCAACCCCAAGGTTAACACATATCCTTACTACCAAGTTGGGCACCTAACCTGTTTTCAAGTATACACAGAAGAGCAGCCTAGCAAAGGTTTGCTATGCTTTTACTATATTCGAAGAATAATCGAAGATGAAACTTTTAGAGAAATGAAACGGAGTTGTTATGTTATATATAGCAAAGCCACAATTTCACGCCTACCTTGCCATATGTGGTTCTTACACCCCTACTTGCAAAAGCTAAACGTGAAGAGAAAACAGTAAGGGATGTTTCTCCCCATTGAGCAGTTTGAGTTTTAGCTTTTTGGGCTTTCTTAGAACGCCCTCCCAAACGACCAGCACAAGACAAGCGTGCCCCCTTTATTAATTGATATTGATCAAGCTCCCGAAAGATATCATCTTTTATTTGACGAAATGAGCTTTTTCGTTGTAAAAGGTAAGCTATTGACTCTAACAAGAACTCAGCACTTTGAAATGGGGATATGGCACGAACCGGTTGTATAGTGTGATACAAGAAATTACCAGAATAGATATTAAGAAATAGCTCCGTATGGCGTGCTAAACCTAAAGGTTTAGCACGCCACTTTTGTGGAACATGGCAGCCTAGCAAAGTTTTGCTACCACTCTTGTTTTTTGATTCTGTCCTGTCCAACATATTTACAGGCGACAAAGTATTATAATCTTTTTTAGGTTTATTATCTGTTGGAGAAGATATGTTAAAGGTTCTAATCTGTTCTTCTAGCCCTTTCACAAACCGGAAAGAAAGCCTATTTTGAGCACTTTCAGAGCACTTAGCAATAACCAAAGTACGAAAAAGATTTTCACGCCCGTATTGTATAGAGAAGGTGTTACCCGTTGACTCTTTAACTACCCTGGTTTTTAAGAAAACAATATCTTTTGCCTTGCTTGCAGTATGTAACCCCGACTCTACCTGTACCTCAACCCGACTAAAGGCTTGTTTTGTACTGTTCTGCTTGCTCCGCCTCGCGGAGCAAGCAGAACAAGACTCCAAAGCTGTTCTTTTAAATAATGGTTTATGTGTATAAGATATGGCCCTTAACATAGCAAATGAGAGCAAAGAAGCACCAAAAGAGTCTTGTGATTCTATGTAAGAATCGGCCTTGGGAATGGTTTTCAGCCCAACCTTCAGATTATTCTTTATAGCAGATGGACCCTTACTAGAGACCGCCAGCCCCTTAAACAGATTCGGTTTTAATCCTGGATTAATAACACTGTTATAGGCTTGGGTCAGCCTTGTATTGCAGAACTTTGTTGAATCAACCCCCGACAAAAGAGACATCTTTAAAAAGGAGTTTTTAATAGCGTATCTGTACACATACTCTTGTTTACCATTCTGAGTAAGAGCTAGTTCTTCTTGTCTTGTAATCTTTTCTGTAAGGTATTTGTATCTTTCTTCTTGTGAAAATCTTCCTCTGCACAAAACATCTTGCACCTGATTAAACAAGAGGGTATTCCAGGCGGAGATGCAAGTTTTTTTCTTGCTTTGTAAAAACTTTGTTCTTGGTAAGGTCACACGCTCTGCTGGCTCCCGAGAAAGCTTTAAAGAGAACTCACGCTTGTGTCGCTCGGCACGTTGATCTAAAAAGAAAAGAAAAGTGCAATATCTTTTATACTGACCTTGAATAGATGGTAGAGCTTTGGAGCGCCCTGCCTGAAAAAGCAACCCTTCTATGTAGGCACGAAGATTAATCTCATCGCTACACACCTGACCGTAAAAGAAATCACTGTACCAACAGGATTCAAAATGTTTGTTGCTGTTCTGTAAACGTAAAGATATTGGATTTGTTTTTTGTGACATTGTCTCTGATTTAGTTTTTTGGAAGAAAACACGGCTGGTAGGTACTTTTACAAACTCGATGGAAGACAAGCTTTATGTTATATGTTATAAAAACAACTAAGAAAACCAAACAAACTAGTACTTACTACGCAACAGACTGGTGTTATCTTGTTGTAGCGTAGCTAGGTAAAATAATTCTGAAATTGTTGTTAATTGTTCTCTCTAATTTTTAATTCTAGCTAAACATTTACCGAGAATGAAAAGTATGTGCTCTTGCTCTGCTATCACCTCTACCACCTACTCTACTATGTTGCAAAGCTGATAGCAAGGCAAGGCTTGGCTATGTGTCAGGTGTAAGATTTAGCTTTTGTATAACTTAAAGCGGTACATGAATTGTAAACCCCGTGCCCGTGCTTTATGTAGTCAAGCAAAAGCTATGCATAAAGTAAAAGATTAAACAACAACCAGAGGTTGTTGTTTAATAAACCGTGCGGACACACAGACAGCGACACACAGCAACACAGCAACACAGCAACACAGCAAACACAGCGTAGCTGTGTTAAGCTGTAGCAACACAGCAACACAGCGAAGCTGTGTTATGCTGTGTTAAACTGTGTGTTGCTGTGTGTCGCTGTGTTTGCACAACACAAGAAGATTTTCTTCATGGCTTAGCCTTTCTCATTTAGCCTTCCTCATTTAGTAAGTGTTTTAAAAAGTCAGTGATTTTACCTAGGCACACGCTATTTTTATAGTCTTAAAAATAGCGTGTGGATTTATCTGTATCGAGATAGTTTTTTTGTGTAGTATACATAAAGTGCAAAAAACTTTTACGTGCAATGTAGCTAAAAGCTATTATTTATCGTTAAGCGCCCCACTTGTATGTTTTCTGCCACTACTATTTGCTTTTCTTTTAGAATAGACATCGGTTTAGTATAGTAAAGAAGCTAAGCTAAGCTAAGCAATGTTTTACTATGCGTGACTTGTTTAACAAGAGAGCAAAAAGAGATCAGTAGATTGAGAAACTAGCAGGTTTACACAGAAAGCGGTTAAAGTGTCGCTTTTTATCGTAATAGAGATCAAAAGGTTTACTCCCAACCCTAGCCTGAAAAACAAGCTATACTTTTTTAGCTATTGTATGGAAGGTTTAATACAAACTGCTTTTTGATAACTTGGCTAAAAACAAAACTCAATAGAGATCATAATGATAAATTTATGCAAGAGCAAAGAACAATTAAGTATAATAAATATGTAGTGTCAGAAGATTTTCTTCTAATTTCAAACTACAACAGCGTGATGGAATTTCCATTTTTTTTACGCGCAGCAATAAATACAAGCTCAAAAGAGTATCTTACGGAAAAGAGGCAGAGTATAAATGCACTTGCGGCCTGTTTCTTGCTCTCCGGCCAAAGAAGCACACCAACAAGAGCTAAGAAATCTATAGCCGCTTTTAAGCTTAGAGAGGGCGCCCTTATAGGGTCTCAGACGACTCTCCGAAGAAGCGAGTTGCATACTATTATAGATAAGCTTTTAATATTTGTATTGCCACGCCTCTACTCAGAAAGACGGAACGATACATTTTTAGAAACGGCGAGTTTACTTTTCTTGAATAGGAACTCAAAAGATTGCGACTCTAGCTTTGTTAGAGTGCCCTTGCAAACCAGGCAAAATCATATTACTGCAACCAACAAAAGTATTTTATTTACAGAAAAGGAAACCTCGTTTACAGATCAAGCCCTAACTCTAGCAGAGCCACAGCTCAACCAAGGCACAAAACTTCTGTCCCAACAGGAAAAAACTCAACTGGTTGCTTTACATGCTCTTGATTTACGCGGTAAGGCAAAAGCAATGCATTTAAGTTTCTTTAAAGCAGGCAATAACAACTCTAAAAGTAATAATGAGAGAGCAGGATCGAAAGGACCAGTGCATCACCTAACACTTGGCATCAAAGATTTGCTATTAATACCAGAAATGCAGGAATTTTCACCCCTTTTTGAAACTGTTCGTGGTATAGATGTAAGCGTTGCACTCTCTAACCCAAGAGTAAGAGTAAAAAAACCTTTCTTGACAGAATATTTTTCTTTTACCAAACAAAACCTTACAGCACAGATGGTGAGCAAAGCTTTGCTAGGCTTGCCACAACCATTTAGCGGAGGGGTGTATAGCAACTCCATCCATTCACGACATATATCAAAACAGGTAAATGGCGTCAAAGGCAAGAGACTGGTTTTCGATAAAGATCGAATCGAATGCTCTGCCTTCACTTACAACACAGTAAGGCGTAAACACAGCGACACACAGCCAAGCTGTGTTGCTGTGTTAGAGCTAGAGAGGGTTACTTTATCTTTTTATCGTTCGAACTCAGTTTCTTGCTCTACTCGCTCTGCGTGTTCTGCTTCGCAAAACACGCAGAGCAAGCAACTTTTAGATTGTTCTTTAAAAGAAACTCGAAAAATATTCTTTCTAACTTGCTTCCAGTTTCCAAGTTAGTAGCTACCATTAAAAGAATTAAAACGATCCATAACTTGAAAGTTGATTGCGCTAGCCCCATAACTTAACATAAAGAGGTCTAAAGGCTTAGCTACAATACAACAAGCATTAATCTTTTGGATAAATTATTAAGCAAGAACCATAGGTTCTTGCTGAGCCCAACGGCACTCAAACAATTAACCCGACAGATGTCAAAGCTTTGCTAGGCTGCTCAAACACAGCAACACAGCACAGCAACACAGCAACACAGCAACACAGCGAAGCTGTGTTATGCTGTGTGTCGCTGTGTGTCGCTGTGTGTCGCTGTGCTGTGTGTTGCATACACCGCTTTACATGCAAACCCTAGCCTAGCTAGAGCTGCCCTACCCTAGCAAAGCCTAGCTTTGCTGCCGAAGGGTGAAAGGGTAGGTAGCAATTAACCCACGCTTTGCTCGGCTTTTTATGGATGAGAGCAGCAAGGGTAGCAAAGCAAGGCTTTGCTACCCTTGCTAAGGTTTTGTAGCCTAAACACACTTAGTTTGAACCGGTTTGTTGGCATAGTTACTAGTAAAACCTTTGCAACTTTTAAGTTTGTATTTAAAATCTTGTTATTTAAAGGGCAAAAAGAAAGCTTGCTTGCACAAATTCTAGTGATACAAGTACTTTATGCTTTGCTATGTCTAGCATTACAACTCAAACCTTCCCATGCAAGGTAGAACCAACCGTTGGTTGATTATGCTACAGGTACTTAGAGAAAAAGACTTTTATCGATTATGAACACGCTTTTTTATTTTTTTTCAAGCCTTGCCTTAATGTCAGGGATTATGGTTATTCAATCTAGAAACCCTGTACATTCAGTATTATTTCTTATACTAGTTTTCTTTAATAGCGCTGGTCTTTTGCTTCTTCTGGGTCTAGACTTTTTCGCTATGATTTTTTTGGTTGTGTATGTAGGAGCAATAGCTGTTTTATTCTTATTTGTAGTTATGATGTTAAACGTGAAATTAGCGGAGATAAACGAGAAAAGGCTGAGATATTTACCAATTGGAGGTTTATTAGGTTTTCTTTTTCTACTTGAGATCTTCTTAATAGTAGATAATGATTTGATTCCTTTGATTGGGGAAAACACGGGATACCTACATGGTTCTTATCAGGTGTCGTACCTACAATGGTTCCAATTAACTGACACGTATAGCAATATCGAATCAATAGGGCTAGTTATATACACTTATTATTTTCTTTTTTTTCTACTAGCTAGCTTAATACTACTAGTCGCTATGATTGGTGCAATAGTTTTAACAATGCATAAAGGGATCTATATAAAAAGACAGCAAGTTTTTCAACAGAATACCAGAGAATTTGCTAAAACAGTAC